>BMAU01017151.1:600000-1171814 GCA_019973935.1 Trichonephila clavipes | reverse complement strand
TTCATTACACATTAATTTAAAATCTCTAAAAGATTACACCACACATTAAATGGCGAGACTAAGATAAAAGGAATTTTATTAGAGCGTTCTCCATACGCTCTTGTTCTCTCTCTACACATACACTGTTTTCACACTGTTTTTCACACACTAGCGCCCTCTCGCGACAAATATGCACCTCTTGTTGTGGGCGTCACAAAAACCATTTGTTCAACACTGAACATCCACCCCGGGTTGAATGACACATTCAACAACTTTCACATAACACAATAATGCACAAAACCAATGATACACATAATACAAAGACAATAACACTCAATACAGAAAAACACTAATACTCAATAAAAGTAATATCGTTCAATACACAAAGATAAAGTACTCAAACACACAAAATTGAATTGAAAAAATACACAAATTTGAATTTTTCACATACATTATTCACTTGAAAAAGGTAAAATACAAAGTTTAGTTATTGGACGTTTTTAAAAATTCCATTTTTAGTTTTCACTAACACTACTCGAATTTTATTATCTTTACCATGATACACTTCAAGAATTCTACCAAGAGGCCAATTACACACGGGTAAATTATCCTCTTTCAGAATTACCATATCATGTATTTTTACATTATTCTTTTCAAAATACCATTTATTTCGATTCTGAAGAGTACTCAAATAATTATTTGACCAACGTTTCCAAATATGTTGCACAATTTTTGTTTGTTTTTGCCACACTTTTAACCTATTATCAGACACTTCAGTTAAACTTGGCTCCGCAATGGCTGTGATGGGACGACCAACTAGGAAATGACCAGGAGTCAAAGCGTCAAAATCGCCAGGGTCACACGACAAGGGGTAGAGGGGACGTGAATTGAGAACTCCCTCAATTTGGTTAAGAATGGTTAGAAATTCTTCGTATGTAAATCTTAAATTACCCATTACACGCCTGCGGTGATATTTGACGGCTTTCACTCCAGCCTCCCACAGGCCTCCGTGATTTGGAGCTCTTGGGGCAATAAAGCTCCACTCAACACGTTCTTCACACAAAAAAAAAAAATACTCAAATTACTAACACAATTACTCATAATTTCTCTAAGTCTTTTAACTCTAACTGTGTGCCAACAAAATTGGTAGCGTTGTCTGAAAATATACGCCCGATTTTCCTCGTCTGCTAAAAAATCGCTTTAACGCTGCAATAAAAGCCTCACTAGATAAATCAGTAACTATTTCGAGGTGACACGCCTTTGTCACCATACACACAAAAAATGCACACATAGACTTTATTTAAAACTCCTTTCTTTGATTAGGATATTTAATCCAGAAATGTCCACAAAAATCTATTCCCACCTTGTTAAAGGGAAAACTCTGAGAAATTCTCTCGGCTGGTAATTGACCCATAATTTGTGAACAAGTAACGGGTTTTGCCTTAAAACAAATTATACAGTTATTTACAAGTTTTCTACACATATTACGACCATTTAATGGCCAGAACCTTTGTCTAACAATAGACAGTAAGGTTTGTGGACCAACATGCAAATGTCTCTTGTGAGTCATTTCAAGAATTAAATTTGTTAATCTGTGATTATTAGGAAGAATTATCTGGTGTTTTTTTATCAAAAACACAATTTACTGTGGGCCAGTCTACCTCCTACTCGGAGCACATTTTCGGAATCTAAGAATGGTGAGAGATTTCTAATCTTACTTTGAGGGTTAACCATACCCTTACAGGACAAATCTTTTATTTCCGAGTTGAATTCCATTTGCTGGACCAGCTTCACAAGGGTAATTTCAGCTGGTTGAATTTCACACATCCTTAGTGGCCCAATTTGTTTGTTGGAGGGCCTTTTGCAATTATTGATGAACCTGTAAATATAACTGAAAATACACAAATTTTTCTGAAAATTATTAGATACAGAGAGGATATGGTTCAAAAGGTTGTTGTCTAAAATCACAGTCAAAGTTTTTTTTTTTTCTCTCAGTAGGTTTTAATTCCTCCAAATAGGCACTTTCATCACTAAGTAGCACATTGTTGCTCACAGGAACAGTATTTCCTTCTTGTAGGAAACTCGGTCCTTTCCACCACTTTTCACAGTTTATCAGTGAATCAGCACTGATGCCTCTCGTTAGAAGATCTGATGGATTGTCCTTTCCAGGACAATGACGCCATGAATCTTTGTCTGTTAAAGATCGTATCTCTTTTTCTCGGTTGGCGACGAAAACCTTCCATCTGTTGCTGGGACCTTGAATCCAACTCAAGGCTATAGTCGAATCTGTCCAAAAGTAGTTGGTTGTAGATATTTTCTCATTGAGAACACGTGAGACTTCTTTCGCCAACCTCGCAGCAAGCAACGCTCCCATTAGCTCCAAACGTGGAAGGGTTAATACCTTTAGAGGAGCCACACGGCTTTTGGAAGCTAAAGATGTACCGAGATTTTGTCAAAGGTTCTCAATATAACATACGAAACAGCTCCATATGCCTTAATACTAGCATCTGAGAACGTATGTATTTCACACTCCGGACAGTTCACACTATCACATTGCAGGGCATATCGAGGAATCTGAAGTTCACATAAGAAAGACGCTTCCGAACACCATTGTTCAAACTTCTCTCTTATATCAGGCAGCAACTCTTCGTCCCAGTCCGTTTTTCTCTGCCATATTTCTTGGAACAAAATTTTAAACCTTATGGTGAAGGGGGACGCAAATCCCACGGGATCAAATATCCTGCCTGCAGCCATCAACAAAAATCGTTTAGTGTTCTTTCTTTTTGAAGGAAGTCTAAGAGACTGGTCAGACGAAGACTGAGATAGTCTTTTTGAGGATGCCATAAAAGCCCCAAAACACGATGTGGATGGTTCACGAAATCGTTCATATTTAAATGATCAAAATGTTCCAACTGCCATTGCTTCATTAACTCACAGTCATTTGAAATCCCCTTCCGCAGGTTCATTCCTGCTTCACTCATGATTTTTGCCGCCTTGCTCGACAAATCGAATGCTGATTTTGCATCATCTTCACCAGTGACGAGATCGTCCACATAAAAGCAATGATCAAGTGTCCGCACAGTATCAGGATACTTTTCCATGTACTTCCCTATATGCGTCTTAATCGTTGCAGCCAAAAGAAACGGAGACGCGTTCACGCCAAAAAGAACTCGATTAAATCTGTACACCTGCACACCATTTTCGCCGTCATCTATAAGGAACCGTACTACATCTTTATCTTTTGGAGCCAAAGAAATTTGAAGAAACGCTTTTTCCACATCAGCTAAAACAGCTATTTTGTTCGAACGGAAGGAGATCAATAGGTCTAAAATATTAGGGTTCAAATTGACTCCATGGAAAAGGCAGTCATTTAATGAAAGTTGTTTTTCTTCATGAGCACTAGCGTCAAACACTAGTCGCAGTTTCGTCGTGAGAGATTCGTTTTTAATTATCACTTAACTCATCACTATCTCTTTTCCACGGGAGTTCTACCTCATATCTACCATTTTTAAAATGTACTCTCTGCTTAAACATTTCAAAGCTAACGTCCTCCTAACTACTACAATTCTCGTTTTTGACACCAATCGATTCTAACTCCCAAAAAGACCTTAATATTGTATTTAAATCACTATCTCTAATTAATCCACAATGAATATTGTTATCCCTCACCTCATCTCCTACACTTCCGCTAACTACATATCCAAAAACAGTATTTTGTAAAAGTAGTCTTGAATCTCCACAATAAATTTGGCCTGGTCTCAGTAATTCGTAAAATATTTCCGCGCCTAACAACACATCAATTTTACCAGAATATTAAATTTATAATCGGCTAGTTTAATTTCGTTTGGCATATCTAGCGACACATTTATTATTTGTGACGGAGTCAAATCGGTGTTATCCTTCTTACAACTAATAAATTTAGCTCCTTTTGAAACTTAAATCACCGTTAAATATGGAGGTCGTAACTCCTCCATTTATTGTCATTGTTGACTCATTTAAACAAGATACTAGCAAATTAATTTTCTCATTTTTTAATTGTAATCTATCTGCACAGTCTTTCGTAATGAAGTGTGACTGACTCCCTACGTCCAAAAGCGCTCTTTACCTCATGTAAAAGGCCATATTTGTCCCTTAAGAAGCACTGGACGCTACTCAGTAAAACGGTTCGCGTTTTATTCTTTAAAAGCTGGTTGCTACGAACGACTTGTTTTCTTCATTTTCACCTTGGGGTGGAACGACGCAATTCGATCCTCCCGGTCCCCCGAACACATCTGCGAGCGGGTTGAGAACTGACCTTGAACTGTTTGGTTGAGGGCGACAGACTCCTTGTCCGGCTTTAGAAAGTGAATCAAGCGATTGTGCGGTTTCCCACAAAAACAATTTTTCGCACAGCAGGTTTTCACACTACAGTTAGGGGAAAAGCACTTGAAACACAAATGATTAGCCTTTACGAAATCCACTCTTTCACTGACGCTGAGAGATTTAAATTTTGAGCATGAATACAGTGGGCGGAATTCTCGTGATTTGCAACAAAAACATTTCACATTTTTAACAGAAGACAGATTTACGCTTGAAATATTTTTTGCTCCACGATGTGATTATAGGTCTCATTACGTTTAAACTTAGGAAATAAATTCTGTTCTCTAATTTTTCCCTTGGATGATATAAAAATATCACACTCGCGAGCTAGATCTTGTGGCTTAAACCACATTTCGCCCTGCTTAATGCTAATATGCGTATTTAATTCTCGGTCTAATGTCTCTATAATCTTATCTGAGATTACTAACTCACAAACTGACTTGAAATCATTGACCTCCCGTAATTGGCAATAGTAATTAAAATTCGCACTTAATCTAGACGCGAATTGAACATAACTCGCTAGGTAATTTTTGGGCCTTTTAAATTGATTTAAACATTCATAGGGGTCGGTTGAAATTCTTTAACACAATTGCCTTCAACTTATTATAGTCACTTAAATCTTCATCTCGAAGATAAATCATTAAGTTATTTGCCTTTTCTCCTAAAATATTCAAAAGAATTTCGGGTTTTAATTTTTCAGGAACATTTTTAGTTTTAAATGCCTTTTCTATAGATTGAAAAAAAATAAATTAAATGACTCTGCTCTTAGGGGTACCGGGATTGTTAAGGTTTTGATACTTTTAATCAAACTTTCAATATTACACTCGGTTGTAATTAATTGATTTTCATTTTGTAAAGGTAAACTTTTGCCCGATTGATTATGTAATTTCGTTATTTCTAACTCCTTCTCTAACTGTGACAGTTTAATTTTTTCAATTTCTAGTCTATTTTCGTTTTCATTTCTCCTATCATTTATCTCCTCCAACACACAATCAACAATAGCCTGATACGTTTCCTTATCATTTTTATAAATCTCACTCTCCTGTATTAATTCTCTTAAATCTAGAACTTTAGCATTGTCTGGAACAACTAATTTTAATTCATCCGCAATACTCCTAAGTTCATCCTTTTTAAATTTACCTATACTCATTTTCACTAAGTAAAGTTATCTCAATCACGAATGAAAACAAATAAACCACAATTTAATTATCTAAGCCACAAATCAAAGTTAACTCAACCTCAAATTAAAGTTATCTTAACCACACATGAGACACATATAATCACAATAATTATCTCAAAACACAATTAAAGTGAACTCAACTTCAATTTAACACTTATAAATCACAAAAACTATCTCAAACACAGATTAGACACCTATAAATCACAAAATAACTATCTCAATCACAAATTAGACACCTATAAATCACAAAATAACTATCTCAATCACAAATTAAAGTTATTTTAACCACTTATGAAACACATATTTTTCTCAAAACACAAAATATAGAAAAATTGAAGACTGACCTCTCACCAAGTGATAACTTTCTCTCCACTAAAAGGACGCTTCCTTTCGTTTCATCTGTGATCTCTACAATTCCTTATTTTCAGTCCCGGCCATTTCAGGCTCTGACGGACCATTGTTTAGTTTGCACCGATTCATTACACATTAATTTAAAATCTCTAAAAGATTACACCACACATTAAATGGCGAGACTAAGATAAAAGGAATTTTATTAGAGCGTTCTCCATACGCTCTTGTTCTCTGTCTACACATACACTGTTTTCACACAATAGCGCCCTCTCGCGACAAATATGCACCTGTTGTTGTGGGCGTCACAAAAACCATTTGTTCAACACTGAACAACTTCTATGAGGGAGGCATTATGAGGTTACCTTTAAAATGGCAACAAATTATACAACAAAATGGTGTATATTTGACCCAAATCGGATTATCGGAAGCATGTTAAATAAAGTCTTGATTTTCATGCTAAAATTATGGATGTCTTTTTCCCCAATTTAATATATATATAAATTGTTCACAAATTTTCAGTCGTTAATAAAATACTTTCTTTTCATCCACACAGTCAAGTTCAAATACATTTTTTAAAAACTTGTAGTGAATAACAGTGAATGTTAATACAGTTTTTTTCAAATATTAATTCATTAATTGAATTAATTACCGGTTTTCGACGCCAACTTAAATTCGTCTCCATTGTTGTAACAATGTAACTGTTAAAACAATGACAAAAGTTGGTGTCGAAAACCGGTTTTTCAGCTAAACTAGTCAAACCGGGTGTGCATTGTTACAACAATGCTGACAAATCATGCTCTTTTTTCAATTCCTACTATTAGTTCACTCTCTCCCTATATATATATATATATATATATATATTGTCCAAATTTTTAATTGTAATAAAATACTTTTTATTCATCCATTCAAAGTAGGAATTGACTTAAATTTTTTTTTATATATTACTTGTGTGTGTTTTTAATTATATTTGACGCAGTCTTAAAATTTGCTTTCAGTATTTAGCAATATGATTATAAGATGTACAGTTTCTTTATAAGAATATATGCTTATTTAAAATTTTATAACCCCAGTATGTACTTGATATCTTCTTTATTAATAGATGCACATTGATAACGAAGACAGATTCGGCGAATACATCTGTCGTGCTAGCAATCCCTTGGGAGAGAAAGAAGTCATAATCGAACTGAAAGAAGGAGGTAGGAACTTGTTCAACTTCTTTTGGTTAATATTTTAGTGAGTAAATGAGTCAGTTTCACTTCCACGTTTTGCTTTGATTCTTTATTTGCAAGTATGTAAAGGAGTCTCTTGGTAAAGGAAAGGGATACACCTGTATAAATAATATTAACTTTCCAAAAATGCTCTATGAAATCAATTTTGCAATCTGTCAATTTCTATTAGAATTGTCCGAAGAGAGAAAGGTTTAGGCGTATTGCTGTTTGTATATTCAGTAAGTGTTTGTGAAAATAGTTTTTTTTTTACTTCGTATTATCAGTTTTCAAATAATTAGCAATTGTTTTTTACAAGATTCGTTCATAGTCTTGATTCTTTTGAATGGAAAATCAATGCCGATCATGCATTATGGCTAAGAAAAAAAAAGATATATTCCTTATTAAATTCCTTATTATTACATGAGGACCTAGGCCTACTGCGCCCATCTAAGTTTTTGTGACCGTGGGCAATAAGGAAAACCCCTAGTGTTTAGTTCTCCAGAAAACTTGGTACTCATTTATCGACAAACTGAAGGGATGAAAGGCTGAATCGACCTTGCCCATCCCGGGTTTTGAACCCTATACTTGTGACGTGGAAGCGTGTCGCACTAGCAACTCAGCCACTGGGCTTCATAAAATATATACTTTCTTGAAAAAATCATACAAACTGACGCTCTAATATTTATACTTAGTGCATGATTTGAAACGTTCCGAGATATTTAAATGTTTAGATATGAGTACCTAAAAATGTATTTACTAACAATATTTTTTTTTCAGACCCACCAAGTGCCCCTGAATTGTCTGTCATTGGTCAAGATCAGGTAACTGTGAAGCTGAACATCAAAGCCCACGAAGATGATGACATTGAGGATGAACTTAGAGTTGTTGGATTCAAAGTGGAATACATTTTAGCATCTGAATCCTGGAACTCTGCCCTCTCCCAAGAATTCAAGATTGGTAACTTTGAATTATATTTATTTTATATCCCAAATTATCTATACATAACCAAAAATAATGATGTTTCATGAAATACCCAAGCGATGTAGTCCATTTTTACTCGGAAAATGTGTAATTTGCATTACCCAATCAAAAGTAATCAGTTCGTTTCTGATATGCAAATCATTACTTAGCGTCATCCAACAGTGAATCAAATGGTTGTGCTAAGAGAATATTTGAACAAGCGCTACAATACAGCGTTTGATTCCAGTTAGTACATTTAAGACGGTTGGTCATGTCTCCGAAGTATCATTTGGAAGAATTTTTGAAGCGGTGAATTATCAGCCTCTTAGAAGCAAGTCAGCTAATCGTGGAAGCAGAGAGATGTATAAATAATTCAAGAAAGATAATTTCTGTTCTGTCGAAAAGTTCAGGGCTTTGGAACTGTTTTACAGAAGTTTGGACAAAGTTGCAAAAACAACTGCTTTTCATAGTCGATGTATGAAAATAACTGGCATTATAACTAAAAGTATATTTACTGTTCATGGCTTACAGCCACCACTCGAGCTGTTATACATAAAGTCGTTCGCTTTTTATGGAAACGATTTTGTATTTCCTTTTCTCGTTTGCTTTTTGAAATAAAACTTTGGCAACTTCAGAATAATCGTCTGTGTAGATTTTCTTTTGATTAGAACGTAAAATAATATTTATTTTTAAAAAGTGGTTCCTAAAAATGATATATGGGGCTCGAAGGTTACGTAATTACTCTTTCCAAGGAGAAATATTCGTATCAATTCGTATTCGTAAATTAAAAAGCGGTGTAAAAATCTCAGTTATTTCATTTTTCAAATTTAAAAAATTTGAAAGGGAAGAAGCGTCTAGCAAAAAGTTAAAAAGAAAACATGACCACGAAACTTTATCTCCTAAGACTGTTCAAACGCGGGCATCTTCCTGGAAGTGAAGTCTCTGATCCTAAAAGAAAGTTCGTCGTCTCAAAGATTCATTGTATCGAAACTAGGAATGTCTTCCCCGGAACTGTAAATAAAATCATTCATTAAGATTTAGAATTAAAATAGATGTTTAAACCTAAAATTTGTCTCCTTTTTTTATAACATATTTCTGAAGAAAAAAAAGAAAACTGTTGAAAATTATGTAAAAAACGCTTAGCTGCTGAAAAAGGGAAATTTGTGGTAACACTCAATGATGTATGGGTATATTTAAATGACTGTAGCAAAAGATCAATTTCCTATTGCTCAACTGACGGGAATGACTGTACAAAATGACTTCGTCAGTGCACAGTAAGGTTCCGAAGGGAATTCATGATAGTTGCAGGAATTTTTAACAACGGCAAATTAAAAATCAAAAACGTCTCATGTATAGCTAAAATTCACTTTACTATTAGTTGAATATTTAATAGAACCAATTTTTCAAGAAGAAATTCCAACTTTATATGGAAAGGACATTGACAAAGTTGAGTTTCATGTGGACAAAGCCTCTAGTCACACGTCTAAGTCAACTGCCGCTTATTTAGCAAAGAAAGAATCAGAAGTAAGAATAAAGAATATATCATTTGATGAAATACGTGTAAAATCACCCTACGTCTCTGCAATGCTTTCGGTTTATTAAAACGAGCCTTAGAAAAACGAGATCTAAGAACATTAAACGGACTTAGGAAAACGTTTCAAGAGAAAGGGAATAAAATTTGCGTGACAGTACTAAGAAAAATTCGAGCTAGAACTATATTGTCAAGAATCATGACTATTAGATAGAAGCAAATTTCCCCCAAAAATTAGGTATTTATTAAAATTCACTATCAAAATCGTTTCTATAAAGTGCGAAAGACCTTCTGTATTGACTAACTGCTTAGAGAAAGCTTGAGGAGGGGGAGTTTTTTATGCGAGAAAGCCATGGGTACGTGTTGTATTACTTTTTTTTCTGTCCTTGCAACAAAAAATATAATTGGAGGGAATACCATTGGATCCGCATATTCTTTACTTATAAATCGAGATTTAATTTAACATCTGATACTAAAGATTTTTACATCGGCGAGGAATCACACAGGAACTCGAAATCCTCCTTCAAACATTATGGAATGTAACCATTTTGGTAGTGCCTTAAAAGGTCCCTGAATATATATATTTCTCTTTTTGTTCTTGCTTTGTATAATTATGACTCATTGGTTAGTGGGCTCAATATCTGAAATTTGGTACTTACGTATTATACAGTCGATCCGTTTCGTTAAATCCAAAGATGTCGCCTAATGCCACGATATGCAGACACTAATGGAAATCGTTCCCGCGTATGTTCGAATGCAATAATAATAGCGATGACAGCATTTGGTGACATTTTTTTAAATGTCGAACTCTTTTTATTTAGCGAAAGGGATTATACGTAGTTGCTGAAAAATTTTACCATAAAAAATGAATTTTGATAACAAGTTTTATGTATCTAAAAGTATTTATATTCACAAATACGGTGCTGATTTGGTATAATACTACAGATTTTTGCGCCGAGTAATTTTAATTTTGTCAATTGGGGCGATGTTATTACACTATGCTAACCTTGGTACTGTATCGTATATTAACACCTTGGACAGAAAACTACTGACCGCGTTTGTCATTATCCAATCAGAGAGCAGCCACTCAGCTCTCTCTCATGCATCAACTTTCAACTCCTAGGATCGAATTATTTCCGAACGTTTGAGCTCAGCCAGTGAGAATGCAGAAACCATCCAGCATGACAAATCCACATTCGTCTACATTTTCCAGATATGGGATTGAGGACCACAAGTGGCCTTAATGTCCACAGATCAGTGCCGGTTAATCCATTGGGTTCTTAGGGTGAGCGCCCACAGTCCCGGATAAACTGGACTTATAACCAGGTTTTCTGGTAATAAATTTCGATCCGCGAGTGCGAAGGGGGCCCATAGACCTTCTGCTCCCAGGGCCCGAAATGAGCTTAAATCGGCACTGCCACAGCATCTTATGCTCGTACTACTACTGACCGCCAGAGTCCTATTTGGAACGACTTTGAAATCGTGCCAAAAACCGGTAACAGTAGATTAGTTCCACAAATATACGGAACCAAATTATAACATTTATATTGTATTTATTTTTATCTATGTATTCAAACTTAAGCGTGTATATTTTTATTTATTTAGGTGGTCCATATGAATTAAAGAACATGAGTTACAACACTGATTACATTTTCCGAGCTGCTGCACACAACGCTGCAGGTTATGGCAATTACTCTGGACCGGTGGAATACAAAACACAAGACTTGCAGAAAGCACCTGTAATATCTAGCTCTTCCACCGTGTTTACATTGTCATCTCTGCTCTTTGTTTCCATGCTTCTCTTCGTGTTACTTTAATATGGATATTTAATGATATAAAGTATATCAAATCGAAAGGGGGGGAACAAATTATCTGTTATCAGCCTAATCATTCGGCGGGATGCGAGACCTCAAACTGACTTTAATTTTTTTTTATTTAAATTTCTTAAAGCACTCGAGTAACTTTTCATCTCTAAATACATGGTAGCAGATAATTTTAGGACGCGAATGAATTTCAAAAAAATAAAACTTCACGAAAAAGATCGAAGTTATATATACGAATATTATACGCGGAACATAAACGAAGAGTTTCATTAAAAAGTATCTTTGCTGGGCTTTTATTTTTAGTTTTTTTTTCAAATTTTGTATAAAAAGAGAAAAAAAATACGGCGCTTTTGTCTCGATCTGATGTACATATTTCTTTAGCTAACATTACTCTCGGAATCTTTTTATAAGACTATTTTTGCGTGAGAAAGCTGTGACTTTTAAGCGTTTTTTGAAATTTGCCAATGGGGCTTTTTTTAAAAAATAAAAACCAAATAACGATTGGGAATTCTTTCCATAAAATATAAATCAATTAATACTAAAATTATTGTGTCTTTATAATGAAATTGGGGAAAGTGCAGAATCGCCCACTGCTTGGCAATATTAAAAAAAAAAAAAAAAATCGCTAACTTGGCGCGTTCTTGTGTGTTGTCTTCCCGAGTTACAACCCCTCCAGAAGAAGTAACACAGTTCTAAAATCGACTCTGTTACCACAATTGGCGCGCTTATCAATCTCGGGAAAAAACGAGCCAAATGGATGATTCTGCATTATAGCCAATAAATTAAGGTAGATTTGCCAATTTGATTCATTTGCATTATAATTTGTATTTAGTGAGTTTAATGTAAACCTCACATAATTCTGCATATTAAAAGGACCTCATTCTGTCTCTCTCATTGCATGTATCATACAAAGTTGTAATATATATGAATTGATATAATCACATATATGGGGGGAGGCTAGTGTGTATGAATGAGTTTTGTTTTGTATTTCAAGAACTGTGGTTAAGTTTTATAACAAAAATAACAAGAGTTCTTGGCATTGTTTAGGCTTTAATATTATGCATCCTATTTATTTCCAAAAATGTGCTTTCTACATTCCACAGTCTTTCCACTACTGTTTTCTTTCAAAGGAAATTCTTTTTTGTGTGCATTCCATCTGGTTAAATATATAATTTTCTATTGCTATCAAATAAATTGATAGCTATAAAATGTATAAGTTACACTGATTCAAAATTGGAGTTATATATATATATATATATATATATATATATATATATATATATATATATATATATATATATATATTCAAAGCAGTTTCTTTAATTTAAAAAGAAAATTAAGATTCGCTATTTTGGAGGGGAAAAAAAAACTTGAATTTTGCAATAAGAGTCATTAATTTCCAAAAACGTGTATAATAAAAATACTATAGTGTCATCAAAGTTACACATATATATATTCTTATAAATTGTGCTTCTAGTATGATGTGGAAAGAGAGTAATTGAAATTTTTCTGTTTTAGTAAAAGTTAATATAAATATATTAATACAATTTTTTAATGTATAGCATTACTGTTAATAAAAGTTATTATAACAACATTCTTTTCAACAGTGAAAATTTAATTTAAATCAGCCAGATGAATGCTATTTTCCTTCAAAAGGTTAAATTTTAACTTTTCTAGTTACATACAGTTCTTTAAAATGTTTTAAATCAGTGATTCATATTTAGAATATTTATATTTTCGATGTTTTTTTAACACCATGTGCATGTATACTAAACATGTATTTATTTCAAAGATAAAAATATTTTTTTTACCACTTCTTAAATAGTAGGGGGAGAGGTTCTCTAATCTCTGAAATTTGATATGTTTACCAGATTGATTTGAAAAGTTCATTTAAATGAGTCCTATAAATATTCTATTCCATGGACTGAACTCTTAATCTTTTCTTCTTGAAACATAAAACTGCCATTATTTAAAAACATAAGTAATTATCCTACACAAGAATTTAAATTTTGAACTCATTGCTCAGCACATAATTATATACTGTGACAATTTTTAAATCAAACTGCAAGCTAATTTTTTTATTTTGAAAATTTCTCATTGAGCAATCTTTTTTTCCATGCATTAAGAGTTTCTGTATGCAATGATATGTATATTATTATTATTATATATATATATTGTAATGCTCACATTAGTAACTCTATGATTCTCATTTTGATTTAAATTACTCTATTAAAACGTTTTAAGTGAATTTTAATCTAAAAAATAAGTACTTCAACATACTTGCAACTTTCTTTAAAAAGAATATATGAGTAAAATTTACTAAAGCTGCTTGAAATACTTTTTAATGATGTAAAATTTTCAAAAAATTATGATTACATCATCTGTAGTCAGCATATGCATATATTATAGTGATAAAAAGTCGAAAATAAAATTACCTATTTTATTAAACTTGGTTTAATTATATTTATGTAATGAATTTAAATCTTTGTATTCAAAATTGCAAGCACATACAGATTTTAAAAAATATAAGTACAATAATAGCTTTATTTGAAAGTAGTGTTTTTTATAATTTAATATATATCTTCTGTAGGCATTATATATCAAGAGAAAAACTATATATGCAAATGTACATTTTCGTAAAATATTTTAGGTAATTTTGTATTATAATTTTCAAATGTAAATACATAGTTTCATTTTATTTTTTGTTCATTTCATTTGTGTGGAAGTTTATGCTCTGTCTTTTTTTCTTCTTTGTATATTTAGTTAAAATATGTACTTACAGTGTTATTCATTTGTCTTTGCTAAGTGAATGTATATTATACCCATATAAGATAATTGCTTTTCTACTCATATATGAAGCACAAATATAATTAAATGAAAAATATATACAAGCATATCGCTAAAATATTTCCATTATTAGAATCACAATGATGATATATAACATGCCATCATAATTGGCTTTTGGCATATTTAAATAGGAATTTTTGACTCTGGAGTCACAAATTGTAAATATGCTTAAAATCTATTCTTCTGCTTTTCATTATATTCTCTTGTATTCTTTATTATGATTTGGTATTTTTTGTAATTTTTATGAAAAATAACCCTTTTTCATCTGAATAATAGATTGCTATCTTTATTAGAGCATTCTAATATTTCTTGCATTTTACAAGTTCATTGTAATGTTACCAATGGGAATTTTTTTTAAAAAATTGTCATTATCAGTACATTAAAAACTTATATTTTGTTTCCCATTTTGATAAGTGTTGAAACTTGAAACGTATATAAATTTCGAGTTTTAGAACACAGAAACCATTTTACTATAATTTAAATGTGAAAAGCATGTAAATTCACAAAATCTCACTTTATTTTCTATTTTATTAAGTAGATGTACATAGAAGCAGACTTTATATAAAGGCAAAAACCATGTGCAGCAAGTTGTAAAAACTATTCTATATAACATAAAAGCATGAAGTTTAAGGAAATATGCTACACGAATTATGGCAGCTTTTGACTTCTATAAAATGGTATTATATCTGTGATGTTGTTCAATGTTCTAATTCCCTTAGTTATAATGAAAACAAAATAAGAAAAAAATAGATCTTTTCTAGCTGCATACTATTTAGTTGTGTGTTGTTGAAATATATTAGCAATTTTTACCTTTTGTTTATTAAGTTATCTGCATACTAATGGTTATAAATTACACAGTGACACAAATTATTGCCTTTTTTCACCATAAGTTTGCAAATAACCTAATAAAGTTTAATTTAAATTTCCACTCCTAATGTTCAGACTCGGCTCAAAAATTTTGATGGTTATACTTCTACATTGTAGTTTAGTTTGAATTTAATATATTTTCATAGAATATTAAATAGTATGGAATCAGAATATATATACATATATTCTAAACAGTCTTGACTTACATGTGTTTTTTGCAGCGATATATAAGAGATATTTCAAAAGTGCATGAAAAAGTTTCACAAATATTTTCTCTACATTTACTTTTGTTTCATCTAATTCAAAATTAAAATGTTTACGTTTATAAGAAGTAATAATCTTAAATGCATGGATATTTTTCTGTTAACATTACAGCAAATTACAATGATTGAAGTTTTCAATTCAAGACTTTTCTGTGAAAACAGCTTTAAAGCACTCTTCATGAACTAAGGATAGCCTTAAAAAGTATAATCTTTTTTCATTGATATCTACGAATTTCGGTAAAAGAATTGTTTCAAGCAAATATTCAACTTTGATATCAAGCTATATAGAATTCCAGAAAAAAAAATTGGTGTAAAATTATTATTCACAAGTTGTACGAATATTTTTATAGTAGTAATAGGTGACAAAAGATTAATGGTGTTAAAATTAGGTCTTTTAAAATATCTATGATTGTGAACATTGGTTTACCAATAGTTAGGAAATACTTTTCAGCACAAATGACTTCTAGTCATTCTAAATAAAGTAAGGTTGAAGGCAGAATCCTTTAAATCATTTTTCATAACTATAAACTTACGAACTTTGATGTTGCGCAAATTTCTGACTTGTCTGTTTTGAGTGTTCTTCATATTTATTGTAATATTGCTTTTGGTGTAAATACAAAAATGTAACAATATATTATTTCTTTATTTTTTCGTGAATAAAAACTAAATATCTCTACAAAGAAATGTTTTTCTTTTCAGGAAACTTTTTCATTGCTATTTAGTCTTCATGTTTGTTTCAAATTAAAAATGTTTTGACTACTTATTTTGAATTTGTTACTTACGTTTTTAGCACACCCAGAAACAAATTATCAATCATTAAAGCATATTTGAGAATTATTAACTTAAGTAAATATTAATATTGCACCAACCATAAAAACAATTAAATTTAATGTTACACATTATTTTAATATATAATATGATGATGAGCAATCAATACAAGACATAACAAAAATGGTTATGTAACTTATTAACAAGAAAATCTAATTTCAATTAAATTTTGGAAGTTCTGATGTTTTATATGAATAATAAACAAAAGTAGTGTCATATTGAACCTAAAACATCCATCGAAAATTTACATTCTTTCACAAACTAATTTCTGAAAAATATGTTTTAATACTCAATTAAATTTATAAAATACGTAAGACATGATTCTAAGTATATATACTGTAAAAATTTTCCAAATAACTCTATTATTTTTTTTTTTGGGGGGCTACATACTAAGTATTAAAAAGAATTTCATATATAAGTAATATCATAATTTTACATTTTCAGACTTCCTTGAAGGACATACTTCATTATTAAAGTTATACAAATTTAGAGGGAAAGAAAATTTGATGTAACTTGTTCAGGATAAACAGTTTACAGAAAATTAATAAAAATACTCAAAGGTTTCATCAGAAATTTTATTTTATAGCCATAATAAAAAGCAAATATGTTACACACATGCAGAAACATACAAATCTCTTGAAAAATACATATTTTTGATTAAGCTCATATTTAATTTCAATTTAATGTTTTAAAACATTTTATAAAATCAATCCACATGACTAGCAAAAATATTTAAAATATTTTTAATATCAAAATTTATATTTAAGCTACATATTAAAACTAGTTAAATTTTCTTCTCAGTTGTTGAAAAGCTTTTAATATAAAAAGGTTCACATAGAAAATTTGATTTTTAAGATTTGATTCATATAATAATAAAAATACTTAACTTAAAAAATAAATAAGGAATTAAAAAAATTTAAAAGAATAAACATGAGTTCTGAGTTCAAAAAAAATTATGAATTTAATGTTCATAATAAAAGATATTTCCAATCACAATATTCAAGTATTTTCTAAATTCATGAGCACTTGAAATTACAAATAATTATCTTATATTTTTACATTTTCACAATATATAAAAAAAATTGTTCTTTGCTCAGTTTGAAATATTTTCATTAAAAAATTACTAATAAATATATAATAAATAACACTAGTACTTTTAATTAATCTGAATTTACAGAAAAGTTAAATGTACTGTACGAAATTAAAAAATTTTTTCACTAAATGTAAATGTTCATATTATGAAAATTATGGCTCAGAAAAGGCTTAGGAACTCCTACCAGTCATTGATAAAATATTTTCACCAAACAATTTAATTCATTTTCATTCTCTTCAGTTTTTGCATAAATAACTTAAAAACATTCATAACATTAAGTATTAAATTAAGGAATCATTTTAATATACTTAGAATTTTTTTTCTTTTATTAACAGAATATTTAAGCTTCATTTAGAAGTATGAAGGAATTCCTCTTTTGAGAACTAAATAATAATATAATTGTATTTCATGGTAATTTAATTATAAATTAAATGTACAAAGGGAAACATTTATGTAAAAATCAAAACTTTCTTTTAAAAAAAGTTCCAAATTAAAGATATTTAAAAATAATTTGATGATTGAATATTACTATGAATAAATTTCAAAAATTATCCTGACTTTCCAAGAAGATTAAAAAGTACGTAATTGGAATGAAAAAAAAAAACATACAAATCATACATTTTTTTACAATTATAAATTTCGGTTAACTCCACATTTATGATTGCTTCAAATAACTAAAACAGGAGTGGAAAATTTACAAAAAATTATACAGTATATCCTGGCTCTTTAAAATTTATTAAGGTCTGTTATAAATTAACATAAAAAATGATTCTCTACATGTATAAATATCAATTAAGTGAAAATCCCTAGCTGCCATTCAACACCATGAATAAACAATGCACCTCATACTAAAATCAAATACAATCCTACAAAAAAAAGCATACATTTATAATGAACAATTATCGCAGCCAAAACTGTTCTATCCAAAAATAGCTTATGGGTGCAAGCTTTCGTTAATTGGTAAGAACAAGGAAATTGGAAAAGGGAATAAAAAACGAGGTATTTGTGAAAGACTAAAATGTTCATACATGCTTATCAAACTAAATCTTTATGTGATTAATTTTTTTAAAAAAATATTAAATATAAAAATAAAACTTGCAATTATTTGTAAAATAGTTTTACATAACTTGTAATGTCATTAAGGTAAAATACATTTATTCAATTCTGTAGTAAAAGTGTAAATATATTCTGAATTTAATACTCGCCAGTAAAATTTATTAAGCCATTAATAAACCTAATTCTTTAAATTCGACAAATATTTTCAAAAGGCAAAACTTTTCTTTTTAATAAAATTTATAATATAAATTTAACTATATACAATAATTTCAACATACAAAATTTCATAAAAACTGGTTTATATAGGGCAGCAAGTATAATGAGAGGATTAAAATATTTTAACAATTATAAAAAAAATTCTATAAATACTACCCTCAATAAAAAAAACATTAGTATAATTAATTTCGTGATAAACATGTAAAATCACTATATAACATTAGTATAAATACCTTAAAAATATATATCCTATTTTTAATAATTCACATGCATAGTGAAATATATAGAAAAAAAATATACATCTTTTCTAATTTAAATCAATTTAAACCAAAAAGTTTCATAGCACAAAATGTAGTTTGTAAAGCAACCTCATCTGGTTTTGTTTTATAATAAGCAGCAATTAATTCAATAGTTACAGGAAGGGAACATGGTTCATTTCTTTGAAATGTACAATACCTATGCAAAAAACTCAATGATTTATCAGTTAATGTTTCCTTTATGGAAGCAGAAATATGACTTGCTCGTGTATTGGGATACATGTATGGTGAGTCACTTTCTAGTAACAATCGGTCCAGGGGAACCATTTGGTCTTCAAGAATTTTCTTTAAACCATCCTCAGATTTATCTTTCCAAATGGATCCTAAATATATAAAATAATAAATTCAAGACATACATAAATTAAATATAAACATAGTATCTTCTTTTTATATATATATTAAAATTACATCAAGTGCCAGTAAGACTTTAAAAATTACTTAATATTTGTTAATCATATTTTTACAGTCAAAAGAAAGATGTGACAAGTGAAACAAAATTTATACAGTAGAATTTTAATTAGACATTTTCTTTCTCTCAGCTGAATCAATGAAAGAAAAATTCAAATTGGCATTGAAAATTCATTAATTTTCAAAGATAGCTTGATCTAAGATGACATGGTTGAAAAAAATTTACAAAAAAAAAAATCTTTTATATTGGTCATTGGCAATTGAATTAAGTGAAACAAAGACATTCAAATTAAATTAGTTAAATTTTTCATCTAAAGTGCATACTGCACTAGTAAAAATTACTTATGTAATAAACATAACATTGGTTTTAAGTTAGAAGGTAAAAATTATTTGAATGTTTACACTCCACTAACACACTATATATATATTAATATTTTTAATCAGACAGAAACACTTTTAAGAAATTTTTATGGGCCCCCAAAATGCATAAAATCCTTTTTTTTTTTTGAAGGAATTAAACAACACACACTGGCAATATTTAATTAATTCTCCAAGACACATTTGTAAAAGGAATATTCCATCAATTTTAAATGTTGTTAACTTATTTATTCAAGGTACATGTTGTAAAATATCACATACTTAAATATGATAGTTCAAATTTAGATACTATTAAGCAAATAATGGTATTCTTTTCTTATATAACTCTGTACTTTAAAATTTGGACCTTATGTCACTTAACACAAATATTTTTAACTTGCAAAATATTTGCAATATACAGTCAGACCTCTATTTAAAAAAGTTGCTAAATCCAGATAAAAAGTTAGGTGTACTGAACATTCGTTAAATAGAGTTTCATCTTTTAATATACTTTAGAGACTGCATTAAACTAGTTTTCAATTCATAAGCACTAAATATTATTCAAAAATAGTAATTATTTACACTTTTTTTGAAAATTAATTTCTATTATTTTATATATTTTGCCCTTCAAAAAAGAAATCTGTAAAGAGAACAAGAAAGAAAAAAACATGGTTCAAGAGAATAACACTGTATTTTGAACTTTAAAAAACATTTTTATATTAAAATTGATTCTATTTTTAATGACATTTCTAATTTTAAGCCTAGAAGTAATTTTTAACATACATTATTTTATAACGAGTAATTTTAAGCATACACTACCCCATTCATCTTTAAATTTAATTATTGATAAAACCTGTTAATTTTACTTGAGTTTTTTTGTTTGAAAAATTAAGCAATTTCATTGTTCTAGGTGAGTTAGGCACTAGGTAAAACCAGTTTAAGGCCATTGATGACCATAAAATGTGCTAAAAGAGAATAATTTGAAAAATGTCCTGAAATATTTTTAAAATGGGGTGAAAAAAAATCGAATCACAAGGGGAAAAGTTTGTTGAATAGAAAATGTATTTCGCTATGTGGAGGTTATTTTACAAAGAAAATAGTGGAATGTTCTGGGTTCTAGAAAAAAGTTCACTTAATAGAGAAATTTGCAAAATAGAGGTTCGTTATATGGATGTTTGACTGTAATTACTTATTTCTATGGTGATAGAAATACATATATAAAAAGAAAGGAGCCCAACACATGCTTAGAAAACAAATGAATAATAAATAATTCAGAAACACAGACACGGGAATTTTAAGTGAAAATAAGAAGTATGCATAAAAAAGCTAAAGAATAATATACTTTTATTTTAAGTTTTAAAAAGTTGACACATTGTTTTAATTAAGACCTTGCCAGGAGCTGAACTATATAATTAAATTATAATTGAAAGATTTGTATATTTAACACTATCTGCATATAACTTCAAGCTTCATGTTATAAAACAAACAAAAAATTATGATAACCTTACATACATCATTATTGGTCTTCTTTTTAAAAACAAATAACTTTGTAATTCAAATTTAAGAAAAGTGCAGCCCCTACTTGTAAATTAAGAATAAAAGTAACAGTACTTACCAGTCAGACCAATATAACATCCAAAAGATAAATATGTTTCCAGTTCACTTATCTTTCCACAAAAAGAATGTATAACAATTTCTGGAAGATTATGAATGTTATTTTTCAAAATCTCAACTAAGTCGTCATGAGCATCTCTTTCACAGATCAGAATAGGCATCTTTAATTCACTTGCAATATTTAACTAAAAAGAATATAAAAACAAATTACTAGCAGAATAAAATCATTAAAAAAATAATAAAAAGAAGAATCAAAGAAGCTATGGAATGTGTTCATTATTCTAAAAAAAAATATTCATTAACTGCAATATTACAGTATATCTTTCAACAATATTTAAGAACTTTTTACATAGGAATCTATAATAATGCTGGAAAACTGTATGTATACAACATTTAATATCTTAATAGTGTTTTTACAATTCAATATTATCTTTATGGCCTTTTCAATTTAAATGACCTTGTTTCCTTAAAAATCAAAAAGTGAAGCTTATTATAACAAAAAAAAAAACATTTCAATGTGCTTAACAATAAATTATTTTAAAAGAAGTAACTGCAAGATATTAGTTTTGGTTTGAATTTTGCAAAATCTTCATTTTAAGAATTTGCATGAAAAACTTGAGATATCTTTTGGTAAAAGTTTATGTATCAACAACTTTACATTAATCTGAAATTTAACTTTCTATTAAAATTTATGTTGTAGAATAATTTCATTTTTTTATTATTAATTTACAAGACCATAAAAAAATATGATAAATAAAATAATTACCAAAATGTGTTCATAAATCTCTCTTTTAGTTTATAAATCTCTATTTGATTTATAAATCTCTATTTGGTTTATAAATCTCTATTTGTAAAAAGATATTTCAACTGCAGTACAAAATTTTCTATTTATTATTTTTTCTTCCCCTTTAAAACTGCCAGAATAAAATCTTAAGATGCAACTGAACAAAATATGAAACATAACAGGATTGAAAATTAATACATTGTATGAAATATTTGCATTTAAAACTAATCTTTTAATTGTAAATTAAAGACCTGATTTATTACATGTTGTCAAATGTTTTAAATTGCCTAACATGGAAAAAAAATTCAATTTTTTGAAGTTATTAACATAAATGATAAGGTTTTAGATTAGTGTGAGCATGTACTTTCAAAATATTCATGTTTTAAGGTCTAAGCTAGAAAATTTTTACTAAAAAATATGATATTTAAAAACATGGATTAAATAGTATTATATTTCATACTTAAATCACATGAAGATGCTAAATAAAAGATGTAATACTTCTCTAATTGCAAAACTTAGTAACATGCAACTCACAATATTAAGAAAGATGGATCAATTTTGATCATTGCAATATAAAGACAACTAAATGATTACTCATTTAGAGTGACAAGTTTCATTCTTTCAAAAATTCACACTGAATTTTTTAAACTTAATTTTTAATTTAAAAGACATGAGATATATTCAAGTGACAAACAAAATTTCTAAAATTTTATGAAGAGCAGACTACGGGGATTGTGTGAGTCTACAAAGAACTAATTGAAAATTGAAATTCTGACATCTTGTTGAATTTATTTTAAATGAAGATGGAAATTTTTATATGATAATTTAAAGCAATGAAAATTGAGAAGTAAAAATGAAGACATTTAAATCCTAATAAGCAATATTGATTTTCTTAAGAAAAATTAATTTTAATACATAAGTAAAATAATTTCCCATCTTTTAAAGTTTAGCAGAAATTTCAAACAATCAAACACATACAAATATTATTAGATGCATTTATTTATTCCATACTTTCTATTTAACTTCTAAAAAAATATAATAGCAACAAAAATCAATTCTATTAATAGGTCAAATTACTCAATTATTATTACTTGTTTGCTTAGAACTTCTTTTTGTTCTGCTGGTTCAGAAAACTTTTTTGTGTAATCTAATCCACATTGACCAACAGCTACACATTCAGGATTTGATAATATTTCTCGTAAAGAAGATTCCACTTCTTCATCCCAAATTTTAGCTTCATTGGGATGGATACCTTTGAAAATCAAATTATTTTTTAATGCATCATACAACCTAAGAAATAATTAGAATATATTCTAGCATACTATTCCACACTATATATTCTAGCATACTAGTAGTATATACTGTTGGTATCTGGACTAAACACCTATCGAAAAATTGTTTGTTAGTAGCTGGATTAAAGAATCAATTGATTTCAAACTAACTTAAATCAATGCTTAAAATATGTCATTCATTAGAGGCTGCAAAACTATTCTATTTTATTTTATGTAGAGAAACTTTTCTTATAAGAGACGCTCGAGTGAAAAATAATTTTAACCAAAATGTAAATAACTATTTTAGATTTAGCTAGTAGAGAATCGATTGCATGGAAGCAAAGAACTCGATTTTTTATGCAATCGATTCTTTTTCTTGGTTCAAACCTGGTAGACGCTAAGTTATTGGAATTTCTATGCAATGGATTATTTTTCTGTTTTACAGATTCGACCTCAGTAAAAAAAATGTTGGATGATTAGATAAGAAGCGTATTTTGTGAATATATAAGTAAGTTCTCACCATAATTGTATTCATTCAAGAATAAGTCTTCTAAAAAAGGTACACAATGAAACAAAACTGGTATAACATTATTGTTATGCTGACAGTTGTTATTGTTGAGCTTGTAGTGTTTTTTATCTATTTACAAGCACAAACGTCTTTGGAATCATCTCAAAAAGTGAATATCACTAACACCTCATGCATACTTTCCAAACATATCAGACGAAAAATTTTTCTTCATGTTTGCTTTAAAAATAAAAAACAGGTATTCGACTTACGCTATTTTTTCTCCAACCGAACTGTGGATCCTATCCCTGAGATTCTAGGTGTTCAATTAACAAAAAGGAAATTCAGAAGAGTGTGTGAAGTATGTTAAAATTTGAAACTGCTTCAGTTACTACAAGTGTTTAAACAATGTTTCTACGACTCAAATTCCCATCTTCAATGATAATAAATGGACCGAGTCAAAGCGGGAAAACTCATTTAGCTCGAAGAATTATTTCTGAGCAAGTTTATGAGCTTCCGATTAAAAGGTAGTATGGTGTTATAAGATATTTCAACCGTGGTTCTACACTGAGAAAAGTATCAAATTCGTATCTGGATTACCAAGGGCCGACGAAAAATTTGATCTTTTGATTCTTGACGATCTTATGAATAATTTGACGTCAGAGATATCACAAATGTTTACTGTAGAATCTCATCATAAAAATTTTAGTGTAATTTTGATAACACAGAATCTCTTTCCTCGTGTTAAAGTTGCCAGAGACATCAGCCTGAATGCACATTATATAATACTCTTTCGAAACAACAGAGATCAATCTCAAATTGCGTGCTTTGGCAGACAAGTGTTCCCTGACCGTTCCAAATTTTTCATGGATGCCTATAAAAAGGCAACAGCAGAAAAATATCAGTTCTTACTAGTAGATTGCTTTCCAACTACGGATGAAGAACAGAGATTGCGACAATCTATTTTTCCCGATCAAAAAGATATTAATTGGGTTTTTGTCCCAGAAGAAAAATGAATCGAATCCGACAACACGCGCACTTGTTACATGTTTTATCTGCGGCGAGTCCTCAACAAAGAAATGCTATACTGAAGAGCGCCACCAACGAACAGATAAAAACACTGTGCGAAATGTCAAAATGTATTAGCGGGTAATGTCCCGAAAGCAAATGTCAAACGATTGTGTCGCTACAAGAGAACCATTCGCCAGTTAGCTGACAGAAGTATATCCCTTGGTCGAAAACGTAAGTTATTAACCACAAATCAAACCGGAGGTTTTTTACCTCTCGTTCTTCCTGCTGCCTTGAGCTTTGTTGGTGGTCTTTTGGGGAAAACAATAGGAAAACGAATTTGACAGAATGGCTAGAAAAGTGGCGTTAGTTCCTCAAGACCTTGTGTCTGAATACTATGAGCTTAATAAACCAGAAATTAGAGTTGAGGATAATATTTCAAAGATATTGAATGAAGAGGAAACACCGGATGACATGAAAGCCAAACTATTATCTCACTGGATACCAAAATATCAGCGTTTGATGCAACCACCTACCCCACAGAAGCCATTTGAGATTCCCAAGGAGCTTTTGCAAGAAACTGAAGCGGAGCAAGAAATATCCTCACCTGCTCCTTCTAAATTGAACATGATTGCAAAATATATTGCTTACACAATTCCAAAAACTAGAAAGAAGTATATTTTACCTATTTTGGAGAAGCTTAGAGAGGAATGAAATAAGAGGTGGATGTAAGCAGATTAGTTTACCCTCAATTTTAAAAAATAAAAAATCTTTGCTCAATGTCCAGTGTGAAAATAATATGTGCTTTCTATATTCGGTTTTGGCTGGGCTTTTCCCTCAAAAATACAATAAATCATTAGCATCAACATACAAAAAATATTTAAAATATCTATCATTTAATTTTTTAACGCTACCTGTTAAAGTGAGTGATGTAGCAAAGTTTGAAAAAAGAAATCAAATTAAAATAAATGTTTTTGGTTATGAAAAGCAAGTTTTTCCTATATATAGAAGTAAACTGAATATTTATAAAGAAATAAATCTCTTACTTTATAAAAACCATTATTACCAAATAAAAAATTTTAATAAACTGCTACACACTCAACGTGGTATACATAAATTTTGTACGAATTGTTTAACAGGCTTTGCCCGTCAAAGTTCATTGGATGCTCATATGAAAAGATGTTTACATAATGAACCTCGAAAAATTACATTACCTACTAATGACCAAAAATATTTGAAATTTAACTCTTTTCAGAAAATGCTTTTCACAAATTTTGTGTTTATGCCGACATTGAAAGTTTTACTGAAAAAGTATTTTCTGCTGAGCCCAATCATGATAAGTCATTTTCAATGCAAACTGAAATACATCGTCCTGCAGCATACTCTATCTTACTTATTGGTGACAAAAAAAACATAGTTTACCACAAGTTTTACACCGGTACAGATGTTATTTCACATTTAGTATTAAGTTTACAAACTATTTCCGAAGCTGTTTTAAAATATATGGAGGTAAATATTCCCATGAAAGAAAAAAAAAATGAGGTACTATCTCAGAATAAATGCCATCTATGTGGACATTTTTTTTCAAAAGGATGTATTAAGGTAAGAAACCATGATCATTTTACTGGAAAACTATTAGGAAATGCTTGTCAAGGATGTAACTTAAATTATAAAGTAACTCAGTTTCTACCAGTTGTAATGCATAATTTATCAGGGTATGATTCTCATTTGATTCTAAAAGAAATTTCTAGTAACTTAGCAAAGAAAGTAAAAATTATTCCTGTAAACTCTCAAAAGTGCATGACGTTTAGTATCGATAATTTAGTATTTCTTGATAGTTTTTTATTCCTTCCATCTAAACTAAGTACACTAATAGAAAACCTAAAGCACAAAGTAACTATAACTTCTCTATATTTGATTCTTTTTTTTTTCATATACCCACAGGAAATATTTATTACGTAAAGGTGTGTTTCCATACAGTTATTTTGATTCTTTTAATACATTAAGAGAAAAACTTCCTCCTAAAAATGCGTTTTTCAATAATATAACTAATGAAAATATATCAGAGGAAGACTATCAATTCGCAAAATTTATATTTTCTAAATTTAAATGTCAAAGTTTTAAAGACTATTTAAAATTATATTTGGATACAGATGTTGTGTTACTCGCAGAAGTTTTTGAAAATTTTCGGACGTTAAGTATGAACTATTTTGAGTTAGATCCTGTCCATTTCTATACTACTCCTAGTTTAACATGGAATGCTGGAATTAAGACAACGAATGTTACTTTAGAATTACTAACAGACATAAATATGTACTTAATGTTAGAATCAGGAATTCGTGGAGGAATGTGTCTAGTGTCAAAACGTTATTCTAAGGCAAATAATAAATATTTAGATAATTTTGATGAAATGTCGCCATCTAAATTCATAATATCATTAGATGTAAATAATTTGTACGGGACTGCTATGGGATTTTACAGCTTACCTGAGTCAGAATTTCGATTTTTGAATGAAGAAGAAATTGATAAATTCGATTTAATGTCTGTAACCTCTGATTCAAATACTGGTTATATATTGGAAGTAGACCTTTTATATCCACCCGAGCTTCATTCAAAACATAATAGTTTTCCCATGGCTCCTCAACATGAATCAATTATATATGATATGCTTTCCCCTTATCAAAGGAAAATTTGTGAAAAACTGAATATAAAAATTAATGAAAAAAATAAGAAACTTTTAAACACATTCAATGAGAAAAAAAAAAACTATGTGGTTCATTATTTAAACTTACAATTTTATGTTACACATGGGCTAAAAATTAAAAAATTCATAAAATAATCAGATTTAAACAATCTAATTGGTTAAAATCATATATAATGTTTAATAACGATAAAAGAAAGAAGGCGACAAATAATTTTGATAAGGATTTTTTTAAGCTAATGAATAACGCGTTTTTTGGACGTACTTGCATGAACATCAGAAAACATGGTAATATAAAAGTAGCGCTAAATAAGAAACAATGTAAAAATATTTAGCAGATTGCAACTTAGAAAGTTTTTCAATTATAAATGAGCATTGTGCATTATTTAAACTTTTAAAATCAAATCTTTATTTAAATCAACCAATATATGTAGGTTTTTCAGTGCTAGAGTTAAGTAAGTTATATATGTTTAAAATATATTATGATATTTTGAAACCTGTTTACAAAGAAAATGTTAACTTATTATACACAGATACGGATTCTCTAACTTTAGAAATATGGACTGAAGATGTTTACCATGATTTAGCAAATAAATTTGAAAACTTAGTAGATTTTTCCAACTATAATGTATCTCATCAATATTATTCGAAAAAACATCAATCCTTATTAGGATACTTAAAGGATGAAACCAAGGGAATTCCTATCAAGGAATTTTGTGCACTTCGACCAAAGATGTATTCTTATATCTTTGGAAAAGAAAATAAGAAAACTGCGAAGGGAACAAAGAAAAGTGTTGTGCAAAATATTTTTACACCATGACATGTATTTAAATGTATTAAAAAACGATCACTCGATACAAAATGAACAATCAACCATAATTTCTAAAAATCACATTATATCAACAGTAAAACAAAACAAAATAAGTCTAAGTAGCTTCTACGATAAAATGTATTTGCTAGACAAAATTGAATGTTTAGCGTAAGGAAATGTTTCCATTGAAATGTAAATGTAATATACATTTCAAAATGCTTGTATCTTTTTTGTCCATTATATTTATAACAATATATATATTGTAATAATTTAGTTAATAAAATAAAAAAATAGTTTATATATACTATGCGTGTCTGTGTTATTTGTTTCATGTCAGTTTGATTTTACACACACAAAACTAATATTGAGTGAATAATTCTTCTTTTACAAAATATATTATGCAATTAAGAAAATACCATTATATAAGTAATTACATTAAATTCTTTTTAAGAATAAAGTTCTGACTTTGCTTAAAATTAGTTGAAATACAACAAATCATTTTTTTTAAAATACAAAATAAGATTTTTAATAATTTGTTTTTAGAGGAGTTATTGTTTAAACAAAAAGCACCACCTATTGAAGGCATCAAAAGCTTGTAATACCAATATGTTATAATATTTTTGAAACAAAATTCTGACATAACTTAAAATTAATTCGAATGCAACATATTCTTTTTTTAAAAATACAAAATAAGAATTTTAATAATTTGTTTTTAGAGAAGTTATTGTCTAAACAAAGCACATTCTGTTGAAGGTATTCGAAAACATTTTTTAAAGTTAGTTTGAAATCAATTGATTCTTTAATCCAGCTACTAACAAACAATTTTTCGATAGGTGTTTAGTCCAGATACCAACAGTATATAGTTTGAAATCAATTGATTTTTTAATCCAGCTACTAGCAAAAAATTTTTCGATAGGTGTTTAGTCCAGATACCAACAATATATACTACTCATACTATTCTACACTATTCCACAAATAAAGAGCATAAGTTTTTTCTTTCTTTTTTTGCAAGGAAACCATGTACATATGCAATGCGCTTATCTTTTAAAGTCATTCATTTAAAGGATTTAAACTGACTTTCCTACAATGGTATACTGAATTAATAAACAATGAGTATCACAATACATGTGTGTATATAGAGGGGGAAGATTTTTAAAATAGTTCTGAAAACATAGCACAGATGCATACAAGAATGCTGTTATCGAGAAAGCAGCATGGGGTAAAAAAAGGGTGAGTTGGAGTATGAATCAAGGTATTAAAAAAGTACTTCTGACTTAATTGAATTTGCAAAACTATAAGTCTGGTGTATTCTCTTTCTGCAGTCATTTGAAGAGAGCGTTGAAGGTTTTAGCAAATTGCATTTGATTTAATTTAAATATGGTTGATTTCAGGTACTTTTCAATAACGCATATGGATCCTGCCAAATTAAATGCAGTTTTGATTTTAAATGCAAAGTCTTTAAATTTGTAAAAGGAAATGAAAACCATGCAGCAGCAAGGATGTTGGTGCTGGTAAAAGTTCTATATATGAATAGAAGAAAAATGGAAATCATAATAATTTAAAGAATGAAAGTGCTTTTAAGTAAAACAGTAACAAAACGCCCTATCCAAGAAGAAAGTATTGCAAATTGGGTTTGAGAAAATCTCAAGAATAGATTAACTGAAACAGTATATGCTTATTTAAAGTAAGCAAAAAATGCAAATGAAAGTGAAAATTTTAAAGCAACTTTGAATAAAGGTTGTTAATTTATGGCATTGAATAATTTAGTTCTATGAGAAAAATGGAAGTTTATATAAGGTATATTTATCATTTCTTTTTTAAAAAAGCAACATTTAGTTCTAATTTTAGTTCTTTAGTTTAGTTCTAATCTAAGTTTTATACATACATTTTTCTTATTTTTAGATTCATCATTTTTATATCCAGCTTAAAATAATCACCCATAAATTTTTATCTTACTTTTTGTATTAAAAGTACACATTATACGCTGAATATACAGTATATAATTTTTATAACATTATGAACTACAGTTTCTTTAAATTTAATCAGTTGTAATTGTTATAATTCTACCAAATAATTATAATCATTATTAATTTATGATTATTTTATCTTTGAAAATACAATTTATTAAAGGAAGGAATTAATTTAAAAATAAATTAATCAATGAAACTAGATTTGTATCATTTTTTTCATCTCATACAATATACAGACAAAGAACTAAGTATAAAGTTTGAACAAAAAGATATTTTTCTTTCAATAAAATATTATATTTGACAAATGCAGAATATGGATATTAAAAAGAAGCATTTGTTGGAAATAAATCCAATAAATAAAATAATTTTCAAAAAGTAAATTAAAAACAAATGGTTTTTAAAAAATTTTAAAATGTGACACAAAGTTTCACTACTTATATGTATAAGAGCAATAATAAAAAGCAAATAAAGTAATGGTTTTTTTTTTGTTTGTTTGTTTTTACTGACTAAAAATACATAGCCTTACAAGGAATTGTAGATAACTTTAACTGTAACACGAATTTAAATTGTAAAGAGCAAAAAAAATTACCTGCAGCACAGTAAACATAATCCGGAAAAATGCGTGTTAAGCGAAGGGCTTCTTTGCTTGATTGAATATTAGTTCCAGAAACAATGACTTTCTTGACTCCTGTCAAAGATAAGTATTATTACAACAGTTAATATTAAACACAAATCAATATAAGAAATATGAAAAAATAAATCTTTTTAAAAAACATATATTATATTTAAGTATTATATTTTTATATATCTATCACATATTTTATATTCAAATAACTTTTTTAAAATATTGTCCACATAATTTCTTCAGAAGAACAATGCCTTCAGTTATGTACTAATTGGAACCAAGAAATACATCAATCAAGCATCTACAGGACTGTAGTAAAATTTTACGATTTTTGCATTTAATGAAGGTCAAAATTTTTAATTTAATTCCTTGGGGGAGTAATGATATGAAAAAATTTCCACTGGAGACAATGTTGGCCTCATAACTATTTGGCTACCACAACCACCAACACATAATGCAACTTCCCAGCATTATCTATGGCCTCTTGCATATGAAATGTTTTTCAAACTTAGTAAATAATAGAGAAAAATACCATCTCACCTTGTTAAGGTCATTAACATACCAAATGGTTTAAAATTTCAATCAAATTTTGACTCAGAAAGTGCATAAGGAGAAATTACATAATTGTAAATTTACATTAAATGAGAGTACATAAATCAGGGTATCACAGCACAGAACTTAAAATAATTTCCATGCAGGGACAAATGGTTTTAAAGGATTTTCTTGTTGAGAAAAAATACATATACAAGAAGGGATCATAACACTTTTATTATTACTAAAAAATAATTGAGGTATAATATTATTTGTTTTGTTATTCCTAACACTTCTCTAGATTATCCTTATCCAGAGTTATATATTTCTCACAGCAATTCTAGAACTTTTGAAAGCTATCATTGTAAAACTCTGCATAGAAAACCATCATTTCTTCTCGTCTGACATCAGTTGGGTCGTCAAATTTCTGACTTCATAATGGTTCTTTGAATTCTGAGAATAAGAAAAAGTTGTGTTAGGCAAGATCGGGAGAACAGAGTGAAATGAAAGCAGCTAAGTTTACACTGCTTTGATTCCTCTACCATACCTCATGATGAGTAGGCTGGCCACTACCAGCAGAAAGGTTGCTGTGTGTGATCATACTGTGTTGTTTCTTGATCTGAGCATCACACGACTTATTCTGCAATGTGCAGTAATAGACACTGGTGTTCAGTTATTCTGTTAAAATGACTCAGTGACTGCCCCAAAAAACTTGTTTGTGCAATCTTCCTTGCAGAATTCTGCATCTTAGCTTTTATGGCAGGCGGTAAGTCAATCTGCTTCCTTCCTACTTTCTCCTAATCTCTTTAATCTCTAGATCATATTGATAAATTCAACAGTCATTCTCAGTTACCACCTCCCTTCTTAAAAAAATTATTTTCATCTTGCTGCAAAAAATTCAACACCTTCCTTCACAGGTTGTACTGTATTTCCTTCTGAAAAGGAGTCAGCAATTGTGGCTCCCAGTATGCCCATACCTTTGATGTGAGGTTCCTTCAAAATAATTTTCCTCACATCAAAGTAACCGAGATCAATCTCAATAATGATCATTTGGTTGATTGGACTTTGGTTCAAATAAAATCCTCCACTTTCTTCACCTTGGCTGTATTGTAAGTGAATGATGATTTTGCATTTCTTGGGTGATCTATGAGGGACATGTATGTGCGGTCAGTTTAAAACTTTTTTCCCACCTCACAACTGTATAATATAGCAAGCTAACATTTTTTTTTTTTCATAAACAGCCATTGCTTTGTCATGGATTTTCTGGGTACTGTAACTTTTGAAATGAAGGACCATTACTTACATATCATATCATCAACCAATTCTTCCAATGAAAATATGTCTCCAAATTAAGCAATATGTAGCCAACAGTGGAAAACTATCCTCCTGCATATAAAAACATTATCATCTTGATCACACAAAGGATAATAGCATTAGATAATGTCTTTTGATTTGGCAAAATTGGTCAATGGTGTAATGTTTAGGTATTGAAGGGAAACTTAATCACATTGTAAACCTTTATCTTTTCTATATTGCAGATTATTTTAGTCTACAAACAAATTGCAATTTACAACATGCACAGAAGAATCAATTAATAAGCAGAATGTATTTTATCCAGATATATATAGGTTATGGTACTTGCATAGTATCACAACCTATTGGTGACAGTATATGAAATGAAGCACCTGGTTGCCAATACAGCACATACGATACATAGGAAATCGGAGTTGCCAACTTGTTGAGTTATTTATAGAGTTAGAGATTGTTGTGATAATATGCAAAAACCTTGGTTATTTCTTAGCAATAATAAAAACTTCATGATTCCCCTACATATATTTAATAAAATAGTTCGGTCCTAGGAGAGCCCACACCCTTGGCATGAATTATTTTGGTTGGCGATAATTGCGCCATCTTGGTAGCCCTACTTTGATATACTAGATATGGTAAACAATTAAACTCTCAACAGTTTTGTTTTATAGATATATTAATTGAATAAGAGTAAATATAAGATTTAATTAAAAAAACAATACTTTTAATAAGACTTTTCCCTTTCATGAAAAAATTTGGTAGTTTTTTCAAGAAAATAAAAATCAATGTACCCTATTAAACCTTAACAAAAAAGGGTATCATTCTGCAAATCCCAATAAATTTTATAAAAATATTTTTTGCACTATAATTCCAAATAACATAACCATAATTCCAAGGTTTTAAAAATTTACTTACCTGCATTCTGTGCTCTTTGAATGACACAATCAACATCTCGAGCAAACTTTTTATTTGTTAAATTAGCACACACATCAGTAATGAAATACTGCCCAGACAAATCTTCTAATGCAGCTTCAGCAGAATCCAATGTTCTTTTAGCATCATCTTGAACAACTTTACTGGAACTCATAATAATATTTCATAAAAAATTCTTCAATTTTTCTGTATCAGGCTGATGCTTGGCTTTCCTAATTAAAGAAAATACAGCACTTATTCGTTAATTTAGCAAAAGATGTTTCTAGAATTAACAAAGTGAAATTTTGCAATGAAACTAAATATTAAAGGGAAATAAAAAAAATTAATAAAATAATTACTTAAATATTTATAAAAAATTTGCTTGATGACTGATTCTGCCCCCTAAAAATTGACTTCGTCATAGGGCCTTATTCAACAATTTAACCAAATTTTCTTGTAATATATATTCATGGTTTCTGATATTGACACAAAAATAAATTTAACTTTTACATATACTGTTGTTATCACAGCAGTCAGAAATGTATTTCACTTTTGACTAAATTCATTTGATTTCTAAGTATTTTTGAGGTTGAAAAAATTGACAACGTGACTATAAAACATAGTACTTGAAAAGTGCAAGTGTTCAATAAGATACTTAACAAAATCAATGTCTGAGTACACATTCATGAATACACGCGACTAACAGAATTTTATTTTAATTTTAAACATCGAACTTTACCGCATTTTATATAATTAGTTGTGTTTGATATATAGTAGTAATTATCATTACAAAATTACAGGAAAAGAGGAATTCAATTTTTCCCTGCTCTTTCAAAATCAATTCAACAACCATATGAAAACAAATCATTGATAAAGAATGAAACCAAGTGGAAAAGGAATGCATAATTTTATAAATAATAATAATAATATCAAACTGCAGAACTATTCAGATCTAAAAGTTAACTTAATATCTACAACATTGTGCAAACAATAAATTATCAAAAAAAAAAAAAAAAAATGACAAGAGGGAAACATTTTAATTACCACAGATATTGATTATTTAAATATCCCTTCCCAGGAATTTCTAAGTGCAAAACGTAAATAAAGATAGCGGTTACAAGATTAATTGGCAGTTAAGTAATGTTGTAAGAATTTTCATTTAATAATATAAATTAATCCGTAAATTTGTATGACCTATAAATTACAGATTTCAGAAATAATCTCTAAGGTCTTCATTTTTGTAAGCCTTTTTAATTTCTTATTAAATTTATTTCTTCTTCAACTGAAGCTTTAACTGCAGCTAAATGTGATCTGTAATGCATGTAATGAAGTAGTGGGTGAGGTTGGCCTACATTGCTTAAGCCGAATCAAGGGTTCTAAACATTATTCCACGAAAGAATTGTTGTATTGAGAAGCTCATGCACATTAAAAGTATTGAGATTCAAATTTTTCTGCTTTGGCAAGAATGTGAATAATGAGGTGCCAGCTCAGATGTCATTTTTACTGTCTGACAGTGGTTCAAAATTACCAGCTCTTTAGCCAAACCTCCTGCTGCTTCTAAATGTAGAGTTAATAAGTGAGTTAACATAGTGTTTATGGTCAAGAGCTCGTAGCCGGATTATTGGGGGTTTGAATTCTGGTGCCAATGAAGACCCACCGGGTAGATGAGACTTCGGCACACTAAATTTGTCTGCCTTAAAGTCCTCCCGAGGCGAGGTATCGTAGTTTAGAGAGAGAATGCCAGTTCACATGTGTCTTCCTCATTTGACCAAGGCTCATAATTACGAGATCCATCACAATAGTCCTCGTGTTGCTTTATAGTGCAACGTCATTAATAATTGAAATTTTCTACGATAAGTAATATGTAAAATATTTTGTCTCTTAATTATTGTTTCCTCCAAGAATTAAAATTTCAACTATTCTTTTGGTTTAATACGAAAGGAAATATTTAAAAAATTATTTATATATTATGGTGAAAGGAAAAATATATAATAATTATAAAAACAGATTTCAAGAAATAACTGAAAATGCGTATTAAAGATAGTTGGAAATACATTGCCTTTCCAATGATTCTAGGGATTATTAATTAGAAATAAAGAGGATGTGGTAGTATAGATCATTTCAATAAACTTATAAATACCTGTATTTAATATAAGTGTTAATTTAATCATTGCATAAATATTAATTGTTACGTTGATGGGGTTCAAAGATTTTATGCAAATCAGTCACAAAGAACAAGACAGTTCTTTAAGAACGATGAAAATTTATTGTCGAAAATCCAATCCTTGAAATACAGGATTCAGCAGCAATATTCGCAAAATAAATCTCAGAAGGTTTTCACACCTTCAACAGCACTCAGACACAATTATCGGTGTCTAAAATACACGTATGTAAAAGATTACTCACAAGCAATCGTTCGTTCAACAGTCAAGGTAACACTACTAATCGCCAGTCAAAGCAATACTGACTCGTTTCGGCGAGCATCTCTCTATTTATTTATTTTTTAATTATTTTTATTTCTAATGGGCTGCGGATGGGATTTTTCCATTACAGAATTAGTATATTCCCCATAAGCTGGTATCTCTTTTTAGTGCGGCACCCTATAGGCGGATACCAATCATCGCGGGTTATTTTGACGCCCAGTTTCCTCCCTAGAGGAGGCACCTGAGCTCTGACGATGTGAACCTGTACTAGGATTTAATTTTGCCGAGAGCTCTCCCTATTTATAGCAAATCGGATCCTTCGAGAAAAATCCGCTTGAATCATAGATAGTGAAATTAGTGTATTTCTCCACTAATTTCTAGAAGAATCTATAAGGTCCCAAACTCGCCAAAATAGTCGCCTAAAATGATGCCAACTTTGCTCTATCGCCAAGATTTCACCAAGTTCCCATTGGATCACCGTTATAACGTAAGGGATGACGTTACTTGCGAATATTACAATTTTAACATAAAATAAATATAACATAGAGTAATATAAATGCTTTACACATCCAAATACAAATTATTTAAACTATTTTATGCAAAATTTGTAACAATATATATATATATATATATATATATATATATATATATATATATATATATATATATATATATATATATATAAAAGAGAAAAGCGACTGACTCACTAATCACGATATCTCCGGAACTATTAAACCTACAGACTTAAAATTTGGTAGGTAGATTCCCTTCATGGAGTAGACGTCAGCTAAGAACGGATTTTGCAAAGTTCGAACCCCAAGGGGCGTTATAGAGGATTATTTTCATTACTAAACTATTAGATGTACAGTCGTGAAAAAAAAAAAAACTTGGTAGACAGATTTCTTTCATAAAGTAGAGATTCCCTACAAAATTATTGTTACAAAAATCGACCTCCAAGGGGCGTTGTAGGGGCTTAAGGGGAGTTATAGATAATTATTTCCATTTTTAACTATTAGACGTACAGTCTTGAAATTTGGTATAAGCGGATTCCTTTCATAGAGTACAGATCCCCTACAGAATGGGTTTCGTGAAAATCGACACCAAGTGGCGCTGTAGAGAATTAAGGGGCGTTATAGGCAATTAACTACTTTTTTAAACTATTAGACGTAAAATCTCTCGAAATTCAGTAAGCAGATTCCATTCAATGAGTAGAGATTCGCTAGAAGATGGATTTTGTGAAAATTGTTTCGTAAGTGGCATTGCGGGGGCTTAAGGGGCGTTATAGATAATTATTTCTATTTTTAAACTATTAGACGTACAGTCTTTAAAAATTTGGTAAGCGGATTCCTTTCATACAGTACAGATCCGCAGCAAAAGGATTTTTGTCAAACTCGACTCCCAAGTGGCGTTGTAGATAATTAAGTGGCGTTATAGGCAATTAACTCCTTTTTTAAACTATAAGACGTAAAATCTCGAAATTTAGTAAGCTGATTCCATTCATTAAGTAGAGATCCGCTATAAGATGGGTTTTGTGAAAATAGTTTCCTAAGTGGCGTTGCGGGGGCTTAAGGGGCGTTATAGATAATTATTTGCATTTTTGAACTATTAGACGTACAGTCTTGAAATTTGATAAGCGGATTCCTTTCATAGAGTACAGATCCGCTACAAAGTAATTTTGGGGGAAATTGATCCCCCAGGGTCACTGAGGGGAGTTAAGGGGCGTAATTGATAAATATTTCCGCTTTTCAACTAATAGAAACACCTGCTTGAAAATTAGAAGGTATGTTCCGTTCATGGAATAAAATTCCTTTTACAAAGATTTTTGCGAAAACGGGCCCCCAAAGGAGTGAGGTTGTGAGGGATTAAGGCGTGTTATAGAAAAATTCCTGTTTTTGAATTTAACTCATTTACTTGAAATTTGTTGAGCACTTTTCTTTAGTTGATTAGAGTTCCACTAAGAATGTATTTTACGGAATTCAACTCCAGGGGGAAGCGGGGAGAGTTATTGGGGCGCATTGATAGACAAAATTCCCGTTTTTGAACTGCTAAGACTATAATAATAAAATTTGGTTTACATGCTTCTTTTTTGTTGAATTGGAATCCGCTAAGAATGCTGTCAACCATGTGTTGATGATAAAAATTCCGTTTTTGCTGTGTTAGATTTAGACTTGAAATTTAGCACGCATGTTTATTTTATGGAGTAGAGATCCACTGGAAAGTTGCTTTGTGGAAATCCACTTGATTGTTAGGTTAAGTAAGCGAAAAAAATCATCTTTCTACTTCTATTTTAGATATAAATAGAAATTAGATATTATAATTTATGTTCTTTTTATATCAAGGGGCGAGAGTGTAACAGCTATAAATATATTTTTCAATACAATCGAATTCTTAATGCTAGATATCAATAATTAATATATATGTAAACAGTATACATATATACAACATCGTGAAATACCCAGTGAAGTGGGTGGGTAACGGCTAGTGTATATATATATATATATGATATTCAGAATCTGAGTCAGATTATGAATTTCATTCATTTACAAACTCCGATATATCTGTAATTATTATTATTATTAAATGACTTTTCTCAACTCAATGCATTTGTTAATATATTAGGAACTGCAAAAAATTGGAAAAAAAACCATTTTGAAATGTACATTACTTCAAAATAAAATCATTAATCATATTCACTTGCATGTTCTTTCTTCCTTACTTTGTAAGCGATTCAAAATTATTTCTGTGAAATAAATCATAATGTATTTAGTTTGCACTTCTAAATACCAAAAGCAAAATTTTTATTAAGGAATTTACGAACATATTGACTGTGTTGTAATTTTGTATTATCTGAATCAAAAATCTGAACAATTTGAAATTAAAAATAACTTTTTAGAAGTTTCAAAAAGGAGAGGGGAGGAGGAACCAAGCGACACTCAAAATTCTAAAGAACATGTGTTATAATTTATTTAGTCTTTAAAATACAACGCGCAAGTCTTATTCGAAAAGAAAAAAACATTTATAGTTTTCAATTTTCTGCGGAACCCTGTGGTTCCACGAATGAAACCTGGGGATTAAAAAAATGGAAAAGAAAATTAGAAATGTAAGTTTGTACAAAAACGCGAAGTATCGAAATCCTTGCTTCCGCACGCCCACAGGAAAAACTTTTTAAAATATACGGTTCCGGACAGCCTTATTTTGCGTAACTTGCTGCAACATTTATTCTTTGCATTATTTATCTCATATTGACACAAAATTCTTCAGTCGCTTTAAAATCAATGAAAGTTCATTTAAAATAGGGAATGGTGAGGAGCTTTAAGGACATCCAATGATTATTTACTATACGCAAAAAATGATTCTAATGACAATAACTATACTAAAAATTTAAACAAATTGTGGTTATGATAAGTTTGCTTTGTGGTTATTAATAAGTGAAGAAATCTATAATTGTTAAATATTCTCTCAGTTTATATTGCTTCAAACTGTTTGAGAAGTTTTAAAGAAAATGCATAAATTGGTATCCTTGTTTGCGAATGGTTTATCGTACGAGTAACTACCATCAATTATGTTATGTGCTGTAGATTTTTGAATAACTTAATTTTGGGAAATTATTCTAGAAGCTTGAATACTTATATAATGTGATACTTTTTAATTATTACTAATCACGGTACACAGTTCTCAATATTTTTAATACCAATAAAACTATTTTTTAAATATTTTTGTTAAGTAAGAATAAAGAGCTGGATTTTTGAAGTGATAACTTATTTAGGGGCGCTTTTTCGAAGAAAGATTCTAAATTAAGCATCAGGTTCAGTTGCGTTACGTGCAATTGGTTTCTCTCAGTTCCAGTCGGAAATCGTGCTAATATCGGTGAGGCACGCTCAGTTTTGAATCGAAAACTTTTTAGGCGCGTGTTTTATCCAAGTAAAAAATTCATGCACACTTTTTCACGTGAAGTTTTATTTCTTTTATTTAAATATTTCTACTATGCCACCTCTTTCCACTCAACTCCAGGGTGTGAACGGAAGAAGAGGAGCGCAGGCGAAACTAACTGGAAAATAAAGATTATTCTTATGTCGGAGATCGAAGAAACGAAAAAAAAACATAGGATTTATTTTTTAATTCAGTAGAAAGGGCATTTAATCACAAAAATGTGTCAAACGAATTAAAATCCGAAATTTAAATGAAATTAACAGGCGAGAATATTGCCAATATCTTGGTTTATATTAGTGATGACAATTAACAGATTACGAGAAAATAAAAGTACTAATTGTGAAAAGTATAAACCCTCTCCTTTTGTTTGCTTAGAGAATTTTATGAAAAATAAACGGCTTTCAGGGCATAAATCTCCATATCCTTAAATAGTACAAGTTTATGGCGTTATATAAGTTATATAAAAGCTACTTACGTATTATCGCAACGGTATTGGCGACATTATATGAACGGAAGCCAATGGGCTCAATTCATGAAGTCACATGATAAAAACAAACACGTGTTTTCCATTGAATTCAAAACAAACATTAAACTAATGGAGTAACTTCATCGACAGACTGACGCCAGTCAGTAATCACGTGATTCCAACGTCAATAAACTGCACGCGCGAATCCATAGCATTGGTTTCCTATACGTTTGTTGACGTCTTTCTTGTATCTTAATTTTATCTAATTAAAAACATATGATATTATTGTATTTTTTGCATTATTCTAGTATATATATTTGTTAGGAAATATTTAACAACTCTTTTACTTAATTTTTGTTTTATTCTACTTTATTTGTCTAATTAAGTATTCGTTAGTGTTGGCTGGGATATTTATTCATATTTCTTGCTTCACTTAGATATAGCTCTTAGTTATTTTAGTTATTAATCAATTTTTTGTAGTTCTTTATTTCATATTTTTTCACAAGAATGGCTCATAGCATAGGTTCGAAACCGCTTCTTTTGAAAAATTTCAATTTGCACGAAATATTAAATTACAGTGCGAAGTTTTCGAGTGCCACTGGAAATCGAAGTGTTGCTGCAAATATATTGAAAGGATTAAAATTATTCGACGCTAATTTCGTAAGCAAGATATCATTTACTGAACCTGATTTCTTAATGAATGATGATTTTTTTATTCAAGGCTTTGTTAAAGCCGAAATGAAGAAGAAAGTGACGTACAAGCCATCTGTTCAAATCAGAACAACTTGTCAGGTAAGTTAAAAATTATTTTGTTTTAATTTAGGAACTTTTTTTAAAACGATTATAATTGCATCACTATTTACTCTTTTATGCTTTAATATAACTCCGGAGATATCGTGATTAGTCAGTGAGTGAGTGAGTCGTTTTTCTCCTTTATATATATAGATTTTATTATAAATATTATTTATTAATATAAAATATATTTATAAAATTTAATATAATTATTAATATAATTACAGTAATTTTTTTTGCTTTATGAAATACAAAATAATTACAAAAAATATCATTAAATATTTAATTTAATTTAATAAATAATTATTTCAATTTCTTATTCCCATTTACCTCCTTTATTTCGCTTTTAAATTCCTTATTTCTGTTTTGCCACCTAGAATTATTAACTTTATTTCCGTTTTGCCATCGCTATAATTATTTCTCCTTTTCCTTATTGCCATCGAAGGTATCAATTTCTATTTCCCGTTTTACCAACACAGCTAAAAAATTTTTCTCCCGCTTCTCTATACTTAATTTTTATTGTTGTAATTGCCAACACAGGGCAATTAATTTATTTCTTCCTGTTTGTATTTGCAGAAATAAAAATTTGATTTTCTCCCTTTTTTTAATAAAACAATTCTGTTTATGTTATTAAGCTGCATCGCTTTCAGTTCAATTTTTAAAACTAGAGTCGCAAATTTAAATTTGATTTCTTCCCTTCTTTTTTTACTCTTGCTTAAATTTGTTTTTTGAATATGAATCAAATTGCTTAGTTAAATTTTATTGCTATTTTTGCTAACAATTTTTCTTCTGTGGTAAGTGTGGAAAAGAGTTGCTTTATTATAATAAATTAACATATTTTGTCTGAAGAGATGATTTTTCGTATTTCAAATTATTTTTCAGTTGGAATTCTTTTTTATTGTTGTTCATTTTTAATAATTGTAATGAAAAACAATGGCCCAGAATGAATTTTTATAACTAAAACCAGATTTTTAAAGTTATTCTTTTTTATGCTTTCTACATTAATGTGTTTTTGTCTGTAGGAGAAAAATTAGCTCATAAATTTTTTTACTGGGGAAAATTTCACTTTATTGTATTAAATTTATAAATCAATTATCTCAAGAGATGAGTTTTTATTTTTACATTCTTTATCAGTTTTTTTTTTTTTTGTACTTTTGATTATTGTGCTTTTTAAATGAAATATAATGGACCAAAACGGTTTTCAATAGCGAAAAAAAGTACAATTTCCATAGTCTAAAAAGGTATTTATTAATTTACAGGAATGAATATAGTAGATACTAATGCCCCATTGAAAGAAAGAGCATGTTTTCAGGTTTTGTTTCCTTCTGGAAAGCTTAATTTTATTGAAGTATTATAAATGTGCATTATTATGGCTACTGTGTACTTAATAATTATAAAGAGTAAAAAAAAAAAACTCAATGTGTTGAACTGTATAAGTAAATATTTCATACACTTAACTTAACTCAGTGGCGCAACAGCCCATTAGGACCTTATGTGCCCAACTCAGTATACGTGATCTTGGGCCCTGAGGTGCATGCGCAGATGTTCCGGTCAGGTGGTCAGTCTGACGTGAAGCCCCCAATGTTAAGTTCCTAAGTAAGCTTGGTATTTATCGATCCACTGAAGGGATGAAAAGCTGAGTCAACCTTGCCCTGCCGGGAGTTTGAACCTCGGACATGCGGTGTGGAAGCGTGATGCACAAACCGCTTAGCCACCGGGCTTCATTTCGTACACAATAGCATGATTAATTTATATTGATTGCATTTTACAAAAGTTAGAAATCCCCCAAAATAAGAATAAACATTTATTTATGGAAACTATTTTATAAAAATTAAAGAAATTCACACGCATATAATTAGCTTTAAACGAAAAAATAAAAAATACAACATTCATGAAGTTAATCCAATATTAATAAAAATAAGTAATGTATATAAAAATGGTTTACTTACATAATACAAAATATAATGTTGGCTTTATATTAGTTATCTTTTAATATATGCTTTGCATAAAAATCTTTTATTAAAAGATTAAATTTGTTTTTAAAATATCCCGAAGTATCATTAATAAAAGCATGCACATAGTAATATTTACATCAGTATTTATCTGAAATTTACTTCTTTTTTTTTTCTTTAGATGCAAATTCAGTTTATATTGTATAAGTATTAAAATCATTCATTTTTAAAGTATACATAAATATCATCAGTAAAAGAATGTACATAATAAAAAAGTTATATACATATTTCATTTTTTCCAATTTATTTATTTATTTTTTGAATTTTTACAAATATTTCCTCTCCGAAATTGTATTTCTAAAAAACATTCAGATTTTAGTTAAAAGAAAAGAAGAAAAAAAAGAGAGAGAGTTTTATTCTGTTATTTTATTTTAAGTAGTTTCAATGAATCATTAAGGTATAAAAAGACACTGAAACACCAAACCAAACATCCCTCCCCACACCTAAGTTGTTTTGCTGAAAGAACACCAACCCCTTCTTTTAAATGCCATGTTCAAAACATTTTGGGGCCGAGGTAGCTGAGTGGTATAGGTATCGGATCGTGGCTTGCCATGTCACGAAGACCCGCCGTGTAGGGCAGCGATGCACGTTAAATCTATCGAGAGCTGAAACGTCCTCCCGTTGGTGTAGTGTGGTAGTTAAGAGAGTGGTGCCAGCTCATGTGTCGTCCACGTCACTTGACCATGGCTCAAAATTACGTGTTCCGTCGCCAAAATCCCTCGTGTAGCTGAACAGTGCGACGTTAACATTCAATCAATCAATCACATTTTGGCTCATTTTGTACCTGTATTTGAAAGAGATTGGACGAGGGTTGACGTTGATTTCGTGCGGCAACTGGGTTACGCAGAGACATTCCGACCCTTATCTGGATAGTATTTCTATCCATCTTGCAAAAGAAAGTAGAAATTTTTCCTTTATGTAAAAAATTCTTGATTCGAGTAGTTGAGGAGAGGAAGCAGGTGCTTTAAGACTGAAGTATTGTATCAGTGCAGAGGAGAAGTTGATGAGAATAAGTGTTTTTATTGGCTAGTACAGTACTTCGATTCGGCTCTAGATTGGCTACCCGAAAGGGATGGTCGAGTGAATGAAAATGTTATATGAATGTCGAACTATAAAGCAACGCGTGAGGGCTGTTGGAAGCGGAACTCGTAATTTTGAGCCTCGGTCAAGAGACGACAATGACACCTGATACACCATGCCAACGGGAGGACTGAAATGAGCAGATTTAATGTTCATTAGTCCCGTCTGCACTGTCAGTTTTCAGTGGGATTGGGACTCAAGCTCAAGATACACCGGCCTCTAGTTCGGGACCGTAACCACTAGGCTATCGCGGACACCCGAAAGGGAAGGAAGAAGGGTGCAAGGCAAACGGACGGAGCAAGTCCAGCATGAAAAAAAAAAAAAAAAAAAAATGTAGAAAATTTAAATAAATGAATCTGTAAATAAATAAATATAATTTTTGAGAAGTTTTCTGTTTGGAAGATTATTAAAGAGGGAATAAATTTAAGCTGAGTTAGGAGAATCTAAGAGAATTCTTCAAGGTCTTTAGAATTTATCGTGAGGAACGTAATTATCAGTATTGATCATATCGTTATTTTCTGCACATGAAAGACCTTGAAAAAAAAATAATAGCCGCTGTGTAAATTTTAAAGCAGTATAAACATCTTTATTTCTCATGAATTTATATTCCTTAAGAATCATTTTTACAATAGAATTTTGAGCATTATGTAGGATTTTTATATTAGTATTTGCAGCATAGCCTCAGGTTGGACAAGCGAACGCTAAAGTTAGACGTGGAGTGGTAATGCGGAGAAGTTCTTTATATAACTTATATTTAAATTAGAGTTCCAGCAAATTTATTTTCCGCGTGCGTCTTATGTGTATTTCAATGGCACGGTCAAAACGCGAAAATAAAGAGGTTGCTTGTCATTGGTAGATGTGCAATGACATCATTGATCTGGGTTGCCTGGTTTGGCGTTATAGCATTTTCTATGCCGTAGTGGTTCATTGAAACATAAAAGTTTTGTCCCAATTTGGGAGATTGTTTTTCAGGCAGTTTTTTCTTCCGTGTCTTGAGTATAATAGCTAAATTCCCTTGCGTATGAAATTTTCACTGTAAAAATAACAATCGGTTCTTTTTTCATTCACGTAAATCAAAATATTTTTAATGGATTCAATTTTGTAGAAGAAATATATATTTGAGCTTAGTAAATGAGGAACTCAATTACAAATAAAAAAATTGTTATATAATTTTTAATAATCCATTTACTGTGATTAATAATACTTTGAAAATGAATTACATGTTTCGAGTTTTATCCTTATGTAAGAAAAAAAAGAAGTCACTTATAAATAAAGAAAATTTATGTTTTTTTATAATATATATTTATTGGTAATATTAATGTACATTTTAAAGGTAAATGAATTCGTTCTTATATCAGAATGAATTTGTACAGGCAAGTGATATTTTAAATTATTAGCTTAATTTCATTTTTGTAATTAGTGATTTGTTTTTTGTGTATGTGTGAAAGACTCATTTATTCACATTTCTAAAAAAATTCGTCTAATACTCTGTTTCCTTTTAAATTTTAGAATTAAATATACTGCAAAAATTTTAGCTATTATAAACTTAACTATATAAATAAACTTATACATAAATTTTTATTTTCTATCTTTAGTAAAATACTATAAATAAAGTGATTCGTGGCTATTGTATAAGAAACACCTCACTGTTCTAACTTCCACATCACATCCATATTATTCGTTCAAGTTATCATCAACACAAAATTCTCAATTTTTGCAATTATTTTAGAGGTTTCCTCTTCTAACATGCTCACACATACAAATCTTCATTCAGGGTTTAAATCAAAAGTCCTGAAATAGAGTACCACTTGAATCCCTTCATCAGGGGTTTGTTATAGAGAATAGTTTGTTTTTATAACAGGCAAGTATAATGAAGATATAGTCATTAATGGAATTTGGATTCATCTTAAGAAGTATTTACTGATCGATGTTGTGTCACTCGAAGCACATCAATTTTCTCCTTTCCTAAAGTATGTTTCCTCCTGTAAAGCTACTGCTCGAGAATTAATACGAAAATATGACATAAAATAATACGTTTTCGAGCAAAAATAAAAATTAGCCATTAAATTATAATTTCCAAAAACTTATTTAGATTTTGCATATTATTTTAAAAGAATTTTCACACACTAATTATTGACTTTCTTATAGTTACAATTAGAGATAATCAAGAAAGTATAAAACGTAGCAGAAATTATTTAACGAAATCTCTCTTTCTCATTTAGAAAAATTTCTTTTTCCAACATTTTTTTCCAACATTTTCATTCTTAGAATATATATATATATATATATATATATATATATATATACATATAGTAGTAGTAATTTAAAGTTTATTTTAAAATATCCAGAAATGGGCTTAATTTTCGAGAAATATATATCTTTATATTCACGTGTGTTCTGGTATCGTTTTAAAATGTATTTGTACTTTCTTTCCATTTTATTTCGTTATTTATGAGCACAATGGCGTTGGAAGTATAAAGTACGCACTCAGTAAATTTTCGAAACACCACTAATATTATACGAAAATGTAAGAATTTTTTAAAAATTATTATTTGTCAGTTATAACCCAACAAACTAAACATATATGTCTGAAATAAAATAACCGTAACAGTTATAGAAACAATTAATTACCGTAAAAGCCGGCGTATAACGCACTATTTGAACACAGAAAATAAGATCGAAATTCATGAGTGCGCATTATACTCTGGGAAAAAATGTTAACTTTAAAAATAAGAAAAAAGCTCCTGGAAAAAAAATTAGACTTCTACATATATCGAAATATTGTTCAGTTAAAAGAAATCAAATTCTTTATCAAATGTAGATCTGGAAGAGTACACTATTTTTTTTCTAATTTTTTTTTCTTGGAATAATACTTTGAATAAGTGATTTCTAAACATATAGAGCCAGGACTTCGAACCGTAATTTTTTGTTCCAGTTCAACTATAAAAAAATATCGTTTCTCTTCCGGTTTCCGTTCTGCCAAAAATAATGGTTTTCGGTTCAGATCTGAATGAATAATTTTACTTTATGTATATTCTTATTTGTACTACAAATATAATTCTATCTCGTAAACAAAAAATTAAATTCTATCAAAATTTGGAAGACTTTTTATTTTTTCTTAAAAAGTCATCAGCAAGTTTATTCAACTGAATTAAATTTGATTTCTACAAGTAGGTGCATCAAGAACTGAATCAGAAAGTACTAGTGAACACAGTGGCGTACCTACCAATGGGCTAAGCGATGCCATGCACCAGAGCCTTCAACCTCAAGCGGGGCCCTCGCACCCTGACCAGCAAGCAAGTCGAACTTGCGATAATTTCTCCCACATTTAATATATAAATATAAAAGGTTACAACATAACTGTAATCAGGCCAACTCAGTTAAAATTGCACAGTAGTGAATAAGTTCAAGCTAATCAATCACTTAAAAAACGGCAGATACCTGTGGAGGCCTTTTTCACGTTTTGAGTGTAAATTATTGGAAGAGGGGATTGATCTTACATTGATTTTCAAATGTAATGGTTTTTATTGCTATGTTAATAAAGAAAATTCGATTATTGTGAATTTTTCGATTTATTTTTGGACTGGGGCTAATTTTTTTTTTTTTTCTGAGCTGCTCATTTGGAAACTATTGTATTACCATACGTCCTAAAAGGGAAGATTGTGTTTAGAATTAGAATGACGCGTGCATTATATTTCTTAAAATATTTTTGAAGTTTATTTATTTTCATCACACAGAGATCAGAGCATTTATCTTAGAATTTCAGCAATGTTATACTAACTGATACATCAAAAGAATTATAATTTATTGTAACTTAAAAATAAGAAGCTAACAAATTTAACTTCTATCCATAAAACTAATAAAATAACCTTTTATATGAAAGATGAAAAAGTAAGAAATAAATGTGTTGTAATTAGTCATAAAAGAACAATTAAACACGAATAAGAATAGTTTTTTCCTTATATAAATAAGTTTACCAAGATACATGAATGATTTGCTCCTTGCTGACTTAAAGATATGTGTAGTCATAATTTTGTCTTATGTCAACTAATTGTTTGCGTTTTACTAATCAAGAATTTTTCTAAAAATTCAAAGGATTTGATATTTTATGCTAACGAAAGCAGTACATTACAGTTGGAAAAATTTTTAATTTTACATTTATTCACTTGTGTATTTAAAGGATTTATTTTTAAGAACATGCAAATAAATCGATAGTTTATTAATGTCTCATTCAGAGGAAACATGAGGGATATCGCAATGAGACGGACCTCATTATTTGAATAACAATCAAGTAACGAGGATGATATCCGACCTGGAACCCAGTCGATTATGTTATGACGTCAATGAAAGTACTTTAAGCCTTTAGAAAGTTAACGTGTATTAGAGCCCTGCTAGATGATGGAATCCTCAATTGTGATCACTCGGCTACCACAGCTGTAAAAACATGTGGAATCTACAATGTGATACTGTTTAACAAGTAACATTTATTTATGATTTTGAGATAAAGTATTAAGTTAACGCCACATTCCTGCCATTTATCACATTTACCTGTCATTGTTAATCGATTATCATAATTTTCAGCATACATAGGAACAATTAGATCAAAGATGAACATTATCATATAATTTTAATCCTTGAAAAATGCTTGGTGTAAAAAAAAATCTAAACTTAATCTTAAGATTCAATAATTATTATGAAATCTAATGCATCAAAACAGAATGAATTATCGAGGCATTAAAAAAATGACATTTATCAATGTTTTATTCTTTTAAGAAAGTAAGTATACAAAAATTCTTAACAGAGTGTTGTATAAATAACTAATTAATTCTCAGAGAAGCAATTATAAATTGATTAACCACAATATAGCTTAGTTGAATATTAACATGTCTATTGGTATACAGATGTTCAATAGTTATAAGATTTTTTTTAACTCACATATAGTTAATGTAATTTTGTTATTTGTTAAAGAATTATATATGTGTCTTAAAGCAAATATTTTCCATTATAAAAAGATAGAGAGCTTCAGAGTACTATATGATTATAAAATAGCCCATTATCGATTTGAGACTTTACATTATGACATAGAGAGACAGGCAAATATTTTGCGTTTTCTTTCCATTTTTAAATTCATTGTATGTATCTAAATGTTCAAATAATTATATTATTATTTGTTTTTCAAAATTAATTAATTTAAGAGTTAACACGATAATTTGAGTTTGTATGTACGAAATTACTGCGTTTAACACAGAATAAAAATAAATCTATAACATTTTCAACATTTACTGAAAATCAAAATATAAATAAATTTTACCTTGATAAATTAATTTAAATTTGCTTTAGGTTATTATACCTTTGACTGAAATGAAATAAGCGTTTCCTTTTTTGTGCAATAGTTATCATTGTGATTAGTGTTTTATATAATATAATCAATGTTTTACACTATTTCATTCAATGCCTTTTAATAATACTGAAAAAGAAATCTTGGTGGAATGTGGTTTAAATTCGTAGGAAATGTCTCCTTTAAAAGGAAAAGAAATCTTTTGAACTGAAATCAGTAGAAATTATCACAGGCGATTTCCAAACACAAGTTTCTCTAAGAAAAGGAAAATGGGGACTTTTAAACTTAGAAAGTTCTACAGAGTATTGGATAATTTAAAAAAATTATCCAATCCAAAAATATCTGAAAAATAAATATAATCTGAACGTAGTCGAACAGATAGTTACATTTAAATTAAAATAATATGTTCGTTCTCTTTTTTTTTTTTTTCGCCTATTTATTCGTGAGTCACGCATTTTATGTACAAAGAAAGGAGTGTTCGGGGGCGCTCTAAGGCTGTTGAACATTTGAAACTCTGAATACAGAATAAGATGGTTCATGTAAATGAATATGGAAAGCAAGTAGTAAAATAAAAATATCAACAAGTCGTTGATATAAAAATATCAACAAAAAATGCTTCTCCCCGTTGATTATTGTTGATCCTTCAGTTTTTGGTCATTGTTGATTATCATATGCCTATTTGGTGTAAGAAAACCTAGAAATGCATTTCTGCCTTCTTGTAAATCTTCTAAGGTTTCTTTCAAGTAGCCGGAAAACTATTCTTCCTCTTATTGCCGTAATAAATCTTTGGAAAGGGCATTTCCTTTTCTGTTAAATTGTCGGACATAGGATAAATAGAAACTATGCCGACAAAGCCCTCTTCTACTTTCCCGGTCACTTTAGGGGACTGTTCAAACGAAGAGGAGGGGGGGAGTGTTATTTGAAGCTAAAGTCTTTCTTGGTTTTGAAAAAAGTAAAGAAAAATTGTTGTCACAGTTTTCTGCAACTCGATTGCGGAGTCAGTGCGTTGAGAAGGAAATGTTTTTGTAATTGTTTTGAATGTTGATCGAAGCAGTTGTCTTCGTAGGAATGTTTTGGCTCTACCTTACGCACAAAATCAGTTCATCATCGCACAAAAATCAGAGCAGTAATCTTAGAATTTAGGCATTATATATGCAATTCTTTTGAAATTTTAAATGAAAAGTAAGGATTATCCAAAGGCTAAGAATATAACTCTTTTTGTACAAAAGTCGAAAAAAAAATTAAGAAGCCCAGTATTTTGTCATTACTCGCAAAATAAACAATTCAGTACAAAGAAGAATATAATCCTTTTATGTAAACAAGTTTACCGAGATACATGAAGCTCCTCGGCAAATTAAAAATGTTTGTAGTCATAATATTTTGTCTTTGATACCAGCTTATTGTTTGTACTTTACTATCAAGTATTCTAAAATTCAAGAGCATTTCCTCTTTTTTACAAATGAAAACAATTTAATACTGTTGAAAAAAAAATATAATCTTAAATTTCTTTTGTGTATTTAAAGAATTTATTTTTAGGAACACGTAGATGCACCACGAAAGGAATCCGCTTACCAAATTTTAAGACTGTACGTCTAATAGTTTAGAAATGGAAATATTTATCAATAAAGCCCCTTAAGCCCCCGCAACGCTACTTAGGAAGCTATTTTCACAAAACCCATCTTATAGCAGATCTCTACTTAATGAATGGAATCTGCTTACTCAATTTCAAGATTTTACGTCTAATAGTTTAAAAAAGGAGTTAATTGCCTATAACGCTGCTTAATTCTCCGCAAACTTGGGGTCGATTTTCACAAAACCCATTTTGTAGCGGATCTGTACTCTATGAAAGGAGTCCGCTTATCAAATTTCAAAACTGTACTTCTAATAGTTTAAAAATGGAAATAATTATGCATAACGCCCCTTGGAGGTCAATTTTCGTAAAAATCATTATGTAAGGTACCTCTATTTTATGAAAGAAATCTGTGTACCAAGTTTCAAGACTGTACATCTAATAGATTAATAATGGAAATAATTATCTATAACGCCCCTTAAGCCCCCGTAACGCCCCTTGGGATTAGATCTTTGCAAAATCCGTTCTTAGCTGATGTCTACTCCATGAAGGGAACCTACCTACCAAATTTCAAATATGTAAGTTTAATAGTTCCGGAGATATCGTGGATTAGTCAGTCAGTCAGTGAGTGAGTCGCTTTTCTCCTTTTTATATATAGATGGTACATTAAAAATTTTTTTAGATAATATACTTGTTTGTTATTAACTTACGTTGCAGCATATCTTACCCATCGAAAAAAAAGAATGTTGAGGAATATACACTGTATTTACAAAAAGAAAATAATTTTATTTTAAAATTAATGAGCTTTAAGGACATTTTCTAATTTAAAGCATACAAGTAATTTTAAGCATACATTATTTTATAACAAGACTTTTTAAACTTACATCACCACATGCGGACTTAAATTTAATTATGCATAAAACATGTTAATTTTGTTTGAGTTTTTTTATTTGAAAAAATACTTTGTTTCATAATACGTTTCATATCTTTGAAATGCACCAAAAATCCCTTCAGGTGCAATTTTCCGTGTCTTTTCTTAAATGTTTCTAGTCATCCATTGCTACGTAGAAATTGGTCTTATCCCAATACCTTAACAAATGGAAAAGCTTTCTCTATTACGAAAGGCTCAGAGATCAGAACATTTTTATCTTGCATTGTATGTATCCACTTCATAACTGCCTCGTCGAAATCTTCATGGACACATGTTCTTCTACGTTTTGAACAAGAATTCAATGAATCCTAATTTCGAAGCTTATCTCGATTTCTTATAATAGTTGATAAGCTGTTTGGAGGAAAACCAAATGATAAAGCCATGTCCTCTTTTTGACGCCTTTATCTACTTCCTGAAAAATTAAAAAAAAAAAATTTCATGCTCAAGCACTTACGAACTATCAGAAACGAAGTTACCAGTACAACTGATCAACACTACAAATGAACGGAAATTAGTTCAAGGACACGGAGACACGATGCAATTCCACTGAGGGTGAAAGAGGATATCGAAGATGTTTCTAGTGAAAAGTAGTACTTCTGGGATGAAACTCCCAGAAATCTATTGCTCTCAGCGCGCTAAACAAAACAAAAAAAAAACAAAAACAGTTCAAGATTTATGAGAACCATAAAATGTGTTAAGAGAGAATAACTTAAAAAGTCCGGAACTACTTTAAAAATAAGGAGAAAAAAATCCAATCACAAGAAAAAAAAAAGTTTGTTGCATAGAAAATGCACTTCACTATAGGAAGTTTATTTTATGAAGAAAATCCTGAAATGCGCGTAGAAAAATTCGCTATATAGAGGTTCGTTATATGGAGGTTCGACTGTATATATATTTTTTGATAAACAGTAGAAACTTTTCCCCTGTCTCATTACTTAGAACCATAAATCTCTCCTTCTCCTGAACCCTTTAACCGCTTCCTTTACACATTTTTTTGAAAAAATTGCAAAAAATCATCACATTTTTTAATTTTATTATTAAATACAATGAAACGAAACAAAACAAAATATGTAGGTTTTAAGTTGAGTTTTTAAAATTTTTTACAGGCGTAAAAACATTTAGTTTTAATATTAGTTTACTATCCCGAGTTATATCTGGCAAATGGAAAAAAAGTTAAATATTAGTCTTAATATGATTGATTTTGAAACAAGGGACAACACAAAATGAGATACCTGACATTCTGTAAACTGGTATCTAGTCTCGTTTCTTACTGGCTTATTTCTGGAATCTCTATTACAGGAGCACAGTCACGGGAACACTGTCTCGTTGGATTTGATTTTTTTTTTTTCAGATGCAGGAATAACATCTGAAAAATGCATTGAGGTTAACCTGAGTGGTGAAGGACTAATGCTGGGTTTTCCTGATGTGGCAGAAAACTCGTCACGATGATTTTCTGAAATTAGTTTTTCAGTCAGTTTCATTCTAAATTGTTTAGGTGATCATGAACCTCCTGATTTACAGTACAAAATGAAGGAATTTCACAAGGCCAAATCCAATAAATGGAAGAAAATATTAGTATTTTCCTCTCTTTTCTGGATGTAAAGTAAGGAGCTAAATGCTGGTCAACTTTATCTGCACCACCCATTTGGTCATTGTAGTCAACTACACATTTAGGCTTGGACTTTGTCTCTCCCCGTTCATTTGTTACATTCTGCATTTCGATTGTATGTATTGTGGAAATTAAACTAACATCCTTCTTATCTTTCCATGTAATTACAGTTACTTCCCTCTCTAATACCCAATAATTTCTCCTTTTTTAAAAAATTTCTTTGTCTTTAGATCTCGAGATAAATCTCTTCTATTCAATCCAAATGTTCCATTCACATCAATCTTCCTTTTAACCAACGTATCAGCCAAACCGGGCGGGATAAAAATTGTCCTAACTGCCAACCAAAGCTGAGCGTTTCCTTTCATTTCTTTCAGGCCGAGTAAAACCGTGATAAAACAAATCGTACAGACAAATTCCGCTCGGGATAATAATTAGCTGTAATATATACTAACCCGAGATAATCAGGCAAGCGGTTAAAGTTCACTACATATTCCCTTTGAAAATTTAACAAAATAATTTTAAATATCACCATTAGACATGATGATGAACATAAATATACAAAGAAAAGAATTTAGCATTTTCCAATTTCGAGAAATTTACGGTTTCACAGTGAACCTTAACAGTCCATTTTTCCTATTCGAACTAACTAATCCAAAAGATCATTCAGAAAAAAATCTATTATTTTAAAGCCATAAAACTTTTATATTTTAACGAAATCAATAAAGGAAAAATATTTTTAAAGTTTTTAATTGTTTTTTTTTTAAAGTTTTCTGCACTTTTATAATTTTATACAAATTTGGACATAAAATTACATACTAAAAAAATTTATATTCCTTAATATAAAAAATTGCTAGTCCATATAAATTTTCCATCTATAATTTTTAAGAGAGAATATTTATATCCATTATATGTACACCCACACAGTGTCGCATTTAGGCAGGGGGCAAAATTTTAGAGTGCGGACAAGTATTGTTAAATACAAAAATTTATCACTATAATTTTTAAAGTAAATAAATATTTTACTAAGATATGCAATAAACAAATATTGCTTCAAAATGTCAGCTCTGCTTCTATATTCCTAAATTCTCTAAATCCCAAAATTCGCTAAGCTTTTTCGAAGTATTGGATTCATTAACAATAACACTCATTGTTAAAAGTTCCTCCCGATCTGACCCAAATAATGTATCTATTTCTATAAGATTTTTGTTTAGACGTGTAATTCTACCTATAACTACTTGATAATAATAGTCCACGCCAATAAGAATTGATATTTCTTTATCGTTAAATTCATAAGAATCAGCTAATTGTACATTTCTTAAATATCTAAATTTTTTTTATCAGGGGTTGGTAAATGTGTAATCGAAATATGTTCTGTCTCGACCGCTTCCATCGCAATGTACAAATTTGGATCATTCCTGTTTTTCAATTTTATTTTAACTATATTTAAGGTTTTTATTTCAGTTTCTTTAGCACCAAATGTGCAAATGGAAAGGTTTTCTTTTCCAAGAATTAGAAAGTTAAATTTCTCAGAAGTACTCTTTAAAACGAACCTTCTTTGTGAACCATTATCTAAGAATAAGAATAATCTAACAACTTCTTGTTCATTTTTGTGTCATCTATTAACTCAGCACATATTTGTAATAATACACTATTTACTTCTGTTTTAAATACTGCTGAAACTATATTATTTGTTTCACTTTTTGGAAAATCGTCACCGTGCCGATTTCGAAAACATATTGTGAAATGGTGGGAGCCATTACAAATAGGACATGACTCTCTTTTCGCACATTCCATTGATCTATGACCGGGCATGAGGCTCAAATAACATCCCCTTTTTTCTTAAAATTTCTCTCTTTTCGTTAGCGCTTAAGAAATGGCAGGCCTCGAGTTCATGACCTTTGTTGCAGTATAAACATTTGCGACTTCTATGCAATTCACAGTGAAGGAAAAGGAGTTGGTTCGGGGTGTTCTGTCATCGGATTTCTCTTACGATGTCCGGGGAAAAAGGAGCTTTTATTTTTGCTCTCTTTAGTGGTGGAGGGGAATAATGATTTTGTTTATGATTGTTTATTTGAGAGGCTTGTTCCAGAACTGGAATTTCCAAGTTCATTAACCGCAAAAGAGCGCTTTGGTTAAACCCTTAGTCCAGGGGGTCCAACGCAAAAGAAATTGCAGGCCACTTCGGAAAAATATTATAATCTCGCGGGCCACACATAAAAATATGTACCTTTATATCAAATTTGGAAACAAAAAAACATTTATTGGAGTGAAAATTTAAAACTTTTCTTTTTAGTGTACAGGATTTAAAACCTGATAATTAAATTGCGGATTCTGTTATAAATCATGATTTGACATATCTGTACAAGAATTATTTACTACACAAGCTTGGGAAGAAGTAGAAAAAATATTTACATTGAAACAAAACTTTTGGCGTTGCAATCATTGTGAAAGCGCAACGACTTAAAAAAATATGGTTCAGTGTGATGATTGCAGTTACTGGTAACATTGGAAATGCGTCAATTTTAAGAATGGGTCAAAAATTAAAAATTGGCTTTGTCCAGATTATTCTATAAAGTAAAAGATGGCGATACCTCTATAAAAAAACGCATCGAGATTCCTACCTCATGGTGATGTAGAAACGGGATCAATATCATAAATATTTCTAATATGCATTGCTTATTTCCCCCATTTAATTAATTATTTTAAGAGAGAGCTGCCAAGAGCTGGGAGGCCCCTGATCACCCCTAAGATGTTCTCCCTCAAAATTGGGGTGGAACCCAGCCAAAACGTACTGTTACCTGAATGGTACTCAAAGCTACGGCTAACGACAAGCGTACTTGTAGCCCTTTGCAGCGATGAATTTCTTGGGCCTCGATCTGACATCGTCAGATAGGTGGCATTAGTAACAACAGAGAGAGAGCAACATTATTTCATAACTTATTATTTAGTGTACTAACTCATCAATAAAAAAAATGCTCATTTCTTACATATTAATTAAAAGAAAAATGTTTTCCAGTGAGGATATGTGTTCAAAAATTATACTTTGGATAATATTTAGGATATTTAATTCCTTCTTAGGTCAACAAAGAAAATCTTTTATTTTAGTTACTTTTTATTAAATAGTTACAATTAATATAAATATGTATATACATATGACAGACTTACAATATTAAGTGACAAACTAGAAAGCGATTTTCCTTGCAATTTTTCATTTTCCTTTTTATATATGGTGTTAGACTATTTTTTGTTTGTTTGTTACTATTTATTCATTTATCGAATTTAATTATTCCTATAAAATAGTAATGTAAAAAAGAAATCACATTCTCAGAAATTAGGCCATCCCAGGAGGGATTCGAACCTACGACATTTGGATTAAAAGTCCAACGTGCTATTTATTGCTCAACAGGGGCACAACGAACGATTTTCCTTTCTATATATGCTGTTGGACTATTATTTTTTTACTTTTTATTCATTTTTTAAATATAATGAATGAATTAATATGTGAAAAAAAAAAAGAAACAATGGTATTAACATCAAGTGTCATCCACTGCTAGTTTAAAAAGATGTATTTGAACTTCAATGGATGAATAGAAAGTATTTTATTAACGATTGAAAAAGAGTGAACTAGTGGTAGGAATTAATAAGAAATAAACAACATAAAATATAGGCATTCCTTTAATATAGTTAAATAAAAAAATTAAGATTTTAATGAGAATTTTGCCCTTGTAAAGTTATACTTAATGACGCAATATCAGGGATATAGTTTGTGATTTTCAATTTAACAATGATTCTAATGTTGAGTTGTTACGTGGGAGATTCAGATTTTATATCAGAATTTTTTTTTTTTTACCCAATTACACCAATTTTTTTAGAATTTAAATCGATAGGCTGGTTAAAGAAATATATAGAACAAAATACTCAAAGACTATTACATTTTTTGAAAAACTTTTTTTTAATTAATGAATAATTTTGTATTTGTGTCAAAAAATATTTTTAAAAAAAAATGATTTATCGTGTAATTATGAAAAAATTAAAAATTAATTGCTGAATCTAATTGTAAAGATGGAACTATATTTATTGAAAATTCGATAGAGAGTTTTCTCAACCGGTATAGAAACTAAATGTGATTATAGTTGGAAATAGATTCCAAAAATAAAAAAGAATATTCGATATTTATCATCTAGTTATTAGCCGTCATGTAGAAGTATTGATACACGTTAAATCTATTGAGGCTCAAACGTCTTCTCATTTGTGTGGTGAGGAAGTTAAGACAGGGGTGCCAGCTCAGGTGTCGTCCTCGTCACTTGATCATGGTTCAAAATTACGAGGTTCGTCGCCAAAAGTCCTCGTGTAGCTGAACAGAGCGACATTAATTGTCACTCTCTCTCGAGTTATTGAGATTTTCATCGATTTGCAATTCTATAAACGATTTTAGAATATCTCTATGTATAAAGCTAATAATTTATTATATAATAATGGTATCTGTTTGCATTATAATCATTTGCTCATACTAAAGGGGAAAAAATGTTTATTCCTTAATATGTGTTCTTTGTACATTAAATTCTGTACTTTCAACTGCTTTTTCTAATTTGATCATTTATATTTTGTAATCAAATATTATTCCTTAACTCAGTAGCGCAACAGCCCATGAGAGCCAAGACCTGCTGTGCCCATCTCAGTATACGTGATCCTGGGCGCTGAGTTGCGTGAGCAGATGCTTCGGTCATGTGGTCAATATGACGCGAAACTCTCAGTGTTTAGTTCCCAAGCAATCATGACACTCATTTATCGACCCACTGAAAGGATGAAAGGCTGAGTCAACCATGCCCAGCCCGGGGTTTGAAACTCGCACATGTGGTGTGGAAGCGTGATGCACGACTACTCAGCTTCAATATTATTCCTAAAATAATATAGTATTTTCTGTGTATATGTGTGATCAGCTTATACTTTTTATCAACATTGTAAAATCTTTAAAATGTTTTACTTTGAGTGAGATTCAACGAGTTTGAAAACTAACGTTTTGTTCAAAATCTGTATGCCATCTATAAAATTTATAAAGTTTTTATTACATTTTATAGCATCAGAGAATCAATGTTAATACTTATATAAAAAATTTCTCTTAATTTTACCTTTTTCTATTACAAAGTGGTAAATGTTTACACAGTCTTTAAAATCTTAAGAATAAGTTAAGTGAATATTATCAGTTATAATTTTTTTCTTTGCCATATAAAGAAATTTTTGCATCTTAAAACAAATTTCCTTCAATCCAACAAATTTTAATTTTTAAAATCCTGAAACTCAATGTCAGCATCTCTTTTGTTTTCCAATTAGGTTGTATTACGATGACTTAATGCCAAGGAATAACTTTCGCATTCGAAATAATCCAATCAAAAGAGCATGCGTTATTGCATATTAGAAATCATTAATTCCGTACAAACTCACCCACCCCTCCAAAAAAATTTTATTACTACAGTTAATAATAAAACTTGTTACTTATTGGAAACTTAAATAGTTTTTCAATGTACATTCCATGATCATACTATAATTTCAAATATTTTTCCTCAGTTCCTTATGTATATAAAAATAAGCTAATTTTTAAAAAATAGCGCTTAAAAAATCCCATTCACGTTTGAGCAAAGAAATTACATCGATTAAAAAATGAAAAGGAGGTATATTAGCTGATTTAAATGTAATCATAAACAAGTATTACAGACATGAAAAATTAAAAACAATATTACTTTAGAATATCACTAATTAGGATTGATATCAATGAAGTTTAAAAAGGAAATGTAAATTTTTCTTAACCAATTCGTAAGAAAATAAAGATAAACTAAATTGCATTTAAGGTTGATTAGCATTATAGTTATATATATTTTTCGGATCTTAGGAAATAAAAATTTTGGCATATCCGGTCTAAAGGAAATGGGTGGAGTCGGAACTTCCTCAAGAATGCGTTGGCCGTCTCTTGTCCCTTCCCCCTAGAAGCAAAGGGAAGAAAAGCTGGGGGGTCATTGGGAAACTGGGTTATTGTTAGAAGCAAAGGGAAGCAGATGTCTATCTCTTTTATGGCCCCTAAATTTCTGCCAACAGAGTGAGGGAGGTCTTTGGTTATTCGTAGTGTCATTGAATATACGTCACACAGGCTATAAAGAAATATTTGTTTTTACTTTTTTTTCTTACACTGTATACCCCTTACAATTATAACTAATTAAATCGGGACCCAGGTTTATCGTAGTCATGCTATATCAAATACATTCTCTATACGTTTGAAACAAATTTTGTTACATAATGCTGTATTTTTTTTTTTTTCTTTCTTAACTAAATTATCACAAAAATAAATCTCAGCCAATAATACAGTGGCTTGCAGATATCATCCAACATTAAAATACAGAGAACAGAATACTATGCAAAAGTTGAAATAAAAGCAAAGTAAACTTCGGCATTTTCGATAAAATTATTGAAAATGGTGTTTTACCAAATTTAATGCAGTCGCATACTATTGAAATTGAGGCACCACAAATCTAATGTTTCCGTGTTATTTAGCAACCAATATCACAATTAGTCTCAACAATGTATTATATTCTAATTTTAAACTATGTTTTAGATTGTATCATATATATATATTCCAAAACTATTTATCAAAATAACAAATGTACTCACGTATGTGATCAGTTGTATTAAATGTGTTTTTAAAAAAATATAATGTAGTTTTTGCATTGAATTTACCAAATTTGTTAAAAGTCATGTGTCTTACAAGTCCCAATTTCATGTAGCTTATCCTCTTTTTGTATGATATTTGGTTATTTGCACGCTTCTTTAAAAAGTTTATATATATATATATATATGTACAGTAGCGCACACAGGAATTTTTCAAGGGGGGGGGGTCCGGGGTCGAAAGTTCACCATTCTTGTATCAGGCTCCTTTTGATTTTGTCGATTTTTGCGAGCAAAACACAGTAAAAAACTAATTATTGAATAAATAATTAGCATTAATTAATAAAATTAATCATTAATAACAAATACTTAATTAAATTTTACGTACTATATACTTAGAATTATAATCAATAGGAAAAAAATCAAGGGCTTTGGGGGGCGGACCCCCTTGTGTGCACCACTGTATATATATATATATATATATAATGCAATTATTTATGAAATTAAATGGCCTTTTATTTCAGAAAAAAATGCTACAGTTGCAATTTGATAAAAATTATCTGTGTCATCACCCATTTTGCGATATTCAATGCTTCACCATATTCTTTATCACTTTGCGTGATTAAATTTTTATACGTCATTATGATCTAGGATTGGCATAATTTACTGTATTTAACATTACATGAAAAGCAATTGATTTACACTAGAGGACTGTGAATATTATCTTTGACTCAAAAGTAATTTTTTCCCACTTCAGTATTTATCAAAAAGAGCACGGAAGAATAACAAATAGAAGTAATACTATTATATGGTTGAATAAATAAAATATTTTCAGAGTATATGCATGTTTTGAAGAGTTAAAAAGCAGAAAAAATAAGATTATCATCCTTATATATACCCCCCCAGACACTATAATCAGCAAGTATCACGCTTTTATGACTGTCTAAAAGTTTGGGAGAAGGGTTGGAACTCAATAATTAAATTAAACAGGAATTTAAGTATGATGTCCATTATATAGGTAAACGTGTCTTAAAATTTTAGGGACATTCTTAGAAATAAAATTTTATTTTTATAATTAGATACATTTCTATGGAAAAACTCTATTTAAATTATTTAAAATTAGCAAGGGTATAAAATTACGGCCGGAAAATCTCGTAAAAAATTCTAATCACTTTTCATAAAAAAAAAAAAACATGCTTTGTATACTTAAATTAATATAAATTTAGAAGTGCTCTTTTTTAGTAATTTGTCAATAATTGGCCGTATGATTTTTAACATAGTAGAAAATGCATCCCTTGTATTTAAAATAATTTACTGTAAAGAAACAATTGTGGTTTCTATTATTGCTAAGGTAAAAAATATTTCAATAAACCTTTTCGTTCATTTTGTAGGCATTTAAATAAGGGAATTTATTTTTAATTCGGCGTTTAGTATAGTTATTTTAGAAGAGGAAACCATAAGAGAGTATCCTATGGTTTCTTACGGAAAAAGAATTCTTGCATTTTAAATTTGTGAATTTTTAACTTTCTCTTTATAAGAAAACTTATTGCGTGTACATTAAGCATAGCGTGTAGAGAATTTAGGCTTTTCATACCATTTAATTAAAAACTATAACACAGGCAGTATGTAATTCAATTTTTGTCTTGTTCGAACTCGAATTTCATTAGGTACAAAAAAAGAATTGCGCTTTCACAAATATGTATTTATATATGAATATACTTTAGCGGTAACATATAATTGAAATCCACTTTTTCATTATTCTATTTGGCATAAATTTAGTAACAAATTGAGTTGAGTTTATGCATTATGTGTGTAGATATATGATTATACTATGGAAGGATGTATACTAATTTCCGTTTGAAAATGAGTTTAATTTAAAATCTGATCTAGCTTGAAAGTATGAGAAAAAAAAATTGTTTCTAGTTAATTTTGAAAGTCTGCTTTTTTATTTTTACAGAGAGTTTGATATAAAGTGATAAAATATTAAGCTTTTAAAAATTTTCCGTTTATATTAAACAAAAATATTAGAGAAACTCGATTCATTGTCAGAGTGAAAACCATAGCTTTCGGTCAATCCGTCATTCAACTTGTATCATTATGAATATATATACATATTGAATTGTTATTAATAAAACAAGTATTTACGATTACGTAGCGATCAAAATGTAATTTGATGACCCACAGAATGAGCGAAACAAATAACCGATTTAATAAAAATCTATCAATGAATATTCAGTGCACAAGCTATCTAAAATTATAAATAAACATATTTTGTAGAATAGAGAATTAAATACGAAAATAAGCTTTTCAAATCACTTTAGTAAAAGCTTTTTTATTCTGTATCAAAAAAACTTACCCTTTCGATTTTTAGTAATAACATTTGTAAAAGATCCGATAAAATCACTTATTGGTTATATTTAAAATACTTATTCGTAACATGTACAAAATGTTCAACAGAGGAGCTGCTTCTTTTTTGAATTTCCGTGCCATGAGTAATCGTATTATCTAAATTAATCCAGTATCGTTTCGTTAAAAACGCGGAGTTTCAAAAAACAATAATGTAAGCGCTTTCTGCTCGCACTTGTGTATTACTTACCACTGCAATTACATAATTAAACTTTATTCAAAAAATAATGAACAAATATTTAATTTCATTTAAAATAAATTTGTTCCATGTATTTAAACTTGCTATTTCGAAATATGGTTAGATATTTTTTATGCTTTCGATAAGAATACTGCTTTCACCGTGTGAACAGGTCCACGTCTAATGCGAAAATGAATGATTGGCATCGTATTCAAAGCAAGCGCCGATATTGGCGAGAAATTTGCTAAGCTCTGTAACCCTGCAGACTGTCATCCCCCTGTTTCCTTCCCCTCTCCTCTTCTGGAAAAAGTGCTCTTTATTTAACGACTTCCGTGTTGAACTGTTTTGAGGATTCTGTGTTTTGACTTAGCGCGGATTTTTTCGTGTGTTTTTACTTTAATATCCTTTGTGTTATATTAATTCAGGATGAATTCTGGAGTCTCACCACATCTTGTCGTTAAGTTACATCCTGTTGTACTATTTACTATTATCGATTCTTATGAGCGGCGAAATGATTGTCAACATAGAGTTATAGGCACATTATTAGGTAATTTATGTATGTTATAGTTATTTTATAGTTATTTCTTTCTATATTTTCGTTAAATTAGATTATATTATCTGTGTGACTTTAATGCAAGATTTATTTCAAATCGGGTGTAGAAAGTCTTGATAGTTTTCTGTAGAACAAATTCCATATGGTTACGTTGAAAAGATATGGTTCATGTTATGTTGTATAAAAGTAATGTATATAATTTTATCATCGTATTCACTTGGACATACATTTTAAATTTTGGAAAATAATATATCCTTATGTTGTTTGACTTAAGTAATTAATAGGTAGTCTGCTTCAACTAAATGTGATACTAGAAGTCTAATACATGAAAATGATATATTGGTGCAATTTAGAACCATTTTTTCTCATTGGCAAAGATGTGAACTAAACTAAGATTTTACGTTATAGTCTTTTTATGTATGAGTTTTGTACCCCAGTGCAATAAATGAATAATCAGTCATCACTTAAGTAAAATTTCTCTTTCTTTCAAAAATCTTTTTTAAAATATGATAAAATCTCCAAAGCCGACTTTATTTTCATTGTTTAAATCGAAGATATATATTCAGTAAAAAATCTTTGGGAATCATTTAATCTGTGAGAAGTTATTCTATTTATCATTAATTGAATCTTTATAGTGCAGTTGGCAAACTTGTAGAGCACACATCAAACAATAGCTGATTATTGTGGTGTACTGGATCCTTGTACATATTTTCTCTTTTGAAAGTATTTGGAAGGATATAGGTACATTTGGAAGCTTTACTTTCACTCAACTTGTGTGTTTATATTTGGTTTTCTGCACAGTGACATAGTTTCATGTGATATGTTTGTTTCATCCTTACATATTATTGCAACCAAGTTAGCCACATTATAATAAATGAGGCACATGGTTGCTCACTCCCTGCCTACTAAACATGAGAAATTGAGGTTGTCAAGTTAGTGAGTTATCTTGAACGGTGGCATTCTTGTGATAATAGGTATACAGTAAGACCCCGCTGAACGTTGTTTCGCTTAGCGCTGTTTTGGTTTAATGCTCTTTTATTTGAATTGTGGGATTCCCCAAAATTACACACAGTGGTAGGTTTCCCGATATCCGAAGCAGTTTATCTGTGTTTCTTCTTTCCAGCGGTGTTATACGAACGTATTTTTATCTTATCAAACATTTATTAACATTATTGTAAGTATAAATTTATATAATATAACGATTGTTATAGTGACAAATATTATGATTTTTAGTTTTTATCATGGGTGATAATAAAAAACACAAAAATAAAGCAGCAAGAAAAAGCAGTAGCAAATTTTGACAGGAGTTCAAAGGCAAGACGGGACATTATGGGTGCCTTATCCACTTACCAACAACTTCTTACAGAGCGCAAAAGGAAAATGCAAATTACATTAGATGCCTTCTTGATAAAAAGGCTGAAAATTGGAAATACAGAAGATATTATATGATCTAAACTGTAAACATACTGACTTAGAATTTTATTCATTTTTATATGTAAATTCAATTATTATGTTTCTATATTTGTAAGAAATACATTTTTGTTTTATTGTTATAAAACACATAATTAATAAATTTAATGGTAAAATACCTGACCAATTTTCTACCCATCTTCCCCTAACCCCGTTTAACGCCGTTTCATATTACGCTCTACTTTGATGGAACGTGTACCCCAAGTTAAGCTGGGTCTTACTGTATTTTGTATATTTCGATATTTGGAGTTTTGTACTTCTCTATGCTTTGTGTTCCTTTATTATCTTTCATCAAAAGTAAAGTTAAACTTCATGAAAATAAGTAAAAGTTGTGTGTGTGTATGGTGTATTAAAGTTCTACCGCTTGTGGTGTATGGTGCATCTGAAGTTTAAACAAACTACCATGTGGTTGTGTAAAAGGTTGGTCTCTACCACTCTTTAACTTTATCATTTAAGTGGACTTTTTATTAAGAATGGTATGTTTTTGGTTTCTTCATCATAGTTATTTTTTTCTGTACGTACATATTACATATTATCACAAAAATTGCCAACTCTATTAATAACTTGCCAAGTTAACAACCTCGATTTCCTAGGTTGTATGCGCTGAATTGGCAATCATGTGCTTCGTTTCATATGTCACCAATGGGTTGTGGTAATGCACAAGTACTTTTTTTCCTGATATTTTTATTTTTCACACATTGAGATTTTTCTCCAGTTTGGAGGAATTATTGAAATTGTAAATCCTTCCTACAATTATTTGCACAGTTTTTATAAAAGATCAAAATTAAAATGTTTAGGCTATTTTCTTAATTAAAAATATAAATTAAATTGCAATATAATCATAAATTTTAATTTGAGAAAACCTCTTGTTCTGCATAATGGTATAACCAGTCTCAAGATGGCGTCAAACGAAACCGACAATGGTGGCAAGTGAATACAGAGAGATAAGGTGGATGCATAATGAAAATATATGTAAACAATACAGAAATTAAACATTCAAGATAAAGAAAAAATATAAAAACAGCACTTACTTTCTTACTGCTGATTTTTTTCGATTAAAGGTACAGCATAACAACAGATTTTAAAAAAAGTCTTGAAGGTCTCATTGCTAAGTGAATGATCGTGTGAGCCCCACCATTTTTATTCCGCAAGGTAATGGTCGAACATACCTTCGGCTTGGCTAGTGCAATTTCGAAGAAAGCGTTTTATTGTCGACCATGTTACATCATGCCGATCGTTACATTTAGGACATTCATAACTGTAAGCAATCAATCATTTCTTCATACACTATTCAATAAATTCTTTCTAACCTTTCGCATTCAACAAAGTAAAAAATTCTAAGATATATTCCTTCACACTCGCAACCATTCCAGCCCGGTTCCCTCAAACAAAATGAAATTCGAAATGCCTGCCGACAAAATACGAAAATTCCAGAAATAGTTTGGTTTACCATATCTAGTGTATCAAAGTAGGGTTATCAAGATGGCACAATTATCACCAACCAAAATAATTCACGCCAAGGGTGTGGGCTATCCTAGGACTGAACCAGCATGTATTATATTTTTCCAAAAATAAAATATTTTGAATTGAAATCAATCTGTGTGTTGAGGGAGAAAATTTGTGTTCTTAAATGCATATGATTTTGTATATAAAAATAGAGCTGTTTTAAAAATGATGAGATTGAATTCAACTTTTTAAAATTTTATGTACATTTAAATTTAATCATCACAAATACTTAGGAATCTCTCTCTCTCTCTTTTTTTTAGTTTACTCCAAATTCATTCAGTATTAATACGAAATTTATTTACCTTGGTTTCAGTCAAAGGATAATAAGTAACATTTTATTTCTGTTTCTTTTAGGAATTTATGAAAAAGGAGCTGTTGAAGTAACAAATTGTTTATGTATTCCCCACAATGAATCAGAGGATGAGGTAGGTATTATATATTTTAATTTTATTTTAAAATTGACTGGAGTAAAAAATTGATTGTTCTAATTTTTTTGGGGTGTAATTACAATATGACTTATTGCAAATTGTTTACTTTGTTAATCTTGATACTACATTGAAATGCAAATAGTTTTGATTAAGTCACTTGTTCTTTATTCTTGATTGCTGCTTATTATATTAACTTGGCAATTTTTATAAAGATAAAGAGTATCTGCACAGTGTTCGCTAAAAGGCTTAAGAATGTGACTTCTAAGTATTTTGGTCAGCCAAACAATTTGATTTGAATTCTTGTTTATTAAATTTTGTTACGGTGTATTTTTCATGAAATAATCTGAAAAATAGTATTAAGTATAATTTATGCTCTTTTATAATTTCGATCTAAAGAGAAAAATACATGCAATACAGTATTGCATGACTAAAGATTTCATTTCAAATGATGCTGAATGTTTGGTTTGCAAGAATAACATACATTGGTGGGGTGGGGGGCTCAGAAGAAGAATTTGACAAAGTAATTAATATGAGAATAGAAAAGAGTTGAGAGAATGAATGTGAGCATGGAAATAAAAGGCACTAAAAACAGTTGTTTTGAAGAAGGAACTTGCTGTCTACCCAAATGATGATGATGATAAGTGTGGATTGAAGGACAAGCTAAGATTTTATTTTTTGATTTCTTGGAGAAAGGTTTTAAAAAGGACGGTAAAATCCTAGGAGGACCCACTGCTGTTTTTTGGCGCCAAAAATTTTTCGCCAAAAAGCGCCAAATTGAAGGTTTTCAAAAAGGCGTCAATGACGAAAAACTCTTGGAATGCGCATGCGTCAGCGAGGGGGATGAAAGGGACGTTTCGCAAAGATGAAATCAAATAAATACATTAAATTAATCATTATATAAAGAAAAAAACGGAGAAAGCAATGAAATTCATTTTAAAAAAGCATTCTAAAACCAGTGTGTACAACATGATTTACATTTTTAAAAAATGACGAAAGGGGCGTTTCGCAAAGATAAAATCGAAGAAATACATGAAATCAATCATTTTAAAAAATGTTAAAAAGCACTTACCTTACGCTTGCATTTCGTCATGATCTGTTGGTGGATACACTCTTGCGATGGATGCAAGGAATTTGTGAAAATTCTCATCCACCAACTCGTGACCGTTAGATCTTCGCCACATGTATTCTGCAAGGTAAGAGTCAAACTGGCCCTTGACATGTGCTTTTTATGAAGGCCCTTTTAATCGCAGACCAGGTGCCTTCAATGGAGTTGGTATGCGCACCGGTCTCGGGATCCACAAAAGTCAGACTGTGGTTGACTCTTAAATGAACATACCCCTCGTCTGAGAGGCAGTCATAAGCCTTCCAACAGTCCGAAATAATAGTGGTTCCCGGAAGGATCCATTCATGAATTACCTTAAGTAATTCCTCTTTCGTTCTAGACTCAACCACACGGAAGAAACATTTATTGCTTTCTCTCTGCACTCCCCCAAACACCCATTTACCATTCACTCTTCTACCTTTTCCATATTTCATCTTTCCAAACAAACTTTCAACAATTTCACCTACACCACCCAGTTTCTCACTCTCTTTCACACATGCAAGCATACAAACCTCACGACAAAACATATACCAGTCCACGACGGTATTCTTATTAACTTTCAAGTCATTCACCACGAATGCATTCATGCTCTTGCCAAACCAATATCTCGTCAAACGCAAGATAATAGTTATGGCAAGTTTGCTTTTGCTAAACCACATGCCCTTTCTCACACTCCGAACAACGTCGTGGCGATTATCTTTCGACTGGTTGCGGCAACGCCATTCGTAGCCGTCAACCGTTCCCTTTCGTTCTTGCAAACGCATATTTTTCTTACACTTCGGACATTCATAATGAGAAGCAATTAAATTCGCTTTCATACACCATTCTAACGTCTCTTTCTTTCCCTTTGTGCCCAGAAGCACAAAGAAACCTGTCGTAGCCTCGCTTTCAACTAACTTCCTTTCACACGCCATTCTTAACAACCGGTGGAGAGCAAACCTTCTCAAACGAAGTCAAATGTCAAAATGACGTTTTTTCGGAAAAGGCGAAAAGCGTTGTACTTTTTTTAGGGTTGCCATTTTTTTCGGTGATGTCAAAATCCAAACTTTTGGATGAAATGGAAAGGTTACCATATTGTAACCTTTATCGCTCAAAATTTGGCGACAAAAAGTGGGTCCTCCTAGGATTCAACCAAAAGGACATTTTTTTCATGTTATCCATTAAGAAAATTGAATTGTTTTATGAAATACATAACTGTAAGAATAAATTCATTTCTGACCTATCCAAATATTTTGTATGACGGAGGAGAGAGAAAAAATTGTGAAGTTTATGAATAGTTTTCCCTTTTTCTCATTGTGCTTAAAACGATTTATTCTTCTCTGGAAGAATTAGAATTCAAGAAATAAGTCTTTACTTTTTAGGTGTGGTATAATTGTTACATAATATTAATATCTTTAATTTACTACAGGCAACAATTCATTTTTAAAATCAAAGTTTGTATTTTACATTGTTAGAATGTTTGATGGTTATTGTTATGCCAATTTTACAAAAGGGAATTTTATATTTCACTTTACCTGAAAAAATAAATTAAAAGCCAAGTATTTTTTTTTTTTACATAATTTTTTTATGAGATGCTTACATTTTACAATGTTTTACAGGTTGCTGTTGACATGGAATTTGCTAAAGCCATGTATGAGTTGCAAAAGAAAGTTAACTCAAGTGAAGTAATTGTTGGATGGTGAGTTTTCAAAGGGAATTTTCTCATGTATTTTATGTTTCTAGAATATCGGAAAATTTAGTACTAACGCATTAGCCCATCCCCTATTTTCGATGAATTAAAAACTGTCCTCAAGATTCAGGATATACAACCAGTAGGGGGGTAGGGTGGAGCGGTGCACTCTTATACATGCTTGAATACGTCTTTTTTTCTTTTTGTATTTTTTGAGAAAAATGATTTAAATTTAAAATCGTAATTTCTACAGAGGAGGAAGTAGTGGAATATATACGGAACAGAAACATTCCATCAAACAAAAAGGATGTTAATGTGCTTAGTATATTTATTTAGGACAAACAAACGATGACAATGTAACATTAAGGATTGAGAGCAATAAATATAATTAAAAAAAAACTTAATTTGAAGGATCCATAATTACATTGGTAACTGGGTGCTAATTTGATATACAAGTGCTACACGGCAAGTTGTTGTTTATGCTTGCCAAGATGGGTGATAACATTACAATATGGTTACCTTGATATTTTGGTAAACTCCTAGGAGAGCCCCCACCCTTGGCGCCAAACCGGAAAAAGCGCCAAGCGAAAACGAAATGGTGCCAAGCAAACCCGACAACAGTGACAAGTAAATATAGCAGTATAAGATGGATGCGCAATGAAAATACATGTAAACAATACAGAAATTTAACATTTAAGATAAAAAATATAACAACAGCACTTACTTTCTTATTGTTGATCCTTCCCAAGTGGAGGGTAAAGTGTAACAACTGCTTTTAAAAAATTCTGGAAAGTCTCGTCGCTGAGTGAGTGATCGCGAGACGCCATAAATACTCAGCGAGGTAATGGTCGAACATGCCTTCTGCGTGGCTGGTGTGATTACGGAGAAAACGTTTTATTGCCGATTAACTTACTATTGGAAAACCACGAATTCTTTCCTGCAAACATCATGCGTATTCACACCTTTTTTTCGACATCTCCATTCAAATCCATCCAAAACAACACTCTTTCGTTCATTTAATCCCATTTGCTCATTACATTTAGGACATTCATAACTTGAAGCAATTAATCCTTCTTTCATACACCATTCAATCAACTTTCTTGCTTCTAGCATTCAATAACGTACAAAATTCTAACGTGTATTCACTTACAAGCGCAGCCATACTTTCAACCCGGTGCCCAACAACAAAATGAAATTTGAAATGCGTGCCCACAAATGACGAAAATTCTAGAAAAAGTTAGGGTTGCCATATGTTGTATTTAAAAGCAAGGTTACCATGACGGCGCAATTATCGCCAACCAAAGTAATTCGCGCCAAGGGTGGGGGCTCTCCTAGGAGTGAACCGATATTTTTATTGTGTGGTCATGTGGTTACCATGGAAATGACGTATATTATAGTTATTAATTTTTTTCCCCATGGTAACTATTAATTTCAGACAATTTTAATTCGATTTCTTTAAAAATTTAATCATTGTCATTGCAATTATTCTTCAATTCAGCGGCTTCAGCCTTCTATTGTATTTTGAACTATTTTCTAATATGTATATTTCTAATATCATTGGTGAGTGTGCTTTTAACTAGTACGCATTTCCACTTTATTTTACTTTTAAATAATGCATTTTTAAATGTTCATAGTTCAATGAAATTCATTAAAGGAACTCACAGTTTTTGGAATATTGCAAGTTCTTAGTATTATTAATTGATATTCATTTTTAATTATGCATATTATTCATATTATGCAATTTAATTATTTATAATATAATTAACACAATTACTATTATATATAATAATTGTTATGTTATTTGAATATTATATATAATAATTATATTAAATTATATTATATGATTGATATTGGTTATTTTCAGTCCATTCTTTATTTGTAATATATTTCAAAACAATTTTGTAAAATTGTTTTCCTGACAATTTGTTACTGCTAGGATGCCATCTTGGATTCCATACCACTCAACAACAAGCACTTCTTGGCAGGATTAAGAAATCATGCAAAACAGCGTTTGTTGCATAGCACGCGTCTATCAAAGTAGTTCCGGTAGCCATACTAATTTTTATTTACAGCTGGTTTAAATAACTATTATCACTTTTTTGATTGATGTTATCAATTGGATTCATTGACCAAACAGTAATTGATTGGAACACTTACTTGAAAGATATATGCATACATAGTTTGTTATGTAAAGAAAAGAAAATTATAGAAGTTTGTTGCAAGTTTTTCAAAATCTTTGCGTATTGGTGTACAGATTAATATGAAAATTTGGAGCAAATATTGCATATTTGCTTTATTTTAAAAATTGTGTTTTTTCTTCATCTTATGAATATTCATTACATAACTTACCAAAAAAATATTTTACTAATAGTTTCTTTTGGAGGTGCTGCTTAGTATCAAATTAATTTTTTTTAATCGAAATCTATCACATTATATCTGTTTGTATTCAATTTCAGCTTATTAACATAAATTTTCCTATACAAGATCATTTTTAGATTTATTTAAATTATTTTATGAAGCAGTGTATATTCATATCATTTGTATGAGACAATGCACATTGTTTGCCTTTTAGATTTTAAGTGTCATTGTTTTGCTGTATACCAAGATAAACAAGATTTCATTTTGTGTTAAATTTTAGTGTCTCCTTATGAAATCATACAACATCTTTTTCAATTTTGTGTTTGTTGTTTATATATCAAAACTGAGTTAAAGATTTAATCATCAATTAAAAATTTACTAATGCTTAAGGCTGTTCAAATATTAATTGAAATCCTGTTGTATTGTTTATTTTTATTGGATGTATTACAAATGTCAGAAGCTTTCATTTTTGAAAATAAAAAAAGTTCTTTACAAATATTAAGAACTTGCCCCAGGAATATTGAAATAATCTTTTGTACTACGTTGAATAATTTATTAATTGGAACAAAAAGAATTTGTGCTATATGTGGCTTAATTCAGGAGATTTGGTTCTTTGTAAGAAATAAAAACAAAAATATTGTTAGTTAATATTTTGAAAATGAAAACATATATGAAATAAGAATCAGTATTTTAGCTTTGTAAGCTCTAGTTGTATTTCTCTTGAGATTTGCACAGTTATTTTGCTGGAATAATGAATATGAAAAATAGAGCTGTATCTATCTGAGAGTTTGTTGCAGAATTCAAGACTTTTAAATGAAAGTGCGAATTAAGCCTTTACTTGCTTATCCCATGATTTCCACATGCAACTTAAACAGCAAAATTTTCTAAAGCATATCCTACTATTTGTTTAACTGTTGGTGATGAATTTTGTGCATTATTTTGGATTAAAGTCATATTCATTGAATAGATAGAGCTAATTGTCCACTGAATTAATATATTTGCATAAATCCGTGAAGATTTGGTTTACAATTTTCTCATCCTTTGTGAATGGGAAACTGGATACATTTCTTATTTTCAAATATATATGTCATGAAACAATAAATCATCTAAAATTCGGTAATTATACAGTTTCTATCAAAATTGTTTTACACCTAATGGATCAATTTGTGGGAAAAGATTATTGTATAGCAATGGATAATTAGTACATGTCGTACAATTGGCATAAATTTTAGTTTTGACAAACAATGGATACCCATGGGATAGTAAATAAGAACAGGAAATACCTATCCTTTAATTTTTCAAAAGATAAAATGCTTGGGTGAAATTCTTGCATTTCAAAAGGATAAAATTATGGTTCTGAAATTGCAAAAAAAAAGAAAAATACTTTTATAAATACTATTTCATGACGTAAGTTTACATATGGGAAAATGCATATCAAAGGAAACAGTAATGAAACAATTTTTTTTGTATATGATTACAATTGCACAATGTGGGGTGTTGACTTGTATGATCAAGCAATGTCATATTATTCAATTCTCTGGCTGTAAAAAATTATCTGAATTGATTAGTCTTTGTTTGCTTTCAAACACCATGAAATGAACAATTCAATGCAAAAGTTAAAGCTTTTGGTTTTATCACTTGCAAATGATTGAGTTAAGTATGCAGATTGAGAGCAAACCAATATACTTGGAAGACCTAATTCTACTTTTTTTGTCACTTAGCAATATACTTCTTAATCCAATAAAAAAAAAAGCCCCACCTGCTGTGTATGATTTATTGATCAAAGAAATCTGAAACTGGGAAATTTTTTTAAATAGAAATTTCATAATATATAGGTTTTTAAATTCAGAAATTCTCTTATTTTCCCTCATTTTCTTATCTAAATCAATATTTAAAATTTCTTTGTTACAATGTTTTCTGCATATTTAAATTCAGATATATGTAGATTTCAAGTATATCGTTGAAAATGAAATTTTTAAGTGATTTTGTACAAAATATTACACATAGTGTCTGTTATTACCAACCTCTTAGTTAAAATGTAGTTAATACAAAAAAATTACATTTAGTATAATGTCTTGTTTGTGAATGTAAAATCAGGTTAATAATTGTACTAAAAGTTAAAGAAATTTGAGAGTAGTTAAAATAAGACCAGGTTACAGTACATAGAGAACACAAACTGATTTAAATGGTTGAACAATATTCCATGCTCTAAGTAGAAAAAAAATAAGCTGTGAGTGTAGCGAGTATATATAGAAATTGAGTCTCAAAACAAAGAAAGGAATTTAATTAAATTCTGTTTTAAAACTATGTTGTTACTCATATTGTGATGTTTGTTAATGAATCCCTGATGTATAAGCTTATAGTTATATCCCAGTTTCAGATTTTTCATCTTTATCAAATGGCTCATGTCTAGGTGCCTTTTACCAGTTTTTTAGCTATCAGTACCTTGTACCAGTTTTCCTCTTGTGAAATTTTTAACCATAAAACAAAATTATTTGTCTTAGTTAATGACATGGTGTGTAGGTTTACTGATTTTTTTCCCCTCTACTTTTTTGACATTGTTGGAGTGTTTTAGGGAAATATTTGTTTTTTGAAAACTTTTTCAAATAATGTTTTACTAATTTTTTGTATTTCAGTATCATATATCAATTTTATTTTATCTAGGATACTTATTATAAAACTTTTATTATGAGAAAATGACAATAATATTCTAGTAAACTTAATTATCATAATTTTTCTAAAATTGAATTGCAAAGTTTTTTACTGATTGATAGTTTTATGCTTACCCTTACCCAACTCTCCAAAATGAATGAGGAAAAGCATTATTTTTTGGTGTAATTTAATCATGAAAGAATGGAATCAGTAATATGTATATTTTGAATTTTTTAAAATGCTAACACTTAAACCTCTTTATGCTTGATAATAAGAATTTGATAATTTTAGACATTTTTATTTATACATTTGAATCTTTTAATAGGTATGCAACTGGAGCAGATGTGACTGGTCACTCTGTTCTCATTCATGATTATTATAGTCGTGAGGCAAATAATCCAATTCATTTAACTGTGGATACTTCTCTTTCTGAGGGCAGTCTTACTTGGAAAGCTTTTACTAGGTAAAATAGTTTTATGTTCCCATTTGCAAGTTTTAATTAGACCAATAAAAATACAACTTTTAAAGGCTTTCATGAGTAACTTATCAAATTTTATTTTTTCTTAAGTATTTTTGCTTTTAAATGGAAATTTGTGTCAAATCTCAATGCTGTTTTGATGAGTATTGTAGGTTTGAAACCTTCTGAGAAAACAGTTACTAAGTACAATACTACTATATTAGTGTAGAATAGCTGGATAATTTCTGATTATTTTCTTAAATCAATATTTAATTTGTAATTTCTTTAAAAAAATGCTTACTTTCTTTTATTGTAAGTTTATTTTATGTGAAGTGTAAGAATATTTTAAATTTATAGTTTTAACTCAGTGGTGCAACAGCCCATGAGAGCCAAGGCCTTTTGTGCCCCTATCAGTATACATGACCTTGGGCCCTGAGGTGCATGAGCAGATGTTCTGATCAGGTTGTCGGTTTGACGTGAAACCCCCAGTGTTATGTTCCCATGCAAGCTTGGTATTCATTTATCGACCCACTGAAAGGATGAGTCGAACTTGCCCAGCCCGAGATTTGAACCTCGGATCTGTGGTGTGGAAATGCGATGAACTACCACTCAGCCACAGGGCTTCAATAGTTTCCTTACTTTTGAGTAAAAATTCTGTTGAAAGAGTGAAATTAGTTTTTAAATTTTAATCAATCTCTCCTAACAATTAAATAAGTATTTATGGATTAGAAGGATTATAATCAAATTTTGGTTATTTTAATTGAAGATATTTGTAGCTAATTACTATTTTTCACCCTTAAAGAAAAAAAGTGTTGATACAGAATGCTTAACATAGAATGCATTTGAAGCTGACACTAAAAGTTCATTTTATTATCTTTGAATAAGATATTAGTAATACGTTTTAGGGTTCACTGACCATGTGTAAAATGTTTACATTTTAGTTATATTATTTCACTTAGTTAACATTTACTGTGAAACATTAGTTTTTCTTTTGAAGTTACATTTTTAACATATTAAAGTTGTCTGTAGAAGTTAAAGTCATGTAAAAGTTGAGTAATTTAAGTGTAATTTCATTTGCCAAATTAGGTAATGTTGCATTAAATTCCTTATGTATGATATTGAATGATTTAAGTCAGGGAGAGACAACATTTGAGTTATTGCTTTTTTTCCAAAAGCAGTTGACTATCTTAAAGCTGAATGAATATTTTAATTATGTGAAAAGAAATTATGGGTTTGAAAAACCCATAATTTTTTTTCAATATGGTGTTTGTTGAGAAATAAAATGATTTTAAACATTTTAGTGTATTTGAATTTTGCTTTTGCTATCAAAACATTTCAATCAGTAACATTTATAAAATAGATTCATATAAAAAGAGATAAAGAAACTAAAAAGTGATACATTTGCCTCAAAACATTAAAATAGATCAAAAGGATAAATGTGTACACAAAATTATACTTTTTTTACTTTTTAAAATCTTTTATATTTACTATTTATGCAATTATTAAGAATCATAGGCTGAATATTGAAAAAGAAACTTTAAGATAAAAGTTTAAAATGAAAAATTAAAAAAAATGGATTTAAAATTATTTTATTTATATATTTTTTGGAGAGAATTTTCTCTGCTGTGTAATTTTTCACTCCAGGAGTAATTCCTGCTTATAGAAATTTACTATGCACTAGAATTATATAACTTTCTAGAAATCAAGAAATTAATTTTTGCACAAGAATACTGAATATGTACTATTGAATGAAATGACTGCCTCTTACTGATATATTTTTTCTGGATTAGTTGATGCTTAAATAATGGTTACTTTGAGAATTTTCTTTGAGTAGCATTTCTCTCTCCCTGTTCCCTCCAATTAATAAAAGTAGGTTTGAGAAATAGGATACTGAATTTTTTTATAAGTTTGTTTTGCTATCACAATTAAATTACTTTATTATAAATCCTCAAAATACAAAATTTTCTTCACTTCATAAAGCTTCTATAGATCTCTCTTATGTATGACAACAGTGCTTTATCTGGTAGAATTGATTCATAAAGGCTTTTTGTTCAATTCTGTTTTGCTTTAATTCTACTTGTTTTAAGCATTTTTTAAATCATAGAGTGTAAGTGGCATGTTTATGGAAAATCCTCAACCACTAATATTTAATTTCTTTCATAATGTAGGCTTTTTACTTTGTTTTTTTTTAAAATTGCAAACAGTTTTTTGTGTATTGTCCGAAGTTCATTGATAAATTATTTTACTTTATTAAATGTGTCCCATGAAAATTCAGTACAAAATATTCCTAACAAGCAACTAATCAATCAAAAAATAAATATTGACATAAAGAAATTTGTATAAGTCACTAATGTATGGTTAATACATGTCAATATACTTGGTATATATTTAAATGTACAAAATTACTGTGTTTTTCAATGCACATATAATAATTTTTATTTTTGAAAATCAAACTTATTATTTATTTTGTCATTATTCGTTTGTATGCTTAATTGATTAAAACTTTTTTAGCACATCATTTGGAGTTCCAGGTAAAAATACTGGTACCATGTTTACGCCTTGCAAAGTGGAAATAGTAGGCTATGAACCTGAATTTGTTGGAAGTGAGTATTATGTATGATTGATAATAAATAGTATACTTTTTTTAGGAGCGATTATTAATGAAATGATTGTGAGTGAGTTAAATCTTTGATAAAGTATTAATATACAAATCAATGGGAAAAAAGTGTGGCAGAATCTCTCAAAAATGATTTTCTTATTACTTATTCAGTGTATTCCGATTTGTATAACTTTTATTCCTAAATTAAATGGATTAAAGAGGCAAAGGTCAGCATTTTTGCATGTATGTAGTTTTATCATAGATTTTATAAAAAGTGTAACACTTTCTTATGGGACTTTTAGGAACCACACTACATTTACCTTAAATACTATTTCAAATTAAACTGCTGTAAAAAATTATGTTTATAGTAATTTTTTGTGTAGTAGTTATGAATCATTTCTAAACATTCAGATAGCTTATTTTATAAAATGGTTGAATTTAATTTAAGTTTTTTTGTGTCCCAGTTAAAACAAGAACTATGACCTTTGCATAGGTTTCAAACAAAATATATGCTATTATTGAACTGTTTAGCTTAAGCTGTTTTCATGATTCATTGGTTTCCAGATAATAAGCATTTTGATGTAACATCCTATTTGTTCAAGCTTGGGCCCAAGAATTTGTTACTGTTTTTGAAACAAATTGTTTCAATAATCCAGCAACAATACTTGGGTTGTTTTTTATGGCTGTTTCATTTTTGAAGAGGATTTTATCATCTTTCATTAGGCCTCATATTTTTTAATTATTGAATATAACTACATTTGTATGTTTCCAGTTATGTTTTTCCCTTTCTTTGTCATTAATATGCTTACTAATATGAAAGGAAAAAAAATTTAATTATCATAGATATATTTATTTTTTGTTAAGAGTTTTTTAAATTTACTCTATCATTAATAGCTCTACCAGCTGGAGAATTTTATAAAACTTTTTCATTACTTTATATTTTTGTACTTTTTAAATGTGTAGCATTTCTTTATATTTACATTTATTCAAGTCTAAAAATTGCTTATTATATTTCTAAATTCATTTGTGAATAAAATATTTGATTTGCTGATTGTGGTTTAATTTCATTTAGTTTGGGAATGTATTTTAACAGACATGTTATTTAACTACTAATAAATAAAAGTAATAGTAAAAATTATGCTTTTTCATTGTGAATTCTTAATAAAAACATCATAAAAATATAAGTTGAAATGACTAAAAATTAATTTTTTGAATTACAAACAAAATTTATTATCTTTTATCGGTATTTTTCTGTCAGCATTATACTTATTTTTTTACAGGTATGTAATATATTTTTGAAATTCTTTAGCTTTGCAATCTTATAAAAGTTTTACATTTGCTTTTATTAAAGGATTATATTGCATTAATAACATATAACATTCAAAGCCATGAAATGATCATGATAGTATGAAAAGGTATCAGAAGCGTATGCAAATGATGTAAATTTTGAATAAAAAAATTAATTTGAAATTTGAACATTTCTAGAAAACAATTGTTTAAATTTTATATTTAAATTTATACAAATGTTTTCAAGTATCTGAATTTCAATTTAGTTGTCTTAAATTCTTGTTTTCTTATAAACAATCTGTCTTTATTGAGATATTGTAGTTTTTCTGAGTAGATTCATTAATGTGGTTTAAAGTATAAATTACGTTGTTAAATGATTTAAAAAGTTAAATTTATTATTTGTGATTTATTTTTTCCCCTTGTAATTCATTGTCAAAGAGATTTTGAATGACTAAAGCTGAGTTAAACTGAACTGATTGGGGGCTAGTGTTTCTTTACAAAAATTATGAATATTTAACCTTTTTATATATTTTAAAAATGCTTAGAAAAAGGATTTAATTGTAAGTTGAAAGTAATATTTTTCAATAAAAATTATGTCTAGATAACAGAGTATGGCTATTCTTGTTTAATATATGAACGTTTTTATTTTTACATTCCTAATTCTTTTAAAAAATTTATTTTTAGTGAAGATTGCTCAGCAGACTAAGCATAATAAACAAAGAAGTGTTGAGATATTACCTGATTTGGATATGATTAGCAATGCCATTCAAAATATGTTGGAACTTTCTGATGTTGTGATTGGTTATATTGATGATGTTTTGGTAAGTATTAGCTTATTCTTAATGAAAGACTGTTCAGTGTTAAAAATAAAAAAAAAAGATTTAGTAGTTAAATTTGTAAAAAATAATTATTAAGTATGATACATGAAAGAAACATTTCATGAGGTTTCTGTTGTTGTTACTTATTCCACCTGATCGACAATAACATCAGATCAAGGTCCACAAAATTCATCAAGGGGAAGGGCTAGATTTTTACACCTATTAGTCTTAACACTGAGCACTTTTCAGGTGACAGTACAATTTTGTTTGGTTCCACCCCAATTTTGAGGAAGAGCACCCTGGGGCTGGCCAGGGGCCTTCCACCAACCTCACGAGAGGACTTGTGGCTCAACTGCTATTTGGATTACCCCCATGCCGCAAAGGCATTATACATTTACAAACATCTATGCCTTCTCCGGGATTCGAATGCAGGCCCTACAACATTGCAGTCAGCATCACTAACCACTATACCAAATAGACAGCTCATGAGGTTTCTAAATGAATGGAAAGAAATGAATATAGCTTTACGTGATAAAAATGTAAATGTGTGTTTGTTCAAAACCTCTTATCTCCGAAAGTTCTTGACCAATTCCTCTGAAATTTCGACATAACGTTGCATTTGAATCCAAACAAGTTTTTTTAGACTTTCATAATTCACTAAATTTTTTAAAATTTAATTTTTAAGTAATTTTCGGATGTTATGACATCAAATGATGTCACCTTTCTCTGAATGTAAAAATTCATGTTTTACATAAAGTTTTTTTAGGATTATTACATATTTTTAGTATAGTTATGCTTATTAATTGCTGCATTTATTCATGTTTTTGTTCTTTGATACATACAATTACAATTACTTTTCAAGTAAATCATTTTTTACAAAATTTTTCTTTCTGCAACTCGGATTTTGTTTTGGCAACATTCTGATAGTATTATCGCTCAATGTTTTTAATTTTGCTTAAATATTACATCATATTTTTTCGGTAGTTTTAAGCTAAAAGATTTATCTCTATATTAAGCAAAGATTATAATTATATTTGACTTCTGTTTGCTACTTATTTTTTCTGCCAAGTAATTCTTCAAATTTTTAAAAGTTTTGATGATAACATTAGAGTGGCCACAAAAGATCTGTTTGGCATGATATGCCTCAAACTGGTAGGGTACCAATTGAAATTTTGTACCTATTTTATCTTTTTTCAATAATCATAAAATTAGATGAATTCAATGTATACTTTTTAAATTTTTTTTTTTTTACTTATGTTTTTTCTTCAACCTTATACCTCAAATCAAAAGACTTCAAATGCTGCAGTATGCATTCAATAATGTTAAACTGTTCCATGCGTGTTCGAACACAATACAATGAAATACATTTAACGCGAAAACGCTTAAGACAAAATATCAGTTGACATGAAAGAATACAATGGTCCTGATAAACTACTTTGTGTATTCATGCACTTTTTTCTTATCTTTGCACAAAGCAAAAATTACTTAACACAAAAATATTTTCCTTCTGGGAATGAACAAAGTATGGTAAGCACCAGTTGCATAGGATTTAAGAGGGGTGTGAAATGAAAGAGGTGGTTTCACATGCTTTGTAGAAATGAGGGTAACTTGGCTTTGAAATACCCTCAGAATAGCCTGTAACATGAGCCAATTTTATTTATCTAAGCTACTTTCACCCTCCACCTCTACAAACACCACACAAAAACATCTCATCAGTTGGCTTTGAAATTCAGTGACGAGTACATCTGAGTATGAGTAAAAATCAATGAGTTTGGTTTGCATTTTACTTCCCATATTAAAAGAATTTTTTTACGAGCACAATGACAAAGAGTTCAGGGGGAAAAAAAACTGATTTTTTGCTTAAAATGAAGATAGAGCTTCTTAAAGCTGTTGATCAAAAACAGAAGACAAAAACAAAAATCTATAAAGATTTTGGTATTGTTAACTCTACATTAACAATAATAATTAAAAAAAAAAGACAGCAAATTACAGAAAATGTACTCTAATAAACTTAATTTTGTTGATTATATATATAATTTTTTTTTTTTTTTTTTACAGTATCTCTGAACACAAAATTCCTTTAAAGCGAAAAAATATTTCAATCCCCTCAGGTTCATGTTAAGCGATTTTCACTGTATTTTTTAGCAAATAGCGATGTCTTAATTTGTCGGAATTAATCAACGTGATTTTATGATAAGTTTGTTTTATTCTCTGTTTTAGATAATCTTTCAAATTCATGTTACTATTGAAATACAAATGGCATAATTAAAATTTTCTGATATGTATTTTATGTTTGCTTGGAACTGTTTAGGCGATTTAATCCGCATATTGAACTTTAATTCGTTTTTGATAGCTTTTTAAGATTTAAATTTGTTATAACATTCTAATAGGCTTTCATCACTCAATGTTTAGGGTTTTACTTGTACATTATAAATGTACTTTTCCAGTAATTTTAAGCTGAATTTATTTACTTCTTTAGTAAGTGAAGATTGTAATTATTTTTTTAACTATGCCTTTGCATTGATAAAGTTAATTTAGTTCTTTTTACCTCAATTAATGTTAATACACCCAACTTTTGTATTACATGGTAAATTCATTCCTTAGAAAACCATGCAAAAAAAAAGTAATAATGAAATCCATGTTACATATTTATAGAACAAAAACAATTTTTATTACTAAAAAGTGTTTTGCATATTGTTAAAACCTTTGCCACACCTGTTGTATTTGATAGTTATTATTTCAGAACACACAACTGATTTTGGTCCTCTTTTGATGCATGCGGGTAAAATTTTTCTCTAATGAGCATTTAAGGTATTTTTATGGCAAAAGAAGCATGTGTCAATATAATGCATAATCGTAACCTTTCTCCCTGCTTCCACAACAGTCAAATTTTTTTCTTCCAGTGATTCTAAAATATATTGAAATATTTGTTTTATGTTGTACATTTTAAATGCTTCAAGAATACCTTGATTATAGTGGAAATTTTGATTAAAAAAAAACTAACTTGAACATCAACTTTTAGAACTTTATTGAAATTATTTATTGCATTCTACAAACTGAACACTTAAACACAAAGTACAATTATTCTGAAAAACGAAATGCAATTAAGTGCAACAAAATAAAGAAAAAAAGTGATTATAAAATTCAGGTATTCCCCCTAATTCCAGAATACAGATTAAACAAGCCATGAAGTAGACCATGTCACTCACACATATGTGGGCTTAAACCAACCGTCTTCTTATTACATTGTCAAAAGTAGAATGGGTAAACAAACTAAAGAAATTTGTGCTAGAACAAAAGATTTGTGTAAAAAAAGTTTATTGGTGACCTTGTCATTTCAAAATCGTGTAAAAAAAAAAAAAAGAGTTGGGTGTATTGTATTTCTATTTTCAATTTATTTTTAAGCTTGGGTTATTTACTTTAGATAATATTCTTATATAAAGTACTAATTTAACTTCAGTATGCTGCGGATTTTTCTGAGAAATAGTCAAAGTTTCTAAAAGTTTGGACAATAACATTACATTACTCCATTATGATAACATTAGAATGCTGCAAAGCATCTACTTGAAATCATGCCAAAACCGAGTAGCATACTGAAATGAAATGTTCTGCCTATTTTATCTTTCTCCCGTGATCCTGAATGAAATTAATATATAATTTTTATTTTTGGTAGTTGCATTTTTTTTCCAGTTGACCATTTACCTCAAATCAAAAGACGTTGCCAATTGCCACAATATTCATTTGATAATGGAAACCCATTGCATACCTGTTTGAACAAAATAATAATATTTTTCTGCTCTTGGCTGCAGATTTTTCTGCCAAATAGTTGTTAAAATTTCTAAGAGTTGGGGCAATAACATTAGACTGACTGCAAAGAATCTGTTTGGTGCGATTTCAAAATTTCATTTGATGTTACTCTGAAATACAATTAGCTAAATTAAGATTTTATTTTTTATGTATATTTTGTATTTTGGAGAACTATTTATGGTGATTTCAATAAAAAATTGAACCTCATTTTGTTCTTGATAGCTTTTTAAGATTTAAGTTTGTTATAACTAGCTGCACCCAGGCATGGGTTGCTGTTGCTCAGTCTGGTTAAAAAGAAAGAAAGAGAAAGCACACATTTCTAATATATTTAACCGTTTGCACTTGTATGATTTTTTGTAAAAGATATGTGTAAGTAGATATAAGCAAAACTTTCCTGAACAGATTCAATTTGTAATTTGTCAGTGGAATACTTGAAGTTATTACGGTTTTTGTCTTTATGTTATGAATCTAAAATTTATATTGTCTCCATAGTAAAGGCCTCAAGTTTGATAGTAAATTTAAAACGGCTCTCCTCTAAAGTCCAAGGGCAAAGGGTTAATTTTAGAATTGTCTGGTTTGCCTATTCTGGAACACACAACAAATAATTGTCCATGTGAGAAGCAATCCATGTCTAGACCTAAGCTGCTCAATTTTAAAGATAGACCCTTAATTGTTTTGATAATGATTGCAAGTGTCAGTCGAATTTAGAATTGCAAAACTCTTCAATCATTATCAAGGCTTAGTCGTAGATTTCTGCTGTGAAATCCATGTTCATATTTGAAATTTCATTGTGTATTTAACAAAAAATATTTTGAAGCATGTGTGATATATATATTTCTACCCTATTTCTGTTAGAGATGAAGGAAAGCAGGCAGTCAATTTATGATTGTAAACATTGCACAAATTTGATTTGGTTGTAAAGTGTAACTTGCATCATTAATTATACATCTTGGTGTCAGTGGCATTTTGAACATAGGACATTTGAATAGTGATATTTTGAACTTATTTATTTTATACTACATTGTGTTGGTATTGTGGTCTTTGTGTGTGAGAGAGAGAGAGAGAAAGGGAGCTGTGTCTTTTACTGTAGTGTTGATTTTATGTGAGTATATTTTATTTTTTTCATTGTTTCCTGTTTAGTTTTTTAACTGCTTTTCTTATTTCTCAGTACAGTTGATAGAAATTGAGCCCTGTCAATTAATTTTCATTTAAATTCAAATTATATAGTGAAATTGACTTTGAATTTGAAGTGATTTGTTTGAATTGAATGAAATATTCTGTTTCTCATTGGGTTGGAATTGAGCTGTGTTGGTTGATTTATGTTTGAAGTTAAATATTTTATTAGTTTTATTTATTTGTATATTTTTCTTTTTGTTCCTGTTTTTTCCTTTTTTAGTGTTTTGCAATTTCATATGTTTTTGTTTTAACCTTCTTTCCTTTTTTTTAAGTACAGTCAATCGGCTTCAGTACATAAAAATAATGCCTTGCAGAAAATCAAACTTAGGTCATCATACTCGTCAGCAAAAACAGTGTAAGGAGTAATTGCACAATAAACTATGGAAGAACAGGTAAACAAGCAAAACAGACAAAATTGGTTCAAATATGTTCTGAGGAAGTAACAGAACAACATACAGACAAAATTGGCGATGCACCTTTCTGATCCCAGTATTTGCGGTTTGCAATGTCAGATCTGCTCTGTTTTCAACGAAAGAAACACAGTAGGCTGCAAATGACTGAAATATGTCATCAAGAAACAGCATCAAACACGACTTTGTGCGAAGCAATAACTTGATTACAATCGCCTTGCATTCGGTACAACCTTGTTGAGGATTATAGTTTGAACCAGCATATTCTCATCAGCACAATGACTGAAGTGTATCCTTATTGCAAGGTTCTGAAATTTAATGGAGAAGAGGAATGTACCATTGGAAAAATTAAACAGCCTCAACTTGGAGAACTACCAGATACATTAAAAACTTTGCTTGCCTCATATACTGCAGAATCAAAACATTTCCTATCTAATATTAGGAAATACAATTCATATTTCCAAAAGACATTGTTTGGAGCCGAAATCGTAACTACTCACTTCTTGCCTACTTTCAAAATGAAAGGACAAATTTATTATATAGCTGGCTCCCTGCTTCCTCCATTCACAGATGATCAACATAAATTCCTACAAATATACTTTATCGGTGATGGCAAGGATGGATTGAATGGACGCTGTAGAATTTCATCTGGTATAAAAAGGTCCATTGTTTCATAAACTGCAAGAGCTTCTTCACCGAAAATAACCCAATTTAATGTGTTGAGGCCTCCATATGGAGGCAACATAAATAATTTTAGGTTCATAGCATAAGGGCAAAAACAAACTGTTTAAAATTCAAGTATTCCTTTTACAAATAACAAATGAAATCTATTAAGAAAAGTTTTGTTTATGTATATATTGACATATTTTTTTTAATAAAAAATCATACCTCAAGTGCAATTGGTTAAATATATTAGAAATGTGTGCTTTCCCATTCTTTTTTTTTAACCAGACTGAGCCACAGCAGTGCACCCCTCAGGGGGCTCACCTCCTTTAGGTGAGTGCGGGTTTCACGCTCCCGAGGTACCCCAGTGATCTTTTTTCCCCTTCTCCCTCCCCCCTTTTTTTCTTTAGACATTTGTTTGTTTTGGGGGTAGTTTTCGTTTATGGTTTTTTGTGATAAGATATCACTGTTTTCTTTAAATAACCCACAATTATTGTTTCCTTTTTTGTTCTCTAACTTTGTTTTCCAAAAATATAAAAACCCCAAAAAATTATAAGATACGTTTTTAAAAATTAAAAAAAAAATACCATTTATTTTTTTTCCTAACAAAATAACAGGTCGGCGGCGTATCAATGCCGATCTGCTACATGCCTAGCCTTTAGCTCTAGGGGTCTCAGTACCACCCTTTTAGCCTCTCCCGCGAGGGATACTAATTGGGCAGCGGAAAGGATCCTTGCGGGGAAGGGTATGCGGCGGAAGAGTTGCGTGCGTCGTCGGTGACGGCTCCAAGGAACGCTCTGCCGAAAGCGGTACCAGAGGACGAGGAACTTGGTTGCGGATGGCTAGGCGGCGGGGACTCCTTCATATCGAGAAATCCTCCTTGGCTTCGGCCTTGGACCGTGCCCGGCAGCACGTTATGGGGGTTTCCCCGGTGTCTAGCTTTGAAGAATCCTCCCGCGGTTACACTGGGCACGTTAGAAAAGTGTGGGAATTCGTGGCCTGGCGGGGGCCGCGATGGAACTAGAAGGAATCCGTGTAGCCAAAAAAAATGGAGACAACAAAAGAGAATAGCGTTTTGGTTCCGGAAAGGCTTTCGCCTCCAGCGCCAAAAAAAAAAATTCTCTCCTTCCTGGGCCGACCGTGTCGAGTCTTCGACACCGTCAGCCAGTCTCCATTTTACCTCCTCGCCCATCGAGGAGCAACAAATTTCAACTTGCAGATTTTTCATTATGTCCAAAACCGATACTTTTTCCAACGTATCCCCTTTTTTGATTCACAAAGGAATAACAGCTTGTGTAGGTGACGTAAAGACTATTCGAAAAATGCGTTCTGGGGACCTTTTTATCGAAGTTACTTCATCAAAACAGGCTTTAGCTCTTGCTAGCCTGAAGCAATTGGCACACTTTGATATTCAGGTTAAACAACATGCAACCTTGAACTATTCTCGAGGAGTAATCTCCGCAGCGGATTTATATAACGTGACCGAAGAGGAAATATTAGAAAATATGGCAGAGCAAAATGTATCCCAAGTCAGGCGAATAACCATAAGGCGGAATGGACAAGTGCTTAAAACAAAGCACCTCATCCTGACCTTCGCTACGCCTGATCTTCCTCAGTCCGTTAAGGTTGCATACCTACATTGTCCTGTAAGACCATATATTCCAAATCCGTTGCGTTGCTTTCAATGTCAGCGCTTTGGGCATTCTAAGACCACATGCCGAGGCCAACCAACGTGCGCTCGTTGCGCAGAGATTGGTCATGACAACGCTGATTGTAAGGCAAGAGAAAAATGTGTCAATTGTAAAGGAGACCATCCTTCATACTCTAGATCTTGCCCAGCGTGGTCCATCGAAAAAGAAATTACTGCCTTAAAAATAAAAAAATAAAATCTCCTATCCAGAAGCTCGGCGTGTTGTTTCCTCACGCACGCCGGTTTCTGGAATTAGTTATGCAGCTATAACCAAAAAAAGTACGAAGACAATAGCTATTCAAACCGACGAACCTACAACAACCACGCCTAGCTCACCTACACCAGGAAAAATAACCGCAAAACCTAACTTCATTACAGTGGATACAAGTAAGCCGGTATCCACTCCACCCAATGTCAAAAAATCCCGTAAAACTCGAATAAAAGAATCTGGGGTACTAGCTAATAGGAAAAAGAGGTCGGGCCTCTCCGGGAAACCCCATGACATGGGGGAGGATGTCATGGAGATCCGTGCATCCCAGGGTGGCGAGAGTTTGCTGGATGATCTGTCGCCCAGGCCTTCGTCTTCTGGCTCCTTGCGAGGAGCAAGTGCGGGGACTTGATGCCCTCCTTTATCTCCTGGAACTGCCGTGGTCTAAGAACTCGACTTGATGATCTCAAATCCATCATATCCACGTACCAGCCCGCATGCGTTGCTCTTCAGGAGACATTTCTGAAGAGTACCATGACAATGCAAGTGCGTGGTTATAATTGTGTACGACGGGATGTGGATGGCGATACATCTCCAACCGGAGGTGTATGCCTCTTCACATCTAATCTGTTTCCCAGTAATGTCGTCACACTGCACACATCATTACAGGCTGTGGCTGTTCGGATTCACGTCCATTCTTTAGTCACAGTCTGTTGTGTTTATTTACCACCCAACGATGTTGTGCCACAAGTGGATTTGAATCATTTAGTCAGTCAATTGCCAGCTCCATTTATTTTGCTCGGTGACTTTAACGGACACAGCCCTCTGTGGGGGCATGATGTTACAAATTCTCGCGGACGACAGATCGAACAGTTGATTTCTGATCACTGTCTCTGTCTGCTGAACAACGACGAGAAAACTTATTTCCATGCTCCCACAAGGACATTTCACTCCCTCGATCTAGCCATCTGTTCGCCAACTCTGCTACCGATGTTGAATTTCGAGGTTGCAAACGATCTGCACAACAGCGATCATTTCCCTCTCCTAGTCTCGCATGTTAATGGTGCGGGGACGCGTTTTCGTCCCCCCACTTATCATTTTCATCGCGCAGACTGGGATAAATTCACGCGGTTAGCGATTATCACAGGCACAATGGTCCAGAACAGGGCAGTTGATGAAGCAGTCTTCAATGTCACTGAAGCTATTCGGAATGCTGCCGATGCAGCAATTCCTAAGGCTTCGAACTTTAGTCGAAAGCTGTGCAAACCATGGTGGAATTCAGCCTGCCAACAAGCCAAAAAGGAACAAAGGAGGAGGTGGGGTATTTTTAGGAGGTACCCCACCACTGATAGTCTCATAGCGTTCAAACGTGCGAAGGCGTTAGCTCGTCGAATACGTCGTCAATGCCAGAGAGAATCTTGGATACAGTATGTGTCTTCAATCACATCGTCAACTACCAGCCAACAGTTATGGAGAAAGGTCAAAGCAGCGAATGGCCTTTATCGGGACTTTTCTATTCCGATATTGGACACATCGACTGCTCTTTACTCATCGCCTGTTGATGTGGCCAACGTGATTGGCCGAACATTTGCTAGTGTGTCCAGCTCCGATTCATATAGCCCTGCATTCCAGGCGACTAAGAATCGTTTAGAGCGGACACCTATCAACTTCAGGTGCCGACAACCTTTACCATATAACTGTGACTTTGACATGTTTGAATTGAAGAGAGCCTTATCATCGGCCCACAATACTAGTCCAGGTCCTGATGGAATATCCTATGTATTGCTTCGCCATTTGAGCGAGGATTCACTAGTCAGTCTCCTTTACCTATTCAACCGAATATGGAGGGAGCAGGTGTATCCTACTCAATGGCAAGAAGCCATAGTGATCCCCATTTTAAAACCTGGAAAAGATCCTAAGAACCCTCTCAGCTATCGACCGATAGCACTCACGAGCTGCCTTTGTAAGACACTAGAACGTATGGTCAATGCACGTCTCGTTTACCAGTTAGAAAAGAACAAATGCATTCCTCTGTTTCAGAGTGGCTTCCGTAAAGGAAGATCCACTCTCGACAATATTATTACGCTAGAAAACAAAATTAGAAACGCTTTTGTCCGGAGGAATCATTTAGTTTCTATCTTTTCGATATCGAGAAGGCATATGATCGTACTTGGCGCTATGGGATACTTCGCACTTTATTTGATTTTGGATTCAGAGGCAATTTGCCTACTTTTATTCAACATTTTTTAAAACTTCGTACTTTTAGAGTGAGACTGGCTGGCACTCTTTCTGCTCCTTTTACCCAAGCTGAGGGAGTTCCTCAGGGGAGTATTTTGAGTGTCACCCTTTTTATATGTCATATCTCTCACATTTTACATGTTTTATCGCCTTCTATACAGGCTTCACTATACGTGGACGATCTACAGATCAGTTGTGAAGGTTCGGACATGCGCATGATTGAACGACAGTTGCAAACTGCCGTCAACAACATTTTAAAGTGGTGCGACACCAACGGTCATAGTATTTCGGCGAGCAAGAGTTGCTGCGTGCACTTTTGCCGCAAACGGGGTATTCATCCAGACCCCGAAATACGCATCCGTGATATACAAATTCCCGTAGTTCCCGAAGTACGATTCCTCGGAGTAATTTTCGACCGCCGGCTCACTTTCCTTCCGCATATTTTACAATTGCGGAAAAGGTGTGAAAAGTCTCTAAACCTCTTGAAGGTGTTGTCAAACACCTCTTGGGGGGCGGATCGAACATCATTACTCAGAGTGTATCAGGCAATCGTACTCTCTCGCATCGACTACGGATGTGTTGTATACGGCTCAGCGTGCAACTCTACTCTGAAAAAACTTGACCCTGTCCACCATATGGCATTGAGAATCTGCTCGGGTGCGTTTCGCACATCACCGGTGCAGAGTCTCTATGTTAACTGTCATCAGCTTCCTCTAGATCTTCGACGGAGGAAGCTATCTCTTGCGTATTATTTTAAGATCTTGTCCGTGCCTTCACATCCTGTGCAGAATGTGTATATGAGTACCAGCATGAAGAGACTTTATGATGCACGGCCGTCTAACATCCGGCCGTTTATGGATCGGATGAAGCTTCATATTTCTGAACTCGACCTACCTAACGTGCGTATCCAGCAAAGGAACCTTTTCCTATTCCAACCTTGGAATACGCCACGGTTCCATTATATCAACCCTTTTGCCACTTACAGTAAATCCACTGTAGCGCCTGTCGTCTTTCAACGCGTCTTCGCCTACCACCGCAGTCAGTATAGTCGTTATTCGGCCATCTACACGGATGGTTCGAAACGTGCAGATTACGTTGGCTGTGGAGTCGTGATTGAAGATATTATGCACGGTTATAGGCTCGACACTTCTTGCAGCATTTTCACTGCCGAAGCTGTCGCCATTTACCGTGCACTTCAATTAATCGACTCAACTATGCCCCGTAAATACTGCATCTGTACTGACAGCATGAGTGTACTAGAAGCGCTTGAAAACTACAACAATCGCTGCCATCCAGTGGTATGTACAATACTCGACATTACGAGTCGACTGTACAGCAAGGGTTTCGATATCGTGTTTTGCTGGCTACCAAGTCACGTAGGAATCATAGGCAACGAGCAAGCGGACAACGCGGCAAAGTCGGCAACGACCCATCTGCCGCTAGCAGTTCCGCTATCGGATATGAAGCGCGTCATCATGCATCATATTTTTAAGATCTGGCAGGAATCATGGAGTCAGCAGTTGGATAACAAACTGCACTCCGTGAAACCTGTCATAGGAGCATGGCCTGTGATGCCAATGCGAAGAACTGATGTCAAATTGACTCGTCTTCGCATTGGTCATACTCGCTTCACTCACAGGCATTTGTTGTTTGGAGAACGCGCTCCTGAATGTCCTTCATGCAATGTCTCTTACACTGTTCATCACATTTTAATAGATTGTCCCGTTTTTAATACTCATCGCATGACCTTTTTTCATAAATCTGTTTTAACCTTATCTGACTTGGTGGGGGAATCTCCCCACCAAAATCTATTTGCTTTTATAAAGAAAATTGGATTTTTATATTTAATTTGACCTTTTAAAATGTTTTAACTTTAACTTTATTTTTATATATGTGCATGCAGGCATGCACATATATAATTATTTTTATTCATTGTATTTTTCTTGTGTATTTTTAACATAGTTTTAATATTTTAACAAACGTGTGGCGCAGTATAGCCAAATTTGGCTCTTGCGCCATTAAACCAAACAATCACTCACTCACTCACGCCACAGCAGTGCATGGTAGGGTACAGCTAGTTTTTAATTGAAGTTTTAGTCGTAAGGGGTGAGGATTTTTTTTATTTCAATGGGGTATTCATAGTTTTTTAATATCATCCCCCCTTCCAATTGAAATTTAGCAAGCTGTTCTAAAGTTTTTTTTGATGATCTATTTAGGAGAGCGTATTTATAAATACCATTTTATAATGAGTGCTCAGAAGGAGGAAGGAGTTTAAATATAGCCAACTTCTCTCTCTCCTGCAAAAGGACTTCAGGATTAGTGTAGAAATCAGCTTTTTTTTAAAGTTCCTAATTCTTTTAAATCTGAAATTTTCATGCATATTAATCTAAAGTTGTAAGCATTGATATTGCAGAAATGGATATATATATTTCTTAACTAAATTTTAATATTGTGTTCTAATTTTTGATGCACAAAGGAATTATTTTCAAAATAAATATTGAATTTTTAAAATGGTATTAGAATTTTTTAAAATCTTGTTTTACTGGAGGATTTCCACTTAAAAGTTTTAAAAGCAGTTATAAACATTAAGTGTTAAATAGTTAAATTTTCTCTGGCACTTGTAAGAAATCTGTTCTTGCTCAAGTTTTTTTGTAAACATAAATAGTGTAATTGTATATTAATTCATTTTTCTTTTCAAATGCAACCATATGCTTTTATCATAAGGTTTTCAATTACAATCTGTTAAAAATTTCTTTTAATGAGAGGAAAGAATATTTCACACACAACCTATAATGATATAATTATTTTATAAAGTACAATGTATTTCTTTAAATTGAAATTTTCATGCCGATCATCCAGTAAAGCCAGACTCCATTGTTGAATCTGTGTGAGTATTTAAGTGGATAAAAACTCCCAGTTGTCTATTTAAGTCTTGATCTATCTGAGGAACCTCTATCAAAAACCTATTGAAAGTATTTTCTTAAAATTCGTTTAAACAGGTTTCATTAAAAATAGACCAATTCCAACTTTTATTTATTTTTTTAAAAAAAGATTTCTCTAGTTTTGTCATTAGAAAAAAGACCTTTTTAATCAATTTTTGTTGGTAACCTTATTAACTTAGTAAATTCTGAAAGTAGTATTCATAATTATTTAAGACTTAATAAGATTAATTACATGAATTGGACACAAAGTGTTTTTGTGTTATCAAAAATATGGTTAAACTATTTTAATTATCTTTAATTTATATAGCATTCACGTCTGTAAATCTTATAATTCGTATTCTTCAATTACTTTGCTTATTTTTTTGTTGTAATATTTTAATCAAATTGTCATGTGAATTCTTTAATTATTTATTGTTGATTCTTTTATATGTTTGATAATAATTTTTAAGATTTAATTATAGAATCTTCGGTTTTGACACTCAAAGAATCTTTTTTTTTTGTTAATAAGTAATTGTTGAGGAATCAGTTTGTATGCAGTATTTAATAAAAATTGCTATTAGTGAAACAAAATATGGATACATTTTTTTGGATGAAAAGAACTCACAAAGTAGAATTTTTGTCTATAAAAATTATACAAGTAGTATCTTCTCTTTTATCTATTACTTTATATTGTTTGATGCCTTCAGATTGGACTAATGCATTTTGTTTTAATTTCACACACATTATATGTGCACTATACGGGCAATTAGAATTTACCATTTGTTATTGAAATATTTTCTTTATGTCTGTGATGTTATTAAAATTATAAATGCTTCATAATATTTTAATAAAATCTTTAAAAAAAAGTAGAAGCATAATTCTAACTTTATTAAATTCTAGCTCAAGTATTTATTGTGACCTAGAGATAACACTACTTGTGTTGGTAAGAATAGCTTTATAAAACATTTGGTAGTTAAAATTAATTGAAATAAAAATAAATGCAAATAAAACACAGTGAATGGGTATGATGGTAGGGATATATCAAAATCATATTAGCTTCAGCATTAATATTTGTCTCTTGATTTTAAGTGGAAATTTTATGGCAAATAAATTAAGCAAGTAAAATTTATTCTAGAGGATTATATTTTGTGAGTTGTAAAAAGAAAACCTTATTGATTTTTAATCATAACTAGTATTTGTTCCTCTTTTTTTTTTTTTTTTTTCAAAGGTTTTTTTTTAAAAACTTATGTCTGTATTGATAAGTATAAAGTTTTGTTTGCGATTCAAATGTAAAGATTACATATTTATGTTATGTGTTAAAATTCTCCAATTGTTTTTGTAGGCTAATCGAAAACCCGCTGACAATTCTATTGGTCGTACATTAATGGATATTGTTCAGAGTATTCCACAGATAAGTCCTGAGCAATTTCAAGATATGCTGAACTCTAATATGAAGGTATGTTATTTCAGTTTGTAATGTATTTGTGTTTATAATTGCAATATAAAACTTTTTTTTCATGTTCATTTTATATACTTGAAATTGTTCACATGTGAAAAATAACTTTAAAAATTTTAATTTTTCAAAGAATTTTTTTCTTTATTCAATTTACATAAGTCACTTAGTAAATCTACACATATTTTATTTTTGATATACTAAACATTTTATAATTTCACTTAAAGATGAGTTAAAATTTAATGAAAATTTACGTCAGTTGAAAAAAAAGTTTTAAGATTCATTTATTTTCATGATAATATCCTATTTATCTTAATATGAGCCAACTTGTTCTGATCTTTCAATCTAAAGTAAGTACTTTATACTTAATAATGTATTGTCACACTTCTTAACCCCTTAAGTGTTGCGGGCGTGTATACATGTCCTGCTCAGCTAGTGTTTTTAGTGCCCCAGATGTGTTTACTTGTCCTTCCAAAGGACGACTTTTTTGCATTGTGCTACTTTGTTTAAAACTAGTCCCACAGCTTTGGAATACAATAAAACTACATCGACAGTATTTCTAAGGAATTTACTTATTTTGGAGAAGAGGTTGGGAAGGAACTTGAAAGGGTATATTCCATGAACGATAAAATTCATAGCTGAGCAGTTTTTCTTTTTTTTATTGTTTGATTGTTATTTTTTCTACCCTTCATTTGCTCTCATTTTTGCCAATTGTGTGTAATAGTGTGTTTGTGCAAGGAAAAGTATTAACCATGAATCTTGCTATCAATGCACTGAATGTGATGCTGTTTATGTGTTCAACACTGTTTCAGAATATATCACAACAAATAAGTTATAACTTTTCTTTGTTATTATATTGCATTTCTAGACATTAATTTTTGTATTTTCAATTTCCTTATTTTATTCTTTTCTTTTTTTAAAGTGAAAGTAAATAATTTTTAAGTTGAAAAACACTTCGCTTCTTTTCCCTCAATAAATCGCATAACAATGCACACACGTGGGAAAAAAGAGTGGTCATGGGGGGTGAATTTCATTGCTTCTCCTCTGCATTTAAGGGGTTAAGGAGTTGGTTAGTAAAGAAAAAAAAACTGAAGTAGGGGAATATAAAGGTCCTTTTTACCTCCATTTCATTCTATCTTCCTTTTCTTTCCCTTCTAATCTGAATCACATTAGATGCATGAGTTTGTTCGCCTTCATCAACCCCAGCTCTACATTGGGTGTTTTCAACTGTTCATCTTATGATTTCATTCTGTTAAATATAGGATTGAGCTTCCTGAAATTATATATCATATTTCGAATTTTTATAAAAATTTTTTATTCCTGATTAATTATAAATTTAAGAAATTGGAAATAAATATAATATGGCTTTCATTTTTATTTCCTGATGTCCTTTAATATTTATGTGGAATATTTATGAAAATTTAAGTTATTCTCATTTATTGGATTAAAATGCTTGGTGTACTGAAATAAAATAGAATCAAAATTGTGAGCATTTTATTATATTTAGAATTATTGTATTTTTGTCTGTTATTGTTAAAAATTGTTTTTAACAAATTGTAAAAGTAATAGTTTCTTATTTGTAGTATTTAAAAAATGTTAGTGTTTACTAATTTCAGGTATTTTTTATAAATGTATCTACATGTACAATCTAATAAGTGGCTCATTTATTTGAATTAGAAATGCAATTTTATAAAAAAACGTAGAGTGAAATATAAGTTCTGTATAAACTAAATATATTTTTCAATAAATTTTTAAATTTCGTAAAATTTAAGTAGTTTAAATAATTAAAGCTTATTATTTTATTTAAAAAAAATTATTATTTATCACATGAAGTATATTTTGTGTTTTACTTTTTATGTAAAAATAACATTTCAGGAAACGAAAAAAACTGCATACTTTTATTTGGAATACACATTGTTTATGAATTACTGCATATGAGTTTTATATTTATACACAAATATATATATAATTGTAGCAACACTAATAGAATGAGATGTAGATCTTTCTCATTTATACACCTAAGAAATAATATTTCAGAAAGTTATGTGAAATAGTCATTAAAATTACAATCTTTATTTGAAGTTTTTATTCAAACTCGTTGGATAAGTTATACTGTTGCTTTTGATAATTTATCTTTAGACAATTTACTTTTAGTATTTCTGTTTACTATGTTATAGAAATCATTTACTAATATAATTGAAATTCAATATACTTTGAGAATTGCCAAAAATAAAATATTCTTATGGGAAGTGTATGGTATATTATATGTATACATAAGAGAAAAATTGAATGATAAATATCTGTCTAGCATTATTTCTCCTGACGATGGTATTTAGTTTTGACTTGCACTCAACAAAACACTAGGATGTTATATGGAATCATTTTCTCTCAATGATCACCCACTGTTTTCAAAGATTTCATTAAGATGAATCAAAGGTTAACAAATCTATATAGCATCCCAGATGTGTTCTAGGGGAATTGAGATCAAATGATTTTGGTGTTCTGTGAAGCAGTCATGCCTTTAAAGCAGGAGTACTCAACCTTTTTTTCTGCTGGCGCACATACATATGTCAGCTATTTCATGTGGGCTGCATACATATGTTAGATTTTTCACGCGGGCCGCAGCATTATAAAAGGGGTGGGGGTGGAGATAAATGCTTTAAGACCAAGATAATATTCAAAATTTAAAATGTGGAAAATTTATCAAAATATTTTTAACTCCTGTTTGGCTTTTTTTAATTATTTTGTTTATATTTTTGTCGCTAACATTAAATTAGAAGCATTAAGAAACTCCTTCACAATTTCTGCATCAGTAAACGGTCTCATATGATTACCAATAATGTAATAAATTTCATAGGATATCTTTGTTACTACAGTGATATTACCTCGAATATTTTTTGCTTACAAGATATGAAGGATAGTTAAAAATTAGTTCCACCCATAAAATTGTCTCTACTCCACTGTTGTCAGTTATCTCTAATCGTAACCATTTCAAATAAACAAAGAATATCAATTCATACCCGTACGACACCGACAGCAAAATCTATATATTTGATTTCTTAAAGAATTTCCCACCGAATTTTTAATACAATGTTCTTAAATAAGTGAATTTCTCAGAGCAATGGGCCATGAACGGGCCACTTAAAAAGGCTCGGTGGACCACATGCGGCTCGCGGGCTGCAAGTTGAGTATCGCTGCTTTAAAGGGTTAATTGAATAATTTAGATGGCACAATACATAATTTCATTGAAAAGAAGATCACTTTTGGTAATGTTAAGACACAGACATGGGAGTATGTGATCATCAGGGATATCACAATCCTGTTGTTCCAATTGACCTGTAAGAGATGATGCCACTTGCATCAAGGTTTCCATTTCAGTACATCGTTCAGATGGTTTTGTCGAAATTAATGTGCTGATAGTAAATCGCACGTAGCATAGTGATTCCTGAAAAACCCGGTGTTTACATTCTTTCCAAAATAGAATGATCCATTCACCAGCTCTTAACAATTTTCCTCCCAATAAAATGTGTTTAGATCTTTCATCCTAACCAGGGCCGTTTTTAACCTTCTCAATGCCCAAGGCAAATAGTTACACCCCCCTCACACTATTTCCACAGCACCCCCTCCTTTAGTTCTTACTTTGTCAGTTTTAGTTCGGAAGGGATTTTCCCTTTATTTGTTTTTGCTTTTTGGAGAGCCTTTCTGCTGTTCCCCACTTATGGACCCTCCGTATCTTGGGCTTGCAACTGGCAGCCACATTGGTAAAGGATAGTGGCGAGGTTTGTTCACTCTTGTTCATTTCTTACCTTACAGCATCACAGATCACCCACCCATTCTTTTGTAAAAAAATGCAATAAATTAATGAAATGGTTTTCAACTTGTTTATTATCGTTTATTGCTATAAGGGTTTCTACAAGCTTTGATAATTGAAAAATCATTATAATTAATTTCCATTGTAATATCATTTTGAGTGCACAGCTGCATCAAACTGTTAAGCTTTTTTGCTATGGTAGATCTCATTTTAGTCTTTCATTTGGGCAGAAATGTTACTCTCATGACTCGTTAGATGGTGGTATTTTCATTGTGATTTTTAATTTGTTTCTCTTTTTTTCCCCCTCCAGTATTTTGTACCCTAGGCACATGCCTAAGGGGAAAAGCAGCGTTGATTTGCTTTCCATTTACATAGCCATCTGCAATGCAATATTTGCTGGAAGCTAGCTATATCTTACTCTTCAATGTGTGTGTATATGTACAATAAGTTAAAAAATAATAATGTTATTTTTATTACTTCCAGGACTTACTGATGGTGGTTTACTTGGCTCAACTTACAAGAAGTCAACTAGCATTGCATGAAAAGATAAGCTTTTTGTAAAATGTATTGGAAGAACAAAGGAATTTAATTTTTTTTTAAAGGAACAAAAAGAAAATACTTCATTCTTCAGTTTTCAATAAAGATAATTAAGAGTGGGATTTCGAAATTTTTTTATTTATACAATTAATAATTATTTTTCTTTGAATGAATATAAGTATGTTAAATTTAAGAAACTTATTTTTAATTGATATCTTGAAATTCAAAACTATTTTTTTACACTTTTCCTGGAATGTAAAAACATAATATGTGATTATATATATATGACATGTTCTTTCAATAAAAAACAATCATAGCATTCTGAAACTCATTGAACTGACCCTTATTACCAACTTAAATCAATCTTACCATAATTTTAATTAATTTTCTTTAATGTTTTATTTGTATTTAATATATGGTTCTGAGTATATCCAAATTGTGTTATGAAAATTTATATTAAGAAATACATATTTTCAAAGAAAAATTTTATTTTAAAATTCTATAATATTTTAGATTTTTATTAACAGTAGTAAAATTCTTTCAAGGTGTTTTGCTGTTAAAACATGGGAATGTTGCAAATTTTAAGTTAAATATATACACATATGGAAAAAAAGATTGTATCACATTGTTCTTACATTAAAATTTTTTTAAGTAAAAATAAATTATTATTTATGTTTTCAAATTTATAATAAATATAAATATTCCCCTCCCCTGTATTTCTATCGTATTAATTTTATGATAAACATTTTTCATACATGTATGAAAAAATAACTTAGTACACAATTGTAGAGAAAAATATGTTAATTTGTGTATCCTGTTTCTTTAATGGGTGTGTGTGACATCACATAGGCTGTTGAAGTTTTGCTGTTTAGAGAAAATTTTATATATAAATTACTAAACAAAGTTTAGAATAAATGAAATTTTTCTAATATTACTACTTTTAATCAAATTCATTTTTATCTGTTTAGCGACTTTACCATCATACTTTGATTTCAGTTTTCAAGTTGACTACTTTTAAAAACCTACTCGGGTATTTTTTGCTTTTAATTCATTTTAGTAAGAAATTAAAGACCCATTTTAGGGATAATTAAAAATAAATCAACTTAATTTTTAAAAGGATGTGTGTTGTATGGGCTATAGTTGACAGATCAAACAATAAATTTTTACACTGCACGACTCAGATTGAAAGGTAATACTAACCATTTATTGATAAAAATTGAATTACAACTCAATAAAAGTTATGAAGAAAGGGGAAAAAAAAGTTCTAAGATTTATAACATGTTCCATAAATGGAACATTGGTGGTTAACATTTAGTTTTAAAAAATATTTAAATTGCAAACTTGATTTTCGTATACAATTGTTAAGGTGTAGAAAGTGAATTTTTGAATGTTATTAAGAAATAACATACTAAACATTTTTTTTTTGTCCTTGCCAAGATCTGTTGGCTTTAATGACTAGCTCATGAGTTGAATAAATGGAAGCTTTAATTCTTATAGCATCGTCTTTCCAACAGCATGTGCATTTAATTATTGAAATTACCTCTTTGTCATTTTGAAATCTTCTGAGGGAAATGTATGAGGATATAAGGAAATAGAAAAGTAGATAAACAATCTTTTGTCAACACTAGAAGTTTAACTATTCACAGAATGTTTTTTGAAATCGAAAGCAATTTTATGTAGCTTATTTCAATAAAATGATCATCTGTAATTACTCTTAATAAAGTATAAAAAAAAACTTTTAGTGAATTTTACTTGACAAGTTTTTTTAAAATTTTTCATTAAATCACTTTGCTAAGAAAATGAATCAATATTTTTTTCTCTAATCAACCTTTGTATTGCTCTTAAAAATTTTGTTGTATAAAAGGGTTATTGCGGTAATCGGCAACTAGTGGTACACATGAAAAAAATTAATTTTATACTCATAAGATTTTATTAATTTATTTTAATAAGCTATTTTCAGCGGTATTGATTCTTTGTAAATCTATTTCCTTTATATAAGAAAATTACTTGTGATGTATTTTTAATTATGACTGATTATACCATGTGCATCTTTTAAATTTTGTTTCACGTTGCATATCAAATAACTTATTGGAATGTTCTCATTTATAGTACTTTATCTACTGCTTGGTATGCAACATGAATGAATTTTTGGGAAAAGCTAAATGTTCCCTTGCTTTTTTGTTATTTTGTAAAGATTGAGTTTTAGATGATTTTAAAATGAACTGGATTTACAGTTCTTAATAATTATGGGGTGAGGGGATATCTTCAGCATTATTTCACTAGATTAAAGAATAATTTATAATTTCCCCCTAAGATAACGGAAACTTCTCAAATTAAAAAAAAACCCAACATAACACCATATAAAGAAAATTATTTAACATGCAAACATCGATAAGTAGTCTATTGAAAAATGTTTCCATCTTAATTTTTTCAAATGTTACAATAGTAAAGCATACAAGTAATTTCCACATGAAATAAGAAAAGGAAAGCATTGCAAACAAGATGATTCATGTGCGATACAACTGGTTTCAAGGAACAGAATGATTGTGTAAGATAAGAGCATGTACATTGCCATAGGGTGAGATTGTAAACCTTGTGCAAGAATTGCCAAAACTATTTAGTTCAAAAGCTTTCAATCTGTTAAAGAAATTTGCAAGTAACTCAGTAAAGAAAAGACATCAAAAATTTTCCCTTCGTTTTTTTAAAAATTAAAAACTTTTGTATAAAAGAAAACAAGCATTTCATATAAAATTATAAAAGAAAAATTACAAGCTTCAGTTTTCTAAAATAATTTGCTACACAAGATGATTCATAGGATTCTCCCGAGATCAATCTTGTATTCAAATAAGACCCTCCCTTTAATGATTCAAAAAAATTAGAATGTCTCATTCCCTATTGATATCCCAGATAGCTACGACCTACGGATTCTCAATAATCTGGGCATAACCGCTGAAACAAAACTGACTTGCAAAATACTTAACTGAATTTTAACAAGCAGCCTATATGATGCAGCACTAAAAAGATAGCAGCTCCCAGGGAATGTACTAGGTCTGCAATAGTAAAACACAAACTGCAGACCCATCAGAAATAATAAAAAATAATTTAACAAGCAAAAGTACTAAGTTACAATACAAAAAAATTTTCAGATGCTTTTTCTTACATTTAAATTACAAAAACTTTTCTCGTTGATATATATATTTTATATGTTGCAAGATTATAAGTTTTCCTGGATTTCTTTTTGCTTTTAACAAGACAATCAGAAAACTAAAATGTTTAACATTTAAATTACGAGCAAGATATAAAACTGTATTTTTCTATCTTATTGTTGATAAATACATAACTTTAAATATAAGCGAGAAAAACTTAAAAGAAAATGGTTCAAAAAGCAAAATTCTTGAGTAAGATTTAGAAAAATAAAAGCTTATAATTTCTGAAATAGTATAGAAAATCATTCAAGAAATGTTAATGTAAGATGAGCAACTTTATGTTACAGGAATATAATTAAAGTTTGCCACAAACCAGACATCAGTTTTCACTTTGTAATGTTATTTTCTTTGTGCTATTTTAATTAGAATAGAGAAACCATAATTTAATGGTTTTACAAATATTTTTCTTGCAGAAAATTTTTAACATCTGGTGTAATTTGACAATTCTAATGATAATATGTGAGCTTAAATACAATGAAATTTTAGAAAATCACTTTTTATGACTATTTAGTAGTTATATTAAAATTACTAGGAAAAATTGTGAAATTCTTCAAGATTTCTAACTTATATCTTGGAGCCTAACATTACTGAATGAATATTTGAATCAATAATTTTATTGGTATCATTTTTAAAGGGGAAACTATAAATCTGTCACTCATGTTACAAAAAAATTTATTCCTTAGAAATCAATCATACGAGGAAAAATTATGCAACTTTTTTTGATATTTTCAATCCTACAAAATTATGTCATTAAGGAATTTGATATTAATCATTAAAAATTTCTCAAAATAAACAAGCCAACAAATTTTTATAAAAATAACGAATTAATATTCACATAAAAAAAATGGCAAAACATTTTAGTTAGAAAGAAGGGTAGGTATTTCTTTTTTTAAAAAAATAATACAAGTATAAAAGGCATTCGATTCACAGAGTATTATTACATTTAATGTTAAAATTTTTTTTTGTGATACTATTAAATATTGAAAAACCATTATTACGTATAGGTGGATATAACTAAGTTAAAAAAGATAAAACTTTTGATTAACAAATGACCTCAAGGAAAATTATCAGCTACTCAAAATTCTTGTGTGTTAAGTACCATTAGTTGTTTTTTTAAGCACACATTATGAAAAAATCCTTATTCAAACTTTATCTGGATAATACAATAGTAGCAGCACATCAAACAAATCAAATCCCCCCCTTCACAAAAAAAGATAAATGTTTTCATTTTACATAAGCAAATTCCTTTAGTGTAGAATGCAAATTGAAATTGTTACTTATATTAATTACATTAGTGTGTTTTCCCTTTTAAATTCTTTACAAGAAAATTTTGAGTATGTAATTTTTCTAGTAAAATTTCCTAATACACAAGGAAATACTTATCGCAAGAACTGTCAGATAAGATCAGGAAAATTTAAGAATTAAACTAGACAAAACTAATTAAAAATTACTGAAAAAAATGTAATTTTCTTTATATTAATATTTTTGAAAAACTCATTTATTTGATGATTATTTTACATGCTTGAGAAATTATAATGTATGTGCAAATATTTTTTTACTTGATATGTATCTTCATAAAATTTTAATACATATTTATGATAAAAAAATTACAAGGAAATAAAATCCTTTTAGGTGTAAAGTCTATTTAACAATGCTTTTTGTTCGACATTATTAAACAGTGATACATAAAATTCAGAATTTAAATATAATAATCAAAAACATTCTTGATTAAGTAATTTTTCCCACTCTTTTTGAACTATAAATAATTTTTATGATAAACTATATATCCTAACCCATTAATTTAATATTTTGAATAAAGCATGAAAACTTCTCACCTAGTTTTATAAAAAAATCATGCTTTACAAAGTACATTAATAAAGCAATCCAAATCTGTCTCTACAAGAAACATTCTTTTATGATTTCATTATTATCAGTTTTAATGTACATTTCACAGTAAAAAGTTTATTTTGGAAATTTTTCATAACATCTATTAATTTATAGTAACTTAACTGAGAGCCCATGAGGGCCAAGGCCTACTGTGTCCATATCAGTAAACATGACCTTGAGGTACATGAGCAGATGTTGTGATCAGTCTGATGCGAAAGCCCCAGTGTTAAGTTCCCATGCAAACTTGGTACTCATTTATCGACCCACTGTAGGGATGAAAGGTTGAGTCAACCTAGCCTAGCGTTTGAACCCCGGACCTGTGGTGTGGAAGTGCGATGCACGATTATATACTTCAGATATTTTTTTAACAACACTTTAAACTTTTATATATTCTATGATTTAAATATATGAATCTATATAAAATAAAGTAGCTGGATTCTAGAAATTTATTTATATTAACATAGCCTAAAATTTTATGAACTCTCATTCAAAACAGAAAAATAAAGTCATAAATAACGGAAAATAAAAAAAAAATGTACCTAATATTTTATTCCATAACTACATTTATAAAAGCAAAATAAGTGCTTTTTTTATACCACATACACAAAAAATAATTAAAAATACAATAATAAACAAACATTACCAAACCCTGTATAAACTTTAGAAAATTTGAAGGAAATGCAATATAAAAATAAAAATATTGATCTCATAAAAATTTATTTCCAGTTTGATTTAAGATAATGGACTGGTGTCTATTAAGTATATAAAGAATATGACCTGTCAGACAATATAAATAAATCACACAGGTGAATATAAATAATCTGAAATTTTTTTTTAACCAAAGCAAATTATATAATTAGAACAAATTGCATAACACTGATTAGGATATATATTTCAATACAAAAATAAATCTACACTGTGTGCATTTCAATATTCAATAACTATAAAAGGCTAAAACCTGAATAAAAAAAAAAGGAGTAGCACCATTGCTGGTATCCAAATATTAAATTTATTTATGGTTTGAAATTATAGTCAGATATATTGTTCCAAGTATTAGCCTTAATCTTCATCTTCGGATTCTTCTTCGGCATTTTGTAACCACTCAACAAATTTTCTTGTTTGCTCCAGGAAAATACTCTTACCTTTGGACGAATGAGCATCTTTGTACCATTTCAAAATAGAATCTTCGCTTACGACATCTGTTTTGTAAAAAAGCACAATGATTTTTTCAAACACCTTCATGAATGCCATGTTGTCATAACAATACTCTTGCACTTTCACTAGAAGGGCAAGCTCAGCTTTTGTACTGGAAGTAAAGGTAGACAATAATGATGTATACATACGAAGATGCTTGATAGCCTGCTCGTGCACGAGCTCTTGTCGTTTATTCCAGTCGACAATGGTCATCAGAGATACCCACAACAGGACAACTATTTCATGCTCTGACAAGCCATTCTTTTTCATTTGATCCTTGACATAACTGACAATTTCATCCAATGTAGCATTTTCTTTTAAGAGTTCAACAATTTGCTGCTGAAGCTCTTTCTTTACACTTTTGTTCTCTTGTGCTTTTAAATTATCAGTTAATTGAGTTAGACCATGAGACTTAAAGGTTTCACTTAGAAACTCCATTGACCGCTTGCTAGTGGGAATAAATTCCAAAAGCTTAGAATCTAATCCAGCTTTTCGGAGGGAAGCCCAGACAGCATTGCCTTCTTTTTCGCCTAGCCATGTTTTGAATACTTCGATTATGAACTCCAAGGCAATGCCATCCTTAACTAGATGATCTTGCTGAACTTTAGCAAGGACACCTGCTGGAATTTGACCACCAGCAAGTAAAATGGCAGTAACTTTCGCAAGCTTCACGCGTTGCTCGGGAGTGAACGCTTTTAAAAACATAACCAATTTCTTAAATTCTTCATCGAGGGTTTTTTCCAAATATTTGTATCGCCTTATTATCTTCGTAAATATCTGTGCATGGCTCTTAAGGCTTTCTAAATCATTATTAGCAGAAAAGATGCAAATCTCACTTTTTGGTGCATCCAAGTCAGCAAGAGTACCTCCAGGTGCCAAAATTCCACCAGCTACCAATATGTCAAATAGAGCTTCTCCGTAGCGACGATAATCTAATTTCGATCCAGCGGAATCCAAAAATTTAGATACTTGCTCGATATCAATGTTAGATTCGTTGAGACCTTGCAGAATTGCGTCTCGAAAACTCCCAGGATCATACTTTTCCTTCTCGTCGCGTTTGCGGGTCTTGATTCGCTGACCCGAAAGTGTGGGTTTTTCGATTCTCTGACTCATTAATCAAGGATGGCTTTAGGATTAACTATTCCACACGCAACTGGTGAGACTGAATTTATTTTATAGTTATTATTGTGTGAATTTTTAATTAAGATAACCGTTCAACAACCACCATGTGTGAATGAATGGAAAGAGTGGTCACAGCTAAAGTTTCTGCGGTTAAAGATACTTGAAAGGAATTTTTTTAATCTGGGCACGTCATTGGTTTAAAATAAGAGAAGAGCTGTGGCTCGTCCAACTTCGTACCTTTGAGAAATCTAAAAAAAATTTATGTTGATTGCCCTTTTTAAATATTTTTATGTTAAATAGTGATTTGTTTCTGGATTTCAACTTTATGAACTCTTGTAATAATACTTTCCGGCATTTTGAAAATAAAAATGTCATGCAAGAAATATTTACTTTTCAGCTCTACTCTAACTTTACACCATCAAAAATAATAACAATTACCTGTCGCACTTGGATCATAGCCTGTGTTGCTCTATATCCCCTTCAACCTTTCAATCAATCTGTCGCAGTTAACATTGTATTAGAAAATCCACTGTCTATTTATTCTGTTATGATTATTATATTTTGCTGAGATAAATTTTATAATCAATAATCTTAATTATAGTTTAAGAAATCTGTCAAAAATGGCCAATCAACACCAAGATGTACGAGCTAATTTGACATCTCTGGTTAATATAATTGGCAAACGTGATATTATTGAGGCAGAAATTTTGAATTTGCTTGCGGAACTTAAAAAGGTTGAATTCTATTTATATATTTTTTTTATTACATTATAATTATTTCAAAACCAGTATATATATTTATTATTGTTTTTTCAAAACAACTAGAGAGAAATTTGTTTTTTGAGAAAAAGAATAAAGTTTTTGTGACAAAATTCTTGACATCATGTTTTCTACTTCAAGAATATTATAAAAAATTGATGATTTTCTATGTTGAAGCAATTGCAATGTGTGTATTTTATATTAAAGAAGCTAGATCAAATGCTATTCTATGTTATAATTTCTGTTTATGTATAAGTTCTTTATAATTATTTATCCCTAAATTGTGTTAAAAAATTCAGATAAACTTGGAATTTATTTTATAATTTTTCTACATTCCAAATTGTTCTCATTGTACTCAAATATTTTTTTAGCTTATATTTTTAAAAATGGAGGTGTGCATTAGTTGGGGTAGTTCAGCAACTTTTTCATAGGAGTAGAACTAATATAACAAGTTAAAAGTTAGTTATTAAAAATTTTCAGTGTAATAAATTTAAAAACAGATTAAGTATGTTTATAAATTATGAAGCTGGGATGAATCAAAATTTTCAGTTATTATTGAACAAATTATTGTCTTTAATTTTAAATGTATTGATAACAGATTTCAGCATTTCTGAAAAGCTTGTTTTCTAAAATATAACTTCAAGGGCATGTGTATATTTAAACATTTGCTCATCTGATTTAAAATATCATTCTCTTTAAATAAATTTATTGCACTTTTGTTGCAAATCCACTTCCTCATTTTTATAAAATTTAAGATAAAAATAGGTGAAAAGATATATATGTCTGAAAACACAGAAGCCAAATACCTGGAAAAAAATGCTTTTGATCAAAACAGAAATCATCAGATGCGTGATTATCAGAAAGCAATGATTCATGGTTCTACAATTTGACATGTTTTTTAGCTTTGGTGATTTTTTTCAATGTAAGGTAGTTGTGGTAATATACAAATATAGAAAAGAGAATTTTTGACTGAAGTACTTAAAATTCATGGATGAAAGCAACTGTTATTGGTGTTAAATATATTTAATTTGTTATAAATATATCTTATATAAAAGTACTGTTTATTTCAACTTGTATCCAAGTATGTCTTTGATTTGACCAATTTAAATGTGTACAAAAACAAAAATTGTTATAAAAAAAATCAAACTATATATAGCTGTTTTTTTTTTCCTCAATGGGACTGCAGGTTAATATTTACCTTTGATGACCTTGTACTTTCCTGGGAGTTGGTATCACTCTCAAGTGTGGCACCATATAGGTGGAATACCAATCACTGCAATGTAATTTTGACACCCATTTTCTTCCTCAGAGGGAGGCACCTGAGCTCTGATGATGTAAAATGTTGCTAGGAAAAAATTTTGCCGAGAGCACCCAAACTAAACAGGCCTTATATTTAAGAAAGAATGTCTGAAAATGAAATAAAATAAGAAGTGAATTAATATTTTCTGTGCAAATGTTCAAAGTAATATTAAAATTAAAATGCATTATTGTGTTTTTTTCCATTACAGAGAATTTTTTTTATTGGGATTTAAAGATGAAAATTGTCATTTAAAAGAGTATTAGAATATCTTAAAAAATACTTCTGTTTTATAACTATAAAATATAAATATCCAGAGTGTCCTTGACTGAGCATTTTAGACATTTTTTTTGAGAAACGCATAGCTGAGTATTCATGTTCATGAGTTTATAGCTTATATTTTTTGTGTCAAGTAATAAGTCCTGTTTCTGCTATGAGCCATTATGTAGGGAGGCTGATGTGTATTAAATCTTTCAAGGTTTGAAGTCCTCATTTTGGCATGGTGAGAAAATTTGAAGTGAGTTAATATTAATGTCACACTGTTCAGCTACACAAGGGCTTTTGGCGACGGACCTCATAATTTTGAACCATTGTCCAGTGAGGCGGTCAACAGCTGAGCTGGCACCCCTCTCCTAACTACCACATCATACCAATGGGAGGACGTTTGAGCTCTCAACAGATTTAACATGCATCCCACCTCTACACAGCGGGTCTTTAGTAGTACTGGACTCAAACTCGAGACAAGCCAGCCATGATCCGATACCCTGACCCAATGGTGTAACGTACACCCCCGCATTGCCGGGGGGCCCAAAGCCTATATTATTATATGGTTTTACTACCCTTTCTAAGATCTGGCATGGGGCCCAAACCTAACTTTCCAGGGGGCCCTAATATTCTCTGTTATACCACTGCCTTGACCACTAGGGTACCACGGCCCGGAGAAAATTTGTTAGTTGGAATGCCAGCTTGGGTGTTGTTTTCATCCCTTGACCATGGTTTAAAATTAGGAGGTTCTGTGGTAGTTTTAAAACATGATATTAATGAAACAATTAATTAAGGGTGTTAATTTTAATAAGGTGTAAATTTTCAGCCTGTAACGTGTTGCAATTCAGTGTTTAAAATCAGTGTTAAGATGATTATTTTGGGTCAGTTTTCAATTCTTTGTGTGTGTTTGGGTGGGAGTGAGTAGATTTGTAGATACATGGGCTAACTAATTAAGTCAAAAAAAGATTGTGTATTTTTGGTTAGCAGTATTTTTTTATTCATATTTTTGTTTATTTTGACTTGCAGTTGGAATAACCGGTATACTGCAAAAAAAAAAAATCAAGGATATAAGATAAATTTAAAAAAAAATAATTCATGTGCTTATATTGAATGTAAAATTTTGCACACAATGCTTATTATTAGTTTTTTTGAGGGAAATGATATTATAGTAGAAATCTATAAAGAAACACCTTTCCATTTATGGATTCACTGGTATTTGATATTTTACTAAGCTCTGTTTTTGTCAGAAATTCTTTTTTAGTATTTCCTGGAGCAATTAAATCTTAAGTTCTGTATGGTATAATTAGCAATTAGGTTTGGGGGAAGTGTCTTAACTATATGTTTGTTTCATATATCTTTTCTCTGTTACTTATTGGTTATACCTCGATTTATGTGTGTACACAACTTACATAAATACCACACATGACTCAGTTGTATAATTTCTCTCCATATCTTGTACCAGTGAAAGAAGCTTATTTGAAATTTACATTATGATGAGAGAGATATTTTCAACAAATCAGTGTTTGTGAGTTAAATAAGAACTGATTGTCCTTTTTTTAAAATTTTATTATTAAACATGAAAAATATTTATTTCTTATGCAAGAGCTTTTAGACAAACATTTTGGATAGCTTGCCATTGTTATATTCTTCCACAGGAAAAGGCAGGGAAAATTTCCTTATCAATGTTTCCCAAGACTGATTATTTTTAACATTTAAATCTAAAAATTCAAAAAACGTACAGCAAATCTGTAGGTACTCAACTTGGATATTTTCAACTTGTGTTTATTCACATTGCCTATAGCAATTACCTACCTACTTAAAATTTTGCAGTTTTTTGGTGTTTTTATATGTAAAATAATTTAAGGAATGTTAACAGTATTTTTAAAATGGTTTAAATTTATATCAAATAATTAAAAAAGTTTATGTATTCAAAAAATATCAAAATAAGTTGATTACATTGCTAAATGAAATTTAAATTTAATAATGTAAAGATACATGTTTTAATGTTCTTAGAAATCTATTTTTTTAAAGTATGAATTTTGATTTTCAATTATTTACTTTTAATATAAATTTTTTAGGTTTTTCATTTTTATTTCTATTTGAAATGCTTTTATGATATAATAGTGATAGATAAAGAATTTCCGTGAAAGAATATATAAAGAAAGTAAAATTTTTGTGAAAAAATATATAAAGATCAAAAATTCAGATTAAAAAACTTGTGATGTGAAGTATAACATGCATTTTTTTAATGAAAAAATAAGATCATAATTTGCAGGGGGTTTTGTACTCTAGGTATAAAAATGAAAACATTTGAAACACAGCAAAGATGAGCATTAAAAGAATTAGATCTCTGTATTTTTTAATGGAAATGATGTACCTTATGAACTTTCATTATTTGATATGAAAAGTTTGTTGTTTTTGACTTCTCTTATATTTAAAGGCACATTATCAAATTCTGTTTTTCTCTATCAATGTTACTGATCCTTAAAAATTCATTCATTTTCCATTCCATTTAGATTGTTAGATATAGTGTATTTTTTTTAAATGTCAGGTTTAATTTAATTCTATTCTTTTATTGTCCACTCACACACTATTTCTAGACTTCAAAAGATAAGGGCATTCATTGCACATGTACATTTCAGGTTTCTTGGTTTAAAAAAAAATGTGTGCTGTGTGTGTGTATGGTGAATATACCCAAAACTGAAAAAAATACAATTTGAAAGTATAGATGTGCATTATATAGGCTGTTACACATTATACAGCAAAATCTACAGTATATAAAGGAATTCCTGGTCTCTTCGTCGTTCTCTGATTTTATTTACATCTTTATGGATCAGTTTTGCTATGCTAAAAATGTTAGGTTATGTCTTATGTATAATTTTATTAATTCTTCAAAAAGCCCTGATATATTTAATCAATATTCTTTGAAAAAGATACTTAGCATATATATTCACCATATCAGCAAAATATAAATTTAGAAGTCATTTATATGTGAATCCAATTTATGAAAAATGTTAGAAGCAGTTTTAAACAAAATATTTTGTGATGTATTGATTGCAAAATTTTTGTGTAATAATGCAAATAGATTGAGATTTATATGTAGAACTGTATCTATATATCCTTTCATCTCTTCAGTGGCTTGATAAACGAATATCAAGCTTGCTTGGGGACTAAACACTGGGTGTTATACTTCAGACTGACCACCAGAAGGGGACATTTGCTCATGCACCTCAGCACCCATTGGTCTGGTTCACTGAGATGGGCACAGTAGGCCTTGACCCTCATTGGCCATTGTGCCACTGAGTTTGAGTTTTTATGTATATTTCAGCGATTGGAATAAGTTTTGTATAGGTTTAAATATACTCTTCATGAGCAGATTTTTGAAATATTATATGCATTTAAATGCACTTTTTAAATAATTTATCATTTAATTGTAATTGTGAAAAAATATATTTTTTTTCATTTCAGCAAAATGTCACTATGACAGAACCTCTTGTTGATGAAGAAGGATATCCAAGAAGTGACGTTGATGTTGCTGCCATTCGTCATATCAGACATGAAATAATTTGTAAATAAGATCATCATTGTGTATTTTTTAAAAGTGAAAAATATTAAAAAAAATTAATCTTCACATTTTTAAAAAATTTTCACCATGATTTTGTATTAATAATAATGCACTTTAAAAAAGAAATATATTATAATCTTAGATATAGAATTTTTTTTATATGTTTATATTTTTTGTGTGTAACCTCAATAACCATTAAATATTTTTCTTTCTGGAAAGCTATTTTTTGAACCCCCTTTTAAAAAAATTATTATTAATTGAATTTTCTATTTTTTATACTTCTGTCTTGATACAAACCATTTATTATGTAATTTTTTTTCAGCTAGTAACAAGAGCATTATTAACTTTGTGGGGTAATATGCTAGTGTATATTATTACTGAATAAGTGAGCTTCTTGCCAAATTATGTTGAAATTATAGAGTTCCAATGAGCCTTTTAGGATGATTAAATTATAAATTATTATTGGAAATTTTTACAACCTTTTGTTTTTAATTGTAAAATTAGTTATTAAAAATAATTACATTTGCTGTTTAAAGTTAAGATTCATTTGAAATTTAGGTATAAAACAAATTAGTAAGGGGAAAAATCATTTAGTAATTGTATTGATAATATTGTAGTATTATAATTTAATAATTATATTAATAACTAGCTGGTATACCTGTGCTTCGCACAGGTGAACTGAAAAATTAAACAATACAGATTGAAGGATAAAAAAGTTTTTAATGAGTTAATTTTACGTGAATGGCAAATTAAACAAAAAAAGCTTTTTGCATATCTCAGCTGAGCAAAAAAAAGAAAGAAAAAAAAACACCTTTGTTAAATTTTAAGCCTGTAGATCTAATAGCTGATAATAAGGATTTTTTTATTTATCACTCCCCGTAGCTCTCTTGAGGGTTGATTTTTGAAAATACTTTCCTAAGCTGATCTCTGCTCATCAAAAGTAGTACATAGTTACAAATCTTTTTTATGCAATGAACACTTAAAACAGTGTAAATAATTTATATCTGAAATTATAATACATTAATATTACTTTCTGTTGTATTTATTTTATGTTAAAATTGTAATATTTGCAAGCAACACCGTTTCTTAAATTATAATGGTGATTCAATGAAAAACATAGTGAAATGTTGGCGGAGTCATGTTGGCAAATGTCTAGCTACTTTCATAGCTCGAGCTTTATTAGAACTTTGAAAGACCCACCGTGTAGGGGAGCGATGCACGTTAACCCTTTATCTACCACATTATGATTTACTGCAGTTTTTTTCATGCAATATTTTTTTTTGGATCACTACATTGAAAATTAAGGGATATACATAAACAAAATACTCAACTTTGGGAAATTTAATCTATTAGAGCTAATTAATTAATTAAAAGTTATTACACTGTAAAATTAATTATATACATTGTTCACTTAAAATAAATAGTCAAATCATTTTCTCTGGTCTTCATTAACATACAAAAAACATAAGACACTTAAATTTTGGCATTAATATTTTTTCGGGACAAAAATGATAATCTTTGCAATTCGCTGAAAATGCAATTTCTGCTATAAAACTATTCACCTTCACCGCTAAAATATTCATCATAGAACCCGTGCTGCCATATATCTTGGAAGAGTGGATTTCAAAGAATATTCCTGTTAAGTATTGGTAGAATATTCCTGCTAAGTTGGTGTGGTGTGGTAGTTAGGGGAAGTGGGTGCTAGCTCAGTTGTCCACGTCACTTGACCATTGTTCAAAATTACGTCATCCGTCGTCAAAGCCCTCGTGTAGCTGAACAGTGCGACGTTAATATTCACTCACTCACTCACTCCAAAAAAGGCAGTACAGTAGTTATCATTATTTTTATAATTAAAACATGCAATATCTGCCTATTTAATTAAAGTTATAGCATTATAATTAGCTACTAATTACAAAGAAATTACGCAAATTTGTCCAAATGATGTATTTTGAAAGACAAGGTTTATCTACTTTAAGTACCAGAAGCGATAAAAGTATTTATTTTGATATAAGGATCAATTTCTTACTACCAAATGTGCATAAAAAAATGTGCATAGAAATAAATCAATTTTTATTGTATGTATGGTTCATTATTTTGGCAATAATGGCTTGCACATGAAAAAAATCAATAGTGGCTATTCAAGTCAAGAGAGATTTAAAACAACCTCTCCCTTAAAAACATAGTTTTATTCTGAAATAAAAAAATAGGGATTACACTGATCACACAGGAATAAATTAGAATTGAGAGCCTTGCAAAGACAAAACAAAAATAGTTTCTTCACAAATAAAAGATAGATACATGTTTCAGTGGGCGTTTTTGCAGTGCACGCCAGAATTGCTGGCAGATAGCAGAATTTTTTCCTACTTACTTGACAAATATCATTATGTTTTGGACACTTCACACATTATCACACTTATTCACGCTTGTATATCTTTATAAATTATGGCCTATGTGTTATTCTGATGTATAAGCTATATTGCTGTAAAGTTCTATTAAAATCCTTTCAGTTGTTTTTGCGTGAAAGACGACTAAACATCCAAACAAACTTTCGCATTTATAATATTAGTAAGGATGAACAAAATTAAAATCTAACTTTTGTAGGAAATGTGTATTTTTTTTTTAAATTAAACGGCATATGATATGTATGCTACTTAATTCTCTTAACTTAAGTTATTGCCGTCAGAAAAATAAGCATAAAATTTTTCGCTTTTTTTTTTAAATAATTTTTTTAATGTAGCTATGGAAACACAAAATATGTTATGCACTTTTTTAGGTTATTGAGAAATAAACATATTGATTTTCATTATAGTTTTATATTATGAAAAATAGTCATATTTATTTAAATATATTTGTTAAAATAAACATATAAAAACACTTTTCTGCTTATAATCTTGTATGTTAAAGGTAGATTAAAAATTTCAGAAAATTCTATATTTCATTGTAAAATTTATCATTTTGAGCAATAAGCGAAATATGTATATCTCAATTTATTTTAAAAAAGAAACATAAGTTATATGCTTAAATCCTTACTTTTTTATTGATATTTTTTGTACATTATAATCTTTGAAATTGATAAAAAATCTATCCCTTGCTTTTAATTTTGTTTGAAATATTGTAGGTAAGCAAAATGATTGCAAAGAACTGACTAAAAAAATTGAGGAAGATTTATATGCCCTTCATGCTGAAGAAAAAATTACTCCAAGTGCATCATGTCTTAATGTTCGAGAAGTGTCTTTCAAACCCTTTGCACGAGTTGATCTTGTAGATGAAAATTCTCCTGCTCAAAAAGCTGTGAGTTGATATATTCATGTTAATTGTAATTTTAAGTTTACCTGCACTATAAAATCTATTCAAACTTAACACAATTTTTAATGTTATGCAATTCTTTTATCTTAGCTTTGTTGAAAAATTATTAAAATTTTATTTTTGCTTTTTAGGAAAATTTGACATTGCTGTGTTTGTTATAATTAGTATGAATTAAAGGTACTTTGTTATTTCACAAAAGAATATCAAAATATTCACATAATTTGTAAAAAGAAAATGTTAACTTTTTTAAAACTGATGCTTTTGTTTTAAAGTAAAGGTATGAGAAACTTACCTTTTTTTAAAATAATAGTTTTAAGAGGAAAAAATAATAATTTTAAAATTCTAATGGTACAGTTTAATGTTTTTTTAATTGCTTTATACTTACATTAACAAAATTATATCTCATGAATGGTTTTGTAAATTGCGAATTTCTGCACTTTGTTTAATAAGATTTCTTTTGGCAAAATCTGTTAAACTGTTTTATAGCACAGTTGATATAGTTAGAGATAGCTCTCTGTTACTGAAGGTTATTTTGTTATGAATGCTTAAATATGTTATTTTTCAAAATCTATTAAGCCTTAATATTTTTATATTTAAAAATGACTGAATTTATTTTTGATTTGTTTAATGCAACTAGAGTATTGCATTAAAACATACAGCATTGTAAATTACACTGTTATATCTCATAATTCTATATCTAGGGAAAATGGTGATATTTAAGATGTTTTTAAATTTCTTTTCTGCACTATCCCACTTAAAAATTTTGAGATGAAATTAAGTTTAGCATGCATTTACTTCCATTTTTTTTACGATTTAGTCTTTAGTAAAACCAACTTCATGCCCATTATTTCTGCTTTATGAAATAATCCACTGTTTTCCAAATTATTTATTGTGTAATTTTAAAATTCTTCCACATATGATTATAACATCAAATCAGTCTTGGAGTATTTTTAGATTTTTAAATAATCGTATTAGGTGTTCTAATGGTGGTCAGTCTTCTAGAACAGTGATCCGCAACCTCCGGTTTGCGGACCGGTACCGGTCCGTGGATCAAATGGTGCCGGGCCACCTAAAGAACATTAAACTATTGCTATTTTATTTAAAGTGGCGTATTTCTCTCGGATTTGCGCAACTTAACACGGAAAATTACTTTATATTGCACCTTAAATCCCTTTTGTTCATTTTTGGTGTAACCATATTTTATTCTGAAGGCATTTTTAAATGTAACTAATTTAAAATTGTTAAACCGAAATAATCTAAAATGTAAACAATCAACTTATCCCACCCTCAGCAGGCCGCGGTAAAATTATCAAACATTGACTGGTCCACAGCGATAAAAAGGTTGCGGAGCACTGTTCTAGAGCATTTGTCATGTTAACTGTTGTACCTACTAGAACTGAGAATAAATTTAGAAAGTGTGGGAACAGTAGATAACAGTATTCTTATATTCAGTTTGGATTTTTGTTTTTACTTTATTTGAAAGAAAATTTTGCATTCAATATTTTTTTCTCAAATCCATAACAATTTATACATAGTACCTGTATTTTGAATGTGAATACATAAGTAATGTACTATCTCTTTAGTGAATCTGATTATATATAGTTTGACTTATAACATCTGGATACTGCTACCATTCCATCATGTCTTATTTCTTTCTTCTGCTGCTTGCTCAGTACTGGGATTTAATCAACATGTCTTGTATTTTGAAGAGATTTTTACATTTTGGCATTGATAAATTTGCAAGTTTATATAATTATGTGAAGAAGTTTAATATATTCTTTGTGATATTGAATTAATTCTTTTGATGAAACCAAGTTTAAAAAATTATACAAATATGAATTGTAATACTAATGAAGTATTTGATTTGTAATGTTCTTTTATATATAATACCTTTGTATTTTATGAAACCAAATGAACAAATTTTGGTACTTACATATTATTGTAACTTATTGGCGTCATAAAATGAAACAAAGCACGATTGCCTATTCAGTCCATATGTGAAATTGGGGTTGCCAACTTAATGAGTTATCTTGAATGTTGACGATTCTTGCGATAATATGTAAGTACCTAAATTTTGTATCTGTTTCCAACTAAATGTATTATATATATTATTTCAAAAAGATTTTTTCCTTTCCTTTTCTTCAAAAGAAAATTATACATTGTTTTTTATTAATTATTTCTATATTAGGATTTGAGAGTTGGAGATCTTCTAGTCAAATTTGGTAGCCTGAAATTCAGAAATTTTGAAAATTTGTCTGCTGTTGCAAAGCTTGTTACAGAAAATCTAAGAGTAATTATATATCTCATTTTTTTTATATTCCTATAACTATTTATTTGTTTTTATCAAAAGCATCATTTATAAGCACCATGAACTTTATTTAAGAGGAATCAGAATTTTTTTTTTATGAATGTTCTTTGTTTTTTATGCAGTTTTATTTATTTAACATTTAATTTGTCAAATATTTGTATGGCCAGATATATATCTTGGCCAAATTTTTTTAAAAATACATATTTAATTGCTTTTAAAAAAGAAAAATCTTGCTTTTAACGGACATGGCCAATCAAATTTTTAGAAATGATGTATTTAAGTGGAGGAATACATTTGAAAACTTAAGTTAATTCTTCAAATTAAGAGAGAAATTTTCAAAATAACTTATAACTTGATTTCAGAAGATAAAAATTTATTAAGAGAATGTACCCGATATCTGAGACAATCAACAATCATGAGATTTTTAATATATGCACATAATTGTTTTTGTTGTATTGTTAAATGCTAATAAAATAAAATGGTTAGTTTCATGTTTACTTTTTTAATTCCCCAAATTTTTGGAAAATTTTTCTTCATTTAGTATTTGTTAGTTGTTATTCCCTCTTTTTAATAAAGCAATTAACATGATGAAAATGCAATTATTTATTTAATGACTGAATAATATCTTTGAATTTAACTTTACAGATTTTAATCCAGAAGAACTCCTATTTATTTCCTTATTTGGTACAAGATAGACATTGAATTTGGGACACTTCTATGAATTATAAGTTATATATATAAAATATTTTAAAGAATTATATTGAAGTGATAAATTTTGTAAAGTTCCAATATCTCTTTGGAATTTTTATTTTATTTTTAATTTAAAATATAATTAATATTTTGTTTTTGCCTGTAGTTCAAAGTATTATCTCTTCTGGTTGATGTTTACTGAGGATATTAAATACCTTCTCCCACTTTAAATGTAAATTTTTTTCATTTTTGAGTTCATGTTGTTTAAAGGACAACAAATTTGACTTTAAGTTATGAAAGAATAAATTGTACTGAAAATAATGATTTGTATGCTTAGGACATATATCATTTTTCCAAAATAATTTAATTGCTCATTTTAATCTTGAGTGCCAATGTGCATATTTTGTAAAGATATCAAATATTTACATTTTTGATACCTTTGCTAGAAATATATTGATCTATTAAGTAAATTCCCAATTTTTTAAGTTACAATTAATGCATGTAATTAAATATTCACAAATTTTAGATTGCAATTAGTTAAATGTTACTCTCTTCTCTTTAGAAACCAATTCATGTGAGTGTTTTGAGATGTGATAAAATTGTTCCTTTAATCCTTATTCCTGACCAATGGAGTGGAAATGGATATCTGGGGTATGTTATTATGTTTTTATTTTTGCATTTCATTAAATTTTAGTAATTTCAGAAATTTATTAAATATGTAATTTAATGACTTGTTATTTGAAAAAGAAAATCATAAGATTGTTACTTAATAATTTTCCCAAGTTATATATTATAATTTTATTATTTATAAATTTCTGAAACAAGTTTTGAAAATAAGTAAGATAAACTGCAACATTTTAGTACTTGCTTCCAATACCTTTTTTTAAAAAGATTTGTATAATTTTTGATTTAAACTAATTTACCAAGCTTTTTATCTGAAAGCTTAGTTATGCATGATAAAGATTTTACTATTAAAAAATTGTTTAAATGGTATGATCAAATTTTGGTGGTTTTTGTGTTAATTTATTCTGTTTCATGTGTATTCAAACTCAAAAAAATATCTGAATTATATTTTTAGTATTAAAAACATAGCTCATATTTTGTTTTTTTCTATTTTTTATTGAGTGAAACTAGTTATCATTTGTTCCCCTTCGTTTTTTCAAATAAAATGGTAATGATTGGTAACATTCTAAATTTTACTAACTAGTTAAAATTAAATAATATTGATTGTGACAATTATTATTATAATATCGATAATATTTATTGAAAATAATTTTGTATTACGAAGCTTTGATTTGAAGTTAATAATGCTTGGAGAAAGTTTAGGCTATTGATTTTTTTTATCTTTAAATTAATTTTAATTTATAATTTGTGTGTGTGTGCATTCAAATTTTGGTAAAGATGGTTGCTAAGCATTAGTCTTAAATATTTATCACTCAAAGAATATATTTATCTTTTCCCTCTATTGTTTGGATTTTAGTCAGCGTGTGTTGTGTTATTTTCCTTACAAAAATGTTTGGAAATAATTAGTGTATAAAATTGTAATAAAAAATATTTTTCTTTTTAAAATGTTATATACACACAAGTACAGAGGTTAGCACATATGAATAACAGGATTATAAAAATTTATATTTTTGAAGCTTACACATATTAAAATTACAGATACACTAAATTTATAAAAAAATATATTAGATTTTTTCCCCCCACCCATGATAAATAGATGGCAGCACATTCATAGAATGCTATTATTGAAATTGTTGAACATAACTTTTTGCATTTAAGTAAATACATCTAATAGAGCTTTGTCACCAGTTGCTGTTGTTGCTTTGTCTGATTAAGTTGCCATTATCTCCCAATTTCTTAAATCTGTTTTCCTGATGGTATATTCATTGTAATAGCGTTTTACTAGCAAGTTATGCTAGTTTTTATTATTTTGGCTACTGTATATATGTGATTATACAATTTTTTTTCAATATTTACCAGTGAAATATTTCTGATTGTTTTATTTTTTAAATTGGCTCATTGAATAAACTAAATATTTAATTTTTAAAAAGTCTGAATTTTATAACATTGTCTGTTATTAAATACTAGAAATCTTAAGGAACAATCACAGAGAAGAATTATTGTGCATTATAATATGCAGGGTCTTTTTTCACTTATTTCTGGGCATCTCATTCAAAATCATTATCTAAAGGAAACATCAACTCACATTCTGTGTCAATTAAAAATGCAGGTTGCTTGTGAGGGAAAAAATGCAGTGACCTTTTACGCATATCAGAAGGAAGGGTAGAAAGAATGATTCAGAGTTTGAGAGTCCACGGAATTCTGTGACATATACTGCCTGTAAAATTAGAATTTCCCATGAATGGAAATGGAATATATTATGTAAAAAAATTAAATTTTAAGCAACTAATTAAATTTGGGGCAACTTTTAATAGCAAGCACAGTTCATTGATTTCACTTTTGTGTTCGCATGCAAGAGAAATTGGGAAATGATTTCACAAATAAACTGATTTTCTGAAACAAAGCAACCTTCAGTTTATTAGGAAATATCAATTGTCAGAATATTAGGGTGTGTGTCGAAGGGAGGAGGGGTGAAACTCTCCATCAAATTGTGTAGTCAGAAAGAGATTTATGAAAGGTAATTTTGTATGTTATGTTGCAAGCAAAATCACATTGGTCTTTTTTCTTTTCTGAAAAAAACTGTAACAGGTAGCAATTATCTTGACTTATTGCAAATTTGGCTATTTCTTTAACTGTGTTAACTTAACTGCTATTTCTTTAACTGCACAGATTTTGTGTTTAAGTAAGATGGAGTGCCAGCTCATTGGTCTTTATGTGAATGTGCTTACTTAAATGGGGGGGTCCTCATGGATGGATGGGGCTGTGGGTGGCAGTAATTTACTCTTAATCACATTACCACTAAGATCCTCAGACCTTAACATCATATGATTTCTTTTTATGGTATTATGTTAAAGACATTTTATGCAAAGACACTTGTGCACTTAAAGAAGTTATAATTTTATAATGCATTTCATTATTGATTTTTGATGCTGAAAACACTGAAGAACATTTGTGCAGCAGTGGGATCCATTGACAGTGTGTTACTACAAAATGTGCAGAACAAACTTGATTAGATTTTAGATCAGGGGTTGACAACCTTTTAGCTGCAGTGTGCCAAACCATTCTACCAATATTATTCAGCGTGCTGCACATTAAGGCTCCCTTCACACCAAACAATTCCGAGTGTAGTGACCATTCTAATTCACAGCTATTCTGAATGAACTGAAATTTGCTTTCACACCGCCACAGGTCAATTATTCTTCCATCAGTTGCTGTCGAACATGGATGCTATTTTTAATGTTTTAAGACGATTAACATTTCAAGCTATTAATTTCACAGTTGTGTTCTTATTCATTTATTTTCAAATTGAAATACATAAAACAAAAAAAATATAAGAATGGTTTTATTTATTTATTTTTTTATATTTTGCCTGTTAGTATGTGTAATTATAGTCTGAAAAGTAGTAACAAATAATAAATAGGAATTGTAATTATATTATAATGCAATTACTTTTAAAAATAATATATCTAATGTTTTTAAAATGTGCATTTCAAATACTGTTATATACTACAGACTTTGTAGCATATAAAAACTATTTTTTTGATTATGTATTTAAAAATGGTTTTCTAATAAATTAATGAATTAAAAACTTTACATTCTTTTTCCTATAAAATTTTTTTGAGATCTATGTAGTAATAAAATGGAATCTTTTTAAAAAATTAAAATTATTGACAATATCGGTGTTTTATTTTATTTTAGCATTCTTATAAATATTTAATTTTTTCCTCTCCCAAAATTGGATAAATTCTTATCTAATTGATCTCTGAAGCTATTTCAAACATCCTTCAGAGTATCCCCCTTCGAAAAAAACACACATTTTGCTTTAAAGTGCTATTAAGTAAAGAAAAAGTTTTCAAATTTCTAAAATTAAATAAAATAATGCATGCAAAATTAATTTTATTATTTGCGCAAGATTAGCAAGGATAAAATACACCCTACACACTCGGCAACAAGAACAAGAGTTAGTTTACATAATGAAAAAGAATACTATGAATACTAAAAATATAAGCGGCATCTATTGGCATAAAACAAACTCATGCTAACCCTAACTGGAAAACCATCATCTTCAAACATCTGAAATCAGTTTCTTTAATAGAAACTTTATGTGTTATAATCACTAATAACATAAAAAACAATTAAAATCATCACTCTATTTGTTTGAATTCACTTTTTCTTTAAGAAATTGCTCCTGGCTGCTGGTGAATGAGTGAAGAAAATATGACCTGCTGATTCACGCGTGAATGAGAATTGTTCTATCTTTAAGTTCTACACTTCTAACATTAAAGTGTGAAAAACTAACTAACCAGTAGAGCTATGAACAGTGGATTTAAAAGTTAAATAACGGATGTGGAGGACTTTTTCATTAAAGACGAGAATTTCTTAGACAACATGTTTTATTGAAGACGATGCAAAAAGATGAAAGATTTACAATGGCATTTTTAAAATAAAAAAAACAATTGAATACACACTCACTGAGCACTTGCTCAAAAAAATTTGAGTACAGTATGGAGTCAGCTACTTGCTGAGAAACACCCAACTGCTACTGTCTACACAACAGTAGCGACCAGTATTTATACATTAATACAATTTGCATATTGCATTACTTCCACAACAAGCGATATAAACTATTAAGAAAAACTCCCGAGTGGTCAGATAGAACCGTGATGTTACAAGCGGCGGCCAGATCTTTAATGCACAGCTGCCATGAGCAAAAGCCGTTTCTCAACTCCACTCGTTTTTCGGGTTTGTTTACATTTCGTTAATGGCGGCACATTTTGAAACGCCCACATCGCTTGCCATACAAGTGATCCCATATTCCTGGATTACTGACAACATTGGGATGTCATGTAAGTTATCCACAACTTATCAAACTATGCTTAGAATTTAGCCATGGCATACAACAAGAATGATGGTGGATTGAACCGGTTTCGGTTGGTGTGAAGGCGGAAAGCGAATCTTGGCTTATTTGAGCGGGAAATTATGAAGCCAAATCCTGGATGATCAGACAAGTTTGATAGTGAATGAATCAGAGTCATTTGGTGTGAAGGGAGCCTAAGACATTTTTGAAACAATTCGATTCTTGCGATAAAGCATGTAGAGTAAGAGAATAGGAGTCAATGATATAGATTTACAGTTTTATTATACATTAAGTTTGCATCATTTAGAGATATTTCTTAACATAAAATAAACAGCATAAAATATAACTATTTTTTCAACAAAAATTTTAAAAAATTAAAAATTGTACATATATTACTTATTTTTAAACATATTTATTAACCCTTTATCTACTGTAATATTATAGTTTTTTTCATGCAATATTATTTTTTGAATCCCTACATTGAAAATTAAGGGATATACAGAAACAAAATACTCAACTTTGGGAAATTAAATGAGTTAGAGCTAATTTATTAATTATAGATATTTAACTGTAAAATTAATTATATACACTGTTCATTTAAAATTTCTTGTCAAATCGTTTTCTAAGGTCTTCATTAACATACAAAAAAAAAGACCTTTTGACATTAACTATTTTTTCGGAACGAAAATGACAATCTTAGCAATCCACTGAAAATGCAATTTATGCTATAAAACTATTCACCTTTCCCACTAAAATGCTTATCATAGAACCTATGCTGCCATATATCTTGGAAGAGTGGACTTAAAAGAATATTCCTGCTAAGTATCGCCAGTTTATTCGTAAAAATGGTTATTCTATGTAATTTTAAAGTGAGTGGTACTTATAAGTACCGTTGATAGATAAAGAGTTAAAATAAGAGAAGCATAAAATATGAATATTTCCCTTCGTTATAGTTAAATAAAAAGATAAATAACAATTTTAATGCAAACCTAGTGCTTGCACCACTCGACTTTCATATCGCAAAATCAGGGATGTAATTTGTGACTTTCAATTTAACACGATTCTGAGTATTCAGTTGTTTAACAATTTCTTTGCAGACTCAAAATATTTGTCATATGAGGAAAGATTTTTTACTTAGGTATGTAGTAGGGTTTCTGATTTCCCGGGTTTTTTGATTCCGGGAAATCCCAGGAATGCAATTGTCGTTCCCGGGATTCCCGAAAATACATCAAAATTTCAAAAAAATTTAAAAACAAATTATTTTTAAATAAAATCAATAATAATTATATAAAATAAGGATACATATAAACTCCAAAAGTAATACTTATTTGTATAATGAGCTAAAAAATACAAAAAATATACAATAAATTGATTATTCATTTTTAAAATAAGATTTCAAAAAGCATAAGCAATTAATACTTTTATCACTCAACCTAGTTCTAAGCTTTGTAATGAACAATACAGCAGCAGAAAATGCTCTCTTGGCTTTAACTGATGTTGGAGGAATTGTTTTTAAAGCATCACAAAGTTTTATAATGTTTTGTGATGGATTTTCAGTTGAGTCAAACAACTGCATCTCTTGTTTCATGATTTTGTTGAAACAGTTACTTTTTTTGGTTGAACAATATAAAACTTTTGTTTTAGAGTAAATTACTTTCTCTAATTTTTCGTCTAATGTCAGAGTGTTTTTCAAAATCTCCATGCTCTCACCTTCTGAGTGTGAAGAGTTGGATATTGATTCCTCTTCTTTGCTGAAAAGCCTTGTCCCTATCATTTGGGCTTGTCTAACCAAACAATTTTTACCAGGCAATCGCGAAATATCGCCAGTAACTGCAGCTGCTTCGTATTTTCTCCCAAAATTCAGGTATTGCATTAATCCTATTAAATTAACGTTGCGTCTCATTAATTCTTAGGATTAGAGAATATTTCATATTTTTTGCAAATTCTGAATTTTGTTCGTTCAATTCTCCAATGACGAAAGAAAATACACCTTCTGCAGTTAGCAAAGTTGCATTTCAATTGCATAATTTTTCTAAGCCAATTTTTACTGGCTTTAAGCCTTTTACAATTGTAGTCACAGTTTCAAACTCTACATTGACCATCTTTTGTTCTTTAATGTCAATTAATGCTTTTAAATTTACTGACTTTATTTCTAAAAATCTTTCAAGCATTGCCAACAAACTATTCCAGGATGTTTTGGTATCCAAACAAACCATCTTTTCACAGCCAAACTCTTCTTTAACATATTTTTGTAAAATATCATTCTTTATAGGGGACTTTCTGAATAATTTTACTATATTTCTAATCTTTTTTATGGTTTCATTTATGTTAGTTATGGAATTTTTTTCTGCGTAAGTGACATGAAACAAAGCATCTGTTACTACACCGCTTTCAAATTCTAAATCTAATGCTTTGTCTAAATCTTCAACAAGCTCTTCACTTTCACCATTGCCTTCTTCATGTGATTTATCTTCTACTTCAACAGTGTTTTCTACCTAATCTATTTGTTTATTATAAAGCACATCGCACATGGCTAGGTGCATGGCGTGTGCATAGCAGGTGATACTCACAACTCATTATTTTTCCGAACTTAACCATCATACTAGCACCATCAGTAAAACACGCAACTATGTGCTTTTCTGTTATGATTCTGAATTCCTGTAGTTTAGTCTCAACCGCTTAAATACAATTTTCTGCTGAAAAGGATCCACTAATTCTTAGCATTCCTAAATTAAAGATTTCACCCTCATTGAAGTGAACGTTTGTGTTCAAATATCGTCTATTTTTAAGCGATGTAAACTCATCGAGCGTCAAGCTACAACGAAGTCCTGCGTTTAACTTGGGTGAAATTTCATTAGTAACCCGAGCTATAATCACATTATATTGTTTATATACAAGCTTCATAACATCACTAGGGTTTGGAGGAAAGGAATAACCTTTATCATGTAAGGACTTCCTAATAAAGTTACTTTTTGTTATTGCATTTACCGTGAATTCATCTACACAAACAAGTTTACTTACAATTTCCTCCAGTGTTTCTTTTGTTCAGAAGTAATTCTGATATCATTATCACTATCAATTTTTCTCTTAGTAATTTCAGTATTTTGTGATCCTGACGAAACGGATTGAGTTGCTTTTGCTATATTATGCTGAATTTGTAAATGCCGAAGCAAACCACTTGTAGACCAACCTCTACACTTCAAAATATTACTACATTTCATGCATTTTGTACTTTCTTCATTTTTATTTTTTATGAAATGCTGCCAAACAAAGGACTTCGTGATTGAGACAGACATATTTCAAATGGTTATGCTTAAATTTTATATCTGAAAGAAATATATAAATTGTAAGAAAAATAAGTAGATCTCAAATATTTGGATGTGTTACATCAACAGAACAATTAATTAATACAATATAATTTTTATGTTTAGAACAAAACTTGAAACAATATTTTTCGTTTCAGTTCTCTTAAATATATATATATGCAGTCAGACCACCATTTTACAAATCTTTCTATATTGAAAATTTTTTCCTAGAACTAGAACAGAAAAATATTGAAAGAGGAATCTCTATTTAACAAATTTTCCACATATTGAACTTTTCTTCTGGTTTTAGCGACTTTGTTAAATAGAGGTTCGACTGTATGTGTGTATATATATATACTAAAATACTATAAATCTAAAGAAGCAAATCAAATATAGGAGTATAAATATATGTCAAAAGTTAAGTACATATATATATCATCAGTTCCAGTTTTTGTTCTGGAAAGACTGTTTTTTACCCTCAGTTTTCAATTAAGCCTCGACTGATTAATTTTCAGATTTTTAAACGTTTGAATTTGTATTAAATATGTGTATGTAATATAACTATCAATAAACCTGATAAAGATTTAGTAAAGTAAATAGTGTATCAAATATATTTTCATCCATGCTCCCCACAAAATTAGTATCATTTTGTGAGGCAAACAGAAATTTCAAAATCTGACTTTTTACTCAATGAAATTCCCTAGATGTTTTGATAAATAATTTAAAAAGGCAGTTTGTAACCAAATCTACAAAAAAAGTACTTCGAAGGAATAAATAATTATTCTGAAGAAAGAAATTATTAAAAATTCGAATACAAAAGAATTTGCTTAGTTTATAATAAATAAATGTCACACTATCTTTATTTTGCAGTTTATTTTGCTGTTACTGTCTCGATTTTTTTATTTTCAACTTTATCATATACACAGAGGAAAAAATCTTTCCCAAATTAAAAGTTGTATTTTTTTTTTTTTTTTTTTTTTTTTTTTTGCACTATAGAAAAAAATTGTGCTGGCATGGAAACAATGTTACAATTCAAGATTTTATAAATTAAAAATCTCGGGGAAAAAAAAAATTCACATTTGAAAAGTAATTACTAAAATTAATTTTCCTTTACTGACTCATATGCGTTTGAAAATTAACCAGTCTAAGGTGAATCAATTATTAATTTTTAAGGTTGTTACTAAGAGATAAATATTAATAAATTCGCAAAAACTCATTTGCTGCCGAAGTGCCGATTATGTGCGTTAAAAATATTTGTTGGGTACACAAGTAAAACTCTCAAGTAATAGGTCTCTCTCTGTAAGTGGACTGTAGTTTTTATTACTTGTTGCTCAGCTCGCTCGTTTTGACTCCTTACTCGATGGAGTCAGAGGTTACACAGATTCGTTGGACACTCTGAGCGCTAGAGGGCGCTCTACATTTACATACGTACACTGAACATGCCGCCCGGCCTTGCAATGTTTTTCAACATGCAAGATTTACAGAGAACATAATCATAAAGATAACACACAGAAATACAATACTTCAAAATACAAACAAAACAACATACAAATGAAGACAATGTATAAAGCAATTGATAAATCACACAGAATTTTTTAAAAAAAAAAATACTATTCTACACACAAACATTACTATCTGAAGGGTTATATATGCTACTTCACACACACACACTGTTTCACCTGGTAGAATGCACAGTTTCGAAATGGGTCTCTTAAATATACCTCTAGTGGTTTTGACTTCCACTACTCTTACTTTAGAATCCTTTCCTGGATAAATATTGTTGATTCTACCTAATGACCATTGACATGAAGGTAAATTATCCTCTTTTATTATAACCATATCTCCAATTTTAGCATTCTTTTTTCTCGAAATGCCACTTATTTCTCTGCTGTAAACTATTTAGATAGTCTACACTCCATCTTTTCAAATTAATTGAATTATTTTTGTAATTTTCTGCCAATTATCCAACCTATTTTCATTTAAATCAGTTAAATCAGGCTCAACAATTGATGTAATTGATCTACCTATCAAAAAATGAGAAGGAGTCAATACATTTAAATCATCTAAGTCAGAAGATAATGGGACAAGAGGACGAGAATTTAACATCCCCTCTATTTGGATAATCACGGTCAGAAACTCTTCATATGTTAATCTAATGTTACCTACTACTCTCTTTAAATAGAACTTAAAAGATTTAACGCCTGCCTCCCAGAGACCTCCAAAATTTGGGGCTCTAGGGGGAGGAATTTCCAATCTATTCCTTCTTCAGAAGCCATATAACTGCAAGTGCCTCATCAGGTTTACACACCAAATTAAACATTTTTTTAAGTTCTATATTTGCATCCACAAAATTTGTTGCATTATCAGAATACAACTTAGCACATTTACCTCTTCTAAATATAAAACGCTTAAGTGTAGCAATAAATGCATTAGAGGTTAAATCAGTCACAATATCTAAGTGCACAGCTTTAGAAACAAAACATATAAATATACAAACATAGATTTTGTTATATACACCTTTTCTCTGCCCTTTATACTTAATGTAAAAGGGGGCCACAGAAGTCCACACCTGACACATTGAATGGATAGTTTTTGATAACTCTATCCTTTGGCAAGTCAGCCATTATTTGATCAGTGCAAGTAGGATTGGCCTTACAACAAATTACACAATTATGAACAACTTTTCTACAAATATTACGGCCATTCAATATCCAAAATTTTGCCTGATCTGATATAACAAGGATTGTGGACCACTATGTAAAAACTTTTTATGAAAATACTCAACTATTAAATAAGTCAATTTATGTTTCAAAGGCAAAAGAATTGGAAATTTCTGGTTATAATTAATATCACTATTTCTCAATCGACCTCCAACTTTCAAAATCCCTTCACTATCAATAAATGGATTGAGTGTTTTTACTCGACTGTTGGAAGGTACCATGGCAGAATTTTGAATACCATTCATCTCTACTTTAAACTCTTCCTTTTGTACTAATTTCAATAAAAGCTGTTCAGCCTTTTTTAATTCTCCTAAATCTAGAGGCCCAATTCTTTTGCTCTCTTTGCTCTTACAATTATAAACAAATCTACAAATAAAACTTAAGACACGAATAATTTTAAAATAGTCATTACTAAGGTTAAGTAAATTATTTACAAAAGAGTTAGTAGCAGAATCAAGAAAAAGTTAGAAAAGTCACTACAGTTTTTAAGTTCACCTGGATCATTGATCACTGCAACAGGAATTTGTCGTTGTGGGTACTGGTTGCTCATCAGAAATTTAGGACCATTCCACCACAACTCACAGGTTTTAAGTTTTAGAGAATCCATTCCTCTGGAAACGAAGTCGGCAGGATTGTCCTCTGTTGCCACATAACGCCATTGCTCACTGGAAGTCATCTCCTGGATTGTAGCAATCCTGTTAGCCACAAAGGTTTTTAGTTGATATGACTCCTTCCTTATCCATGACAAAACTATCATGGAGTCACTCAAAGAAAAGTGTTAGTCACATTTAATTTCAAAGCTTGCTTGACACGATGCACTAATTTTGCTAACAGCACAGCGCACATAGCTCAAGTCTGGGAATCGTTGTTTGCTTGGTAGGCGCAACTCAGGATTTACTGGCAATAAGATGCACAAGCATCCTTCCATCTGAGGTTATGGATTTGCAGTAGACGACAGCTCCATATGCTGACTGGGACGCGTCGGAGAATCCATGCAGCTCGATCACTTCCGGTTGCTCTACCACAATGCATCGATTGATGTTGATGTCATTTACTACCTGAAGTGATTCGACAAATTGTCGCCATTCTCTATTGATTGCATCTGGAAGCAAATCTGTCCAATCAATCTTTAGCATCCATAATTTTTGAAGGAAGATTTTCGCCTTCGCCACCACAGGACCTAAAAGACCTAGAGGGATCATATATCCTGGCGATGGTTGACAAACATCCCCGTTTGGTATTTAATTCGTGCAAGTCTATTTTTACTCTGAAGGAGAAGCAATCCTGCTTGGGGTTCCAATAAAACACCCAACACTTTTATCTCTGATGAATCTGAAAAATCATAATTTTCGGAAACTTCAATCAATTCCGTAAATCTCAAAAAAAGATTCATTATATGGAAAATTCATTAAATAGAGATTCATTCTTTTAATATATTGAAGAAACTACATTTTACAAATTTTAAATTCATAAACGCTATATATTATTTTAAAAAGTAATTATTCATACTTTTTTTTGAAAATTACCTGTTCATTTTATTTATCTTACCCATCAAAAGGAACTCTACAAATAAAACAAAGGGGAAAAAAAGACATCGTCCAGGAATATACTCTATTTTCAACTTTAAAAAAATAATTTGTATTAAAACTAATGAATTTTTTAGCAGCATTTTCTAATTTTAAGCCTGCAAGTAATTTTAAATGTACATTATTTTATGATCAATAATTTTAGGTATACACTATCACATGTCTTTATATTTAATTATGGATAAAATCTGTTATTTCTATTTTAGTTTTTTTTTTTCGTTTGAAAAATTATGGTCATTTCATTGCTCTAGGTGAGTTACGAACCTATTAATACCATTTCAAGAGGTCATTGATCATCATAAAATGTAAGAGAGTATAATTGGAAGAATGTATAATTGAATAATAGAGAGTATAATTGGAAAAATGTCCTGAAAAATTTTAAAAATAGGGAGAAAAAGAATCAAATTAGAAGAAAAAAAGTTCCTTCTTTCCTCAGTGGCATAACAGCCCAGGGTGGGCCTTGGCCTTCTCAAGAAGCATTTTCCAGGCCAGCCTTCTTCTTGCTAGTGTTCTCCAGTTCCTAGTTCTCAAAACTAAGAGATATTTTTCTAGGCCATCAATCCATCTAAGATTTGGCCTACCCTTTCTTCGTGGCCAGTTGGTTGAGCATTGAAGACGTTTTTAGTGGTGTGGTCTTCGCTCATTCTGATAACATGACCTGCCCATTTAATTCGTTGTATTTTGATGAAGTTAACAATGTCAGATTCTTTACATGATTGATACAGTTCTAAATTTGATCTTTGTCATATTCCATTTTCCTGAATTCCTCCAAAAAGGAATCTTAAAATCTTCCTTCCGTAGATACTTATCATGTTCTCATGAGAAAAAGTTCATTATATAGAAAACGTACTTCACTATTTGGAGGTTATTTTACAAAGAAGATAGTAAAATGTTCTTTGTTCCAGTTCGCAAAATAGAAAAATTTGTAAAATAGAGGTTCGACTGTATTTGTAACACTTAATTACTTGATTCATTTTGGGTACTAATAAGTTAACATGTATTTGGAGCAGTTGGCCAAAAAGAATTCTTGAACCAATAAAGTCAAATATCCAGAAGCATTTAATAATAGCTTTTTAATCAACATTAATCAGTTATACATTTAGATTCTATTTTAATTGATTATTAGCAGATTATTTGATAGATCTTAATGATACAGTCAATTGCTTCTTTAAATTTATGGTTATGCTCTATTAATATTTACATTTTTTTTCTTTTAGATGTCGTATACAGCCAATTGATTTATAGCTGTCGAATTCAGGCTATTGAAAGCTTTGACTCGATGGAACAATTTTCTTGGATGTTGTCATTTGATGTTGTACAGTCATTTGTCTTGTGTGTTGTGATTTTCAAAATTTGTGTACATAAGTGTATTTATTTTAAGTTGCAACATTGTTTGTCTTGTGATTATATGTCATTGTGCAACTGTTTTATGAAACATGGTTTGTGATGTATTTAAATTTTATTGGTTATAAAAGAAAAATGTTTAAGGATGTTGATTAAACAAGTTTAAAGATGTTGGATTTAAAATATAATTCTGTGACATATTGTATCTGTGTAATAAAAATATTAAACTCTTCAAAAGTGTCTTAAATTCATCTTTTCCCTTCTCCAAATATTTTAGTGTTGTAATTTTTGTATTATAGTATTTTTTACATGGTTAATTATTTTGATAACCAGATTTTATATTTTCAAAATGTTTTGGAATTAAAAGGTTCTTAATGTCTAAACTGTTTTCACTAGGTATCCATGTGTTCTCTTTTTAAAAATTTGTGTACATAATGTAGTGATTAAATTTTCTCATTTGAATTGATTTTATTTAAAAATTGTTATTTGCATTACTGATATTAACAATTTTTTTTAGAAGGCAGGGTGGCAGAACAAATAGAACTATAAATATTACATTCATACAAGAACCCCCACATGAATATTCATTTAAACAGTTTGCTATATAGTTTAATAAAATATAGCAGTTCTTAAAAATATTTTTTGTGGCTTCATGAATATTAATCACAGAAATTATGCCTAATAATGAAATATAGTAATATAAATAATATAATAATGATAGTGATACAAAAAAAATCCAAAAATATTGTACTAATTTCTTAGAAATTAGAAAATATAAATTTATGAATCAAATTTGAAATAGTAAAGGGTGTTTTTTTAGAGGTATAGAACTTTAAATTTCAATAAAACAACGATGTATTATTCGATTGACATGAATTTTTTTTATTCAAAAGATAATCTTGTGGCATTACATTTTAAATATGATTTCTGGCATAGGACTGCCTCGGATGTAGTCCAATCTGGACGTCCAATTTTCGATGACTGTTTCCAACATTTGTGGCCGTATATCGGCAATAACACGGCAAATGTTGTCTTCCAAATGGTCAAGCATTTGTGGCTTATCCGCATAGACCAATGACTTTACATAGCCCCACAGAAAATAGTCTAGCGGTGTCAAATCACAAGATCTTGGAGGCCAATTCCCAGGTCCAAAACGTGAAATTAGGCGGTCACCAAACGTATCTTTCAATAAATCGATTGTGGCACGAGCTGTGTGACATGTTGTGCCGCCTTGTTGGAACCACAGCTCCTGGACATCATGATTGTTCAATTCAGGAATGAAAAAGTTAGTAATCATGGCTCTATACCGATCACCATTAACTGTAACTTTGTGGCCTTCATCGTTTTTGAAGAAGTACGGACCTATAATTCCACCAGCCCATAAAGCGCACCAAACAGCTAGTTTTTCTGGATGTAACGGTGTTTCGACATACACTTGTTGATTAGCTTCACTCCAAATGCAGTAGTTTTGTTTGTTGACGTAGCCATTCAACCAGAAGTGCGCTTCATCGCTAAACAAAATTCGCTTATTATTTTCGCCATTATTTTCGAAGTAAAATTGCACAATTTGAAAGCGTTGTTCAGGCGTGAGTCTATTTATGATGAATTGCCAAACCAAACTGAGAATAAATCACTTTACAGCTGTTAAATCGGTCGCCATCTTGGAAAGTAATGCCAACTTAAACTTCTATACCTGGAAAAAAAACACTCTTTATATCTCTTTAGGTACATAGTTGTTTAGTAAAACAATGAATTATTTCTATTTTAAATGGCATTTTTTTAAGTTTAAACATTTTTCCTTCTGAAAAAAAAAACAAAAAACTACAGATTGTTAATAGGCTTGTAAATTGCAGATATTTCAAACTACTATATTGTTTTTCCTGTTTTTTTAATTACTAAGGTACAAAGATAAAGTCAAAAAGTTCCCAGAATTTATAAAAAAAAATCGATGTATGCTTACATACAACAATCTACATTATATACCCTTCAAAATAATCTCTTTTTGACACACTTTCCCCAACATTTATATAATTGTTCCAAACACTTTTGGAATCCTTTTTTTTAGAAAGCTCCTTCACAGCTATTTCATCACATTCTCCGTAATTTTTTCTCTGAATTTATGTACCACTGTACCTTTAGTTTCAGTTTTAAGCTGTAGAAACAGGTAAGAAGCAGCTGGAGCTAGTTGAGGCAAGTGGTAACATTATATTTTGCAAAATAATTCTTCATCTGTAATGACTGATGAACATGGGCATTATTTATTTTTATCAATTTTGTTTTTTTAGTCAGTTTTTCAGAAAAACTTCCTTCTGGTAAGATCTCATAAGTTGAAAAGAATTTACATGTTGTCTGATGTTTGCCATTTGAAGCAAATAATTTCAAGGATGCAGTTAGTATTTTCTTTAATAGTGGATTTCTTCCCATCGCAAGGATATGTTTTCTTCAACTTTCTATAACTTAATATTTTCTTCAACATTTGGGTGGTCTGGACAAAAACACTTGTGCTATTCAGACTCTTAAAATTTTTTTACTGGCTTGCTTCCATATGCCTCATTTAATATCATAGAATTTCAAAAGGTGATATCCATAGCATAACACACAAAATTGACTGTTTGCATGTTGCTTGAAACATGATACAGCAAAATATGTTAACGCAAAGAAGAAATATTGGTTAACACGAAATAATATAATGGTCCCGAGAAACTACTATGTATTTTCATGTATTTTTTTCTCTTAGCACAAAAAGAAAATTGTTTAACACAAAAAGATTTCCCTTCTGGAAATGAACAAAATATGGAAAACACCAGTCAGTTTGGACTACCCTTTTGTATTATCAGAAGAATTCATTGTAGTAGATGATGATAATGTGTGTACAACCCTGATTATGGCAGACAAAGACATTTTAGTATTTGTTCAAGCTCAAAGAATATCATTAATGCAGATTCTGATGAAAATGAAACGAATAATGGAGCTCCTTTTCCTACATCATCCAAAATGAGGAACATCATGAAAAGTTATTTAGATGCACATTCCAATGGTGAAATGAATAACAAAATGGATGATATCAAACAGTTTGATGTTGATATCTTGATGGTAAAAAAGGCAATGCAATGAAAAATATCAGATTATTTACCAAAAACTCAAAAAATTTGAAAATTTTGTATTAAATTTCTCACGTTCTTGTGAATGTTTTTGTTTCATTGATTTTTACTAAATATATTGTTGCGTTTTCGGGGTTCGAAATGATTGAAGCCGAAGAGCGGGATCCAAAACAATTTTATTCTTGGCCAAAACAGTCCTCCACAAATTGTAGAACAGTTCGAGAAAGTCACGTACAATCGATGAAAATACTGATAACACAGATGTAATACACTAACAAAAGCAATAGTAAACACTCAGCACAAAAATAATAACTCAATAAAAGCAATAACACACGCACTATGCAATCGTCTCTCTCTGTCTCAAGCACAGAGAGGTATCCCTTGCATGAAAGCTGAGATCTGACTAACTGACTAGCCGGCCCGGGCCCTTTTATACCTTTCGGTCAGAAACCTCTTGCACTTGCCAGAATAATCGAGAAATAGAAAGGTCTAGCAAAATCCGGAACGTACGAGAAAAGCTCAATACAGTAATACATTCAATACAATAGTGTTACAATACCGCGATAGGGTTGCCAGACAGGGTTATTAGGAGCAGGGTTGCCATGGTCGCCAAGCTTATCGCCCACATTTGGCGATATATCGCCAAATTTGGCGCCAAAAATTAAGTCGCCAAATCCGTCGCCAACTTGGCGCTAGCTGCAATATTTGGCGAGTTTACCATTTAAACCAATGTTAAAGCATGGGGGCCGTGCAATGCAGTGGAAATGATATTACAGGTAAACAGGGTTGAAATCACATTAGATACGACAAATTAAACTGTAGAAATGAACACAAATGAGTAGAAACAATTAGAATAAGACTAAATTCGTAACATTGCCCCCCTCTCAAGAACTGCACGTCCCGGGCAGTACAACCCTTCATCAGACGTTAACATAATAATAAAGCAATTGATTAAAAACAATTAAATGAATATGCAATAATAAACATGTAATACATAGTACAAAATAAACACCTAATGCATAGTACAAAATAAACACGTAATGCATAGTAGAAAATAAACACTTACAAAACAATAAACAAAATTATTTACAAGATTATTTACACACTAACTTATTTATACAAGACCATGGTCAAAATAAATTACACGATAATTGACACACTAAGAATTATGGCCATAATATGGAGCAAGCCTGTCGTAATGAACGACTCTAGGCTTCGAATTCGTTGACTTACGGATCCGGATTACGACGTCGTTTATTATCTTTAAAATTGTATAAGGACCGTCCCAATGCGATTGTAGCTTAGGAGAAAGTCCTTTGCGTCGAGTCGGGTTGTAGAACCACACCTTGTCACCTTCCTTGAATTGATGTCCTGTGGCTTTTGTGTCGTACCGAGTCTTCATCTTCTCCGTCCTCAGGTTGATCCGTTCTCGAGCCAAATTGTGTACATCTTCAAAACGTGCCTGGAGATTCTGCACGTACTCCTCAGGCGATGAAGGTGTATCCGGAGGGCGACCAAACAGCAGGTCACAAGGGAGACGAAGATCTCGGCCAAAAAGCATCTGGGATGGTGAATATCCGGTAGTCTCGTGAACGGCGCTGCGGTACGCTAGCAGAAAGAGAGGAACTTTCTGGTCCCAGTCTTGTTGGTTCTTGGAGACCATCAGTGAGAGGTTATTCAGGATGGTACGATTAAACCTCTCCACCATGCCATCTGACTGTGGGTGCAAAGGTGTGGTCTTGGTCTTGTCAATTCCGAGTAGTTCACAGACCCCCTTCAATACCGCAGAGACGAAATTTCTTCCCTGATCGGAATGAAGTTGAAGAGGTACCCCATATCTCGATATCCAGTGCTGCACTACAGCCTCCGCTACGGTGGGGGCTTCCTGATCCGGAATGGGGTACACTTCGGGCCATTTCGTGAAGTAGTCCATGACAACAAGTAGGTACTTATTACCAGACGCAGTCCTTGGCAGAGGTCCCAGGATATCGAAAGCGATACGTTCGAAGGGTGCTCCAACATTGTAGCGATGCAGCTTCCCTCGGCTACGTATCTTTGGCCCCTTCCGAGCTGAACAGGCATCACAGGACTTGCACCACTGTTCCACGTCAGCTCTCACTTTACCCCAGCAGAATCGCTCTCGAACTCGGTGCAAAGTTTTCATGACGCCGAAATGACCTCCTGTTGGGCTGCCATGCAATTCTTTGAGTACCTCTGGGATACGAGATCGAGGAAGTACTAATTGCCACCTGAATGTCTTTCCATCCTCTGATTCGAATTTTCGGTATAGAACACCATTCCTGAGATGTAGAGAATTCCAGAGGGCCCAATACTGCTTAGTTGTAGGACTATAAGCCGAGATGTCCTGCCAACTTGGTTTATTGCTGGAAGACTCCATAAACTCTATAAGGGGTTTAATATCAGGATCCGCCATCTGGTCTTCTCGAACTTTCTCGTCACTCCAGGGATCGGGTGGCGTCGCTGTTGAAGTTGTTATCTGGCGTATAGCATAGTCATATTTGGTCTCTACTCTGGAACAATGACGACAATTTTCTGGGCATGGTCTTCTTGAAAGGGCATCAGCATTTCCATGCGAGGAGCCTTTACGATGTCTGATGTCAAAGTAATACTCGTTGAGCCGTTGTATCCATCTGGCTACCTGGCCTTCAGTATTTCTAAAATTCATTAGCCAGGTTAAAGAGGCATGATCGGTACGTAGAAGAAATTTTTGGCCATAGAGATAGTGATGGAAATGCTCGATGGCTTTCACAATAGCCAGTAGCTCTTTTCGAGTGACACAATAATTTCTTTCCGGTTTCGATAAACACTTACTCCAATAAGCTACGACTCGTTCCTGGCCATCTATTTCCTGAGATAATACTGCTCCGACACTCTCATTACTGGCATCAGTGTCCAAGATAAATGGCTTGTCCGGTTGTGGATATATTAAGATCGGTGAAGACGTCAAAGCTTCTTTAAGCTGGAGGAAGGAATCTTCACATTCTTTTTTGTCCACTGAAACTTTTGTTTACTTTCTGTTAGCTTGTGCAAGGGTCTTGCGATGTTAGAGAACCCTTTCACAAACTTTCGGTAATAAGTACATAGTCCCAGGAAGCTTCGCAGCTCACGGAGGTTTTCAGGGCGTTTCCAATTCTTTACGGCGGACACTTTTTCGGGGTCCGTACGAACACCTTCTGCAGAGATGATGTGTCCCAGATAATTGACTTCTTTCTGGAAGAACTTGCATTTCGAAGGGTTTAGCTTCAAGTTAGCGTCGCTTAATTTTGATAACACCTTCCGGATATTTTGAAGATGTTCTTCAAACGTACGCCCTCCTATTATGACGTCATCCAGGTAAATAAGGCAAGCTTCAAAAGTCAGACCCTTTAGCACGGTCTCCATCAGGCGCTCGAAAGTAGCTGGCGCATTGCAGAGCCCGAACGGCATGACTTTGAACTGCCATAGTCCTTGGCCGGAAGTGAATGCTGTTTTTTCTCTATCTTCGGGATGGACCTCCACTTGCCAGTATCCGCTCTTTAAATCTAAAGTCGAGAACCATTTATGACCGGAAAGGGTATCCAGGGTGTCATCTATCCTTGGAAGAGGGTAGCTGTCCTTCTTGGTGACGTCGTTAAGTTTTCGATAGTCCACGCAAAATCTTGTGGAGCCATCTTTCTTACGAACCAAGACGATTGGAGATGCCCACGGACTCGAAGACGGTTCTATGATGTCATTTTCCTGCATCTCTCGTAGTAGTGTTCCGACCTCTTCCTGTTTAGCAAACGGCAAGCGTCTTGGGTGCTGTTTAATCGGCGGATGGTCTGCTGTATCAATTCTGTGTTGTGTCACTGTAGTATGGCCAATATCGCTACTGTTTCTAGAAAAACACGTCTTCAAATTCTTGGAACAGTCTTTCTGCGGAGCTTTTCTGTTCGGGGACAATTCAACATTTTCTAGAAGGTCGGGAGTCAACTGTTGAGGCGAGTTGGATAGGAGCAAGCTCGAACTTTGCAGACACACGTTACTGGACTGCAGGTTGCCAACACTTCACCTTTCTGGAACACTCTAGATTTTTCAGTTACGTTGCAAATTCTTACCGGGATAGTTTTTCTGGAAAGGTCCACTAGCGTCGAAGCTATTAGCAATCCATTCGCTTTATTTTCCGCAGATCCAATTAGGCCAGAGTTGAAACTCACATCGTTACCGATGTATCCAGGTACTATGATTTCAGTCCTTGGGGGAATGGTAATATTCTCGTTAGCGGTTACCTGTCGAATAGATTCTGTCCTGTATTCAATTTTGAATATAGTGACTTCTTCGTGTATGGAACGTAATTCGTTCTTGTTGAAGTCTAGAGTGAAACCATGCTCCTTTAGAAAGTCCAGTCCAAGAATGAAAGGGTCTGCAATATCTGCGACAGACACAGCATGTTGGTAGGTAGTGTCTCCAAACTTGATCTTGACTTTTAATTTTCCGTGAATATCAATCTTTTCCCCCGTCACGGTCTGTAGCACCACGCGGGGCGGGGTCCAGATAAGTTTCTCTTGTAACTTTTGAGCCAGATCGTTCCGAATGATAGACACATTGGCTCCTGTATCGATGATCATGTTGCAGGGAAGCTCGTTAACATGTCCCATTATAAAAATTCCATTCTCACCGGTACTCTTTGTCGAAATTTGACACACTTGAAAGTGGGGCTTTCCAAAATCTGGCAACCTCCGCCCCACGAGATGGCCATTAATTAGTTTTTCCGACACCTCCTTCCGGGAGGCGCTATTAGTTTCAGCGCCTTGGCGTGCCCGGCAGCTTCTCTGCAGATGCCCTTCTCGACCGCAGGTCCAGCATTTAAGGGTCTTCTTCCCGTCTGCTTTCTGGGACATCAAAGACTCAACTCTATTCAAGAAGCTTCTCATCTGTCGCTCTAACCGCTCCACACCCGAGTTCGACGTGTCCGATTCGTTGACGGCTCGTATGGGGTGTCTGTCCTTTCGTGTTGCTTGCTGGGCTGCCTCGAATTTCATAGCAAACACTAGGGCCCCCTTTAAGTCCTTGAGATCCGCCATTCGGAGAGCTTTCTGGATTTCGGATCACGCACCCCGTCGATGAAGTGTTGCAGCGCCAGGACTTCTCTTTACTTCAGTCGGACAGTCAGAAAAGCCAAGTGAGAAAGCCTCTCGACGTCCGTCGCCAGTTCTTGGAGCGTTTCGGACACTTTCTGCTGCCGTGACTTCAGCTGGAGTCTGCTGTAATCCTTCACACATTTCTCTCCGAAGCGTAACTCCAGAGCATTAACGAGAGCGTCGAAATCCAGCCGCTGTGTTTCCGGCAAAGTTTGCAAAATGTCAGCAGCGTCGGCTCGAAGAGAAGCAGCTAACTGGCAGGCCTTGGTCTGGGAGTCCCACTGGTTTGCATCTGCCACTATGGAGAATTGGGTCTTATACACCTGCCAAGAGGACTTTCCGTCATATGTAGAAAGCTTGATGGAAGGCTTGGAATAAGGAGCTTGAAACTTAAATTCATCCCCTTGACCAGTCAGGACTTTCTGCTTCAATTTCTCTAGGTCACTCCTGAACGAGATGGAAACTTCTTCTACCTTTTCGAAAATTTTCGCCTCTAGTTTGCTCTCCATATCTTCGAATTTATTTTCAACCGACTCGATTCTTCCTTCCATTTCTTCAAATTTCTTGTCCATAGTCGTCAATTTGTCGCCAATGCCCTTCAAATCACTTTTCAACTCTTCCTTGTTCGCGGTCAGTTTGTTATTCAACTCGCCCATATTGGCATTCATGCTGGCGGTCAACTCCGATTTCATTTCGCCCATATTGGCATTCATTTCAGTCAATTTTTCTAGAAGAGTCTGGAACTGGGCCTCCATCGCTCTTGTTGTTGGCATTCAATCCCACTTCTGACACCAATTGTTGCGTTTTCGGGGTTCGAAATGATTGAAGCCGAAGAGCGGGATCCAAAACAATTTTATTCTTGGCCAAAACAGTCCTCCACAAATTGTAGAACAGTTCGAGAAAGTCACGTACAATCGATGAAAATACTGATAACACAGATGTAATACACTAACAAAAGCAATAGTAAACACTCAGCACAAAAATAATAACTCAATAAAAGCAATAACACACGCACTATGCAATCGTCTCTCTCTGTCTCAAGCACAGAGAGGTATCCCTTGCATGAAAGCTGAGATCTGACTAACTGACTAGCCGGCCCGGGCCCTTTTATACCTTTCGGTCAGAAACCTCTTGCACTTGCCAGAATAATCGAGAAATAGAAAGGTCTAGCAAAATCCGGAACGTACGAGAAAAGCTCAATACAGTAATACATTCAATACAATAGTGTTACAATACCGCGATAGGGTTGCCAGACAGGGTTATTAGGAGCAGGGTTGCCATGGTCGCCAAGCTTATCGCCCACATTTGGCGATATATCGCCAAATTTGGCGCCAAAAATTAAGTCGCCAAATCCGTCGCCAACTTGGCGCTAGCTGCAATATTTGGCGAGTTTACCATTTAAACCAATGTTAAAGCATGGGGGCCGTGCAATGCAGTGGAAATGATATTACAGGTAAACAGGGTTGAAATCACATTAGATACGACAAATTAAACTGTAGAAATGAACACAAATGAGTAGAAACAATTAGAATAAGACTAAATTCGTAACAATATGGATATATACATATCTATGTAAATAAAATGTACTCTGATAAACTTAATTTTGCTGAATATATGTTTTTTTTTCAATTTCACGTTAAAGTGATTTTCACAATATTTCTACATCGGACAAATGAAAATTCCTGTTATATTCAGTGATGATGACTAATTGACTGATTAGCTTTCTTCCTCTTCTAATGAGATCAAAGTCATAAAAAAATATATTGTTCTACATTAATTGCTGCACCATCTGATAGTCAATTCCAGAAATTGAATTTACCTTGTAGAATTTTAAAAAATTGCTTTTTGAAACAAATTGATTCATTCTTCAATGCTTTGCCTTGTAACTCTGATCAAAATTTATTTTTTTAAAAAAAAGATATTAAATTTAGGTTTTTTTAAAAAAAAAATTGTAGATTCTTTGATAATTTTTTTTTGGTATTAACATTTTTTTAATCAACATTGCTATCAATTATGATAATGATGTTACGATTGCCTTTTCCTGCTTTTCATTTTTTTTTACTGATTAATTTATCTAAAATATTTTGTATCTTTGTTATAGTTTGATAAAAGAATTAATTTCTGAATTTATTTTAGCAACCACACACAGTATTACTCATGTGATTTCATATTTGATATTTTTCATGACTTACCTTTGCTCTTTTGAAATGTTATTAGTAAGAACAGTTTTGGAAAAAAAATCAAAATCTAAAACTTTCAAAAATCTTCTAAATCTTTCAAAATCTAAAACTTCTGATATTTTATATTCAAATTGTATATTTTTCCATTGCAAAATTAAAATATCAAATACATAACCATATAATATTAAGAATTAATATTATATTTTAAAATATTTTATAAAATATTCCTGGGCTGGGCAAGGTCGACTCAGCCTTTCATCCCTACTGCAGTGGGTCAATAAAGGAGTACCAAGCTTGCTTGGGGACTTAAACAATAGGGGTTTCGCTTCAGACTGACCACCTGATCTGGACGTCTGCTCATGCACCTCAGCGTCCAATGGTAAAGTATACGGGGATGGGCACAGTAGGCCCTGGCCCTCATGGGCTGTTTCGCCACTGAGTTTGAGTTTATTATAATAAAATATTTTTAGAGTCTACTTTTTTTCAAGAATCCGTTTGTTGGTTATATTTAAAGAGAGGATAAGTTTAGATTTCTTCATAAAATTAAGATTAAAAAAACCTATCACACACACACACACACACACATCCTTCATAAATTTTTTCTTTGATATTTGTATTCTTACAAAAAGATAAATTTCTTATTAGAATACATGGAATATATCAATATAGTTTTATATTTTCATAAAAGTGAAAGAAAGGACTTAAACAATTTCTCTTTTCAGCATTTGGGCATTTTTACTATAAATTTAATTATTCATTGGATATAGTTTAGGACTTTTTAGCTGTAGTTAATTAATTTATAGATATATCTTTCATGAGTCTACAAACAATGAAATGCATTACAGTATGCAGGGCTACCCATCCGGTATAGTGGTTATTGACGCTGACAGCTGTGCCGTTGGGGCTGGGTTCGAATCCCTGAGAATACATAGTTGTTTGTTATTGTATAGAGCCTTTTTGTGGCATTAGGGTACTCTTAAATAGTCGTCGAGCCGCAAGGCCTCTCGTGAGGTTGATGGAAAGGGGATCCAGGATGTTCTCCCTCAAAGTTGGAGCGGAACCGAGCCTAATCGTATGCCACCTGTAAGGTGCTCAAAGCTGTGGCTAACGACAGGCGTTCCTTTCCGTGTTGAATTTCGTGGGCCTCAATATGATACCGTCAGTCAAATGGTATTAGCATCAACAACACAGTATGCAGCTGAATTTGAGCAATGGGTTCCATATGAGTAAAAAAAAAAATTAATTTACTGAATTTGATATATTTGTTTTTAAAAATTTTTTAATAATCTAAATCAGAGCTGAATTGGTAATTTATATTCTGGTCTTCAAAATATCTTACTTTTTGTGCAGTTATGTACATTATAAAGATACATTTTTCAGACTCATTAAATATATCTAAACAACCCATCAGACATCTGAAACATTGCTCTTTGATGAAATCATGCTTGAAGACCTAGAGGCTGCTCTTCCCCAAGAAAAAGTGGGTGTGGTAGCCTAGTGGTTTTGGTCACGAACTCGTGGCTGGAGTGTCGCAGGCTCGAGCCCTGGTTCCACTGAAGACCTGACATGTAGAGGAGGTTGATGCATGCTACATCTGTCGAGGCTTAAAGGGGTCCGGCACATCCATAGGAGTCCATGTTAAATTGCGAAAGTTTATGTACCTTTTTCTCAGAAACTACCAACTTTTTATGGGTAAAAGTTTTACAGTAGGTTATATGTACTATCATTAACACTTAAACGAAGGGGTTTTTTTTTGTATAAAATTAAATTAATTATGAAGTCTATCTAAACTGTCCAATTTTCCCCCCTAAAATTTAGTTTCAAAAAGTCATATCTCAAAAACTTTGCGAAGTATATCTAATTCCATCCATTAAAATGTGTAAACATGTTAAAAGTCTGCTTACTGAAAATTTGAAGATTATATGATAAGTAGTTCTTGAGAGAGAAAAACGTACATGTGAAGTGAAAAGTATTACATTTTGAGAAAACAGGCTTTAAAGTGAAAATTTGTACTTTTTTGAGCATTTACTTTTTTCAATACATTCCAGAAGCATATGAAGCATATTTTTTACTCTCTGCTCGTATAAAAGACTCTTCTTTTTTTCATTATTTTTAACAATTTTGCCTTTTTTGGGATCTTAAGATGCTTTCGTTGGGTTGCACGAATCCTATGCATATCTAGTTTTTTGAAGCATGGCATGGATTTAAAACATGGTTCAATATCACAACGTTTTAAGATCATTAGTTTTGCTACATGACTCGCATTGAACTTGCAATAGCCATATTTACCCCTGATTTTAGAGTTTTCAACTCCACAAATGTAGATCTTGGAATCACTGACCATAGGGTGTTATTAACTGACTCATTTGGGTTCAGGATCTTTCCAAGTAAACATTTTCTTTATAACATAGAGTCCCCTAGATCTTTAAAATATAGCTTCATTAATTTCATTATGGTAAACAGCACGTGTGTATGTGTTTATGACATAATGCCTTTCGTTACATTTAGCTTCTATCTTTTCAAATTTGCACCAGGCATTTACAATCGCAGAACAAAATATAAGTTGAGGGCTCTCATTTGAAGACAGAAGATGAAAAAAAAAAACAGCTTAAAACCGCAGTTTTTATGCTGTGTAGATTATTGATATTATTTCTAATAGCCATTCTATAATATCTTTGAATTTTTGATATTAAACTGTCGGTTACGGCCACTTGGGCTTTTCCCAGCACTTAACTTTTTTTTCTATGTTTCGCATTTTTAAGATTCAAAAGACGTGTACCCTTACACTTTTGAATAAGCCCAATACACTCTAATTTTTCCACTTGAACATCATATAGGTTTGCGCTCATCAGAAAGCTCTGCAATAGGAAACACAGCTACTCCTATCAGAGCTCATTCGATGCGCGTCAAGGAATAGCTTCATTAAAATAAATAAATAAAAATACTCCCAATTATCATATTTCCTCATATCCTATGTCATTTTAAACAGAAATATTTGAACTTTTAAAAAATATAAAAAAGGGAAAATCGATAGTTTTTTGAAAGATCAAGTGCTGGGCCGTCTTAATGCCCTCCCTCAGATAGGGTGTTCCAGCTCAGGTATCGACCTCGTAATTTGACCGAAGTTCAAAATTACGAGGTCCGTCGCTAACAGCCTTCGTGTTGCTTTACAGAGTGAGGCGTTAATATTACTCGCACTCACCAAGAAAAAACCAGTATATTGCCCTATTTGATAGGAGAGAGTCCTTGTATAATATCAAAGCCTAACGGCTCTCTAACATTTTCGAAAATGACCATTATGGTTGAGGTGGTCTGATGGTTTGGTTCGGCATCATGGCAGATGTTATACCAATCTTCATGTGTTTGATAGAGGCAGGGGTGGCTCTAAAGCTGGACAAACAGGTCCCCTGCCCGGGGCGGCACATTTTAAGGGTGGTATTTGGATCAAATTTGAAAAATATATTTTTTTTGCTACAAAAAATTTGATATATTTTCTAAAATATGCTTGGGTGTGAATTTGGTATTTCGTTTAACGTATCTTTTTTTTATTTTGTACTCTGTATATTTAATGACAGTTTTCTTTTATGTTGAAACTTAAAAGGCTCGAGGCGGGAGTACATGTTAAAGCATGAACATGTTCACACATCTTTCACTAGTACCTTTCTCCCCATCCCGGAGTGAGGTCACAACGGACATTCCTTTCACCCTTACGGTGTTCGGTTTCAGCTATCCTAAAGGGGACAAGGGTAATAAGAGGTTTTGGCAGTTAGAGTCACAGGAGGTGTTTTATTTTAGTCTTGAGTGTAGTTACTATAAGTTAAAACAAATGACTTGTGATCCCCACCATTAGTACAAAGAAATTGGCCCGCTTAAATAGACGATTCCTTCTCTTTCATTTCCCTCGTTTGAAATAAAAGGTAATTATGTCCTTAATTTTGAATTTAAGACTTAAAATAATATAAATATATGTATAGAGAGAGGGGGTGGCATTGGAGAGGGGGTGGCATTTTCAATTTTTGTCCGGGGCGGCAAAATTTCTAGAGCCGCCCCTGGATAGAGGTACTCTGATAGGTCAATGGTATAGGGACGAGATCCTTGCATCCTATGTCAGACTTTTCCTCGGAACATATGGACCAGATTTCATCTTGAAGGACGATAACGCACGCAAACACAGGGCTCGGTAGATGAATACCTGCAATCGGAGAATATCCAACGTTTGAAGTGGCCTGCGATGTCTCCTGACCTTAATTCCATCGCGTAAAGACTTCGTACAGCTAAGCTAAGTAATATTTATTTAATGGTAAAGTTCTTAAAATATTGACCAGTACAATATATCCGTAAACAGTGTCCACAGTTTATTAGTCTGTTTTCGATTTCAGAAAACGTCGTCACTGGTAATTCCACACTGACCTTCGTTTGTCGCTCGCTCTATCTCCACCTTCCTTGTCACTACCTAGAGGCCTCCCTCGGTTCTCTCTCGTTGGCCCTCTCGCTCCCCTTTTTAACTCCCGGGTTTCTCACCGTCTCTCTCTTAGCGCTCTCTTTCATCTCTTGTCACCCGGCTCCTCAGAGCGCGGGATCTTTTACGACTCACAATGGAGCTATCCTCTCCAGACTCACTGTCGTTTTGAATACGTGAGAAACGGAAGACCAATTCAGGTCGGAGGCCATTCCAGCCCTGGACACTAAGGGAGAGGACGTGGGAACAGGGGGACAGAAGTCTTGACCACCCTTTTAAGCATATTTTTTCCAGCAATTAGGGAAACGGAGCGGACCTTTCGCCATTCGTCAGTGTGCTCTTTTAGCAATTTAGAAAGGGTATAGAAAGGGTACGTTGCAATCGAAAAGGTATGGAACGTCCTTGGATGCTCAATTGCAGCTCGATGGGCTCGAGAGTCCATTGGGGCATGAGTGAATGTAGTTGCCACAGGAGTTGATGAGGACCCTGGTAAACAGTATGAAACACCAATGCGAGAGTTGTGTAGCTGTTAGAGGCAGTCATGCACCCTATTAGACATGATTTTCTCTGACTGACAGGGTGTCGGTCCACTGCTGGGTTGGGCAATGCTGGCTATGCATATTTTTGTTTTTCAATATGTCTGATATCGGATGATATTTCAGCCAAATTTGGTCTTATTTGCTTTGTTAGTTATTTTTATTGAAAAAAAACATTTATCCTTTCCATTGTTTTCGCCAATATGTAATACTCTAAGACAGGGGTTAGCAAACCACGGCTCTTTGTATAGACGTTTGTGGTTCTTCACACTTCTAGCAATATGAATTATTAAAACAATATTTTCAATGGGTCGATAAATGAGTAACAAGCTTGCTTGAGAACTGAACACTAGGGGTTTTCACGTTAGACTGACCACTTGTCTGAAACATCTGCATATGCACGCTAAGGTCACGTAAGCTGAGATAGGCACAGTAGACCTTGGCCCTTATGGGCTGTTGCGCCACTGAGTTCGGTTCAATTAAATATCTACTAATAAATATTGTTTTATTTTCCATTCCTCTTTTATAATTATCTATTGAAAAGATTTCTCTTATTTGCATCGAAAATTATTATTTGTCTGGCTTAAGATTTATGTATTAAATTGTCCTCCTCATTGACAAAGTAAAAGAATCAGAGAAAATATTAAAATTAGTTCTAAAGTAGTAAAAGTCTAATTTATCGGTAGAAATGCCGTCATGGGAAGACACTCCTCAATGTGATTTCCAGCAATGTTTGCGTGTTTACAAACATGAGTTAGGGAGAACTCTTGAATATGAGCAAGGGATACACATTAATCCCCAACAGAAGTGACAAACACACATTCCGTATTTTATGACACGTTTAAGGGTTTATAAAGACAGTTGAAATGAATTTTATATGCAGGAGCTTTCAAAAAACTACGACATTACGCTTCACTAAATTCTTATTTTTGAGTCAGTTACTAAAAGATGAAGAATTTTTTTTGCTTTAGAAGCTTAAAGTCTTGCTCCACACAATTTCTCTAATACGGGGGTCGGCAACCTCTTAGCTGTGGCGTGCTAAACCAATCTACCAATGGGATTCAGCGTGCAACAGAGTAGGACAGTTTTAGAACAATTCGATTCCCATGACTATGCATGCAGAGTTAGAGGATAGAGGTCAATAATATGAATTTAAAGTTGTATTAGATATTATTTTCCATCATTTATTAAAAAAAGCATTTCTTAACATAAAAATAAATAGCATAAAGCTAACTAATTTTTCAATAAAAATGAAAAAATTAAAATTGTACAATTGTTATGTATTTTTAAACATATTTATTAAAATAACAAAGAAACGTAAAATATATAAGTATTCCATGCATTGTAGTTTAATAAATAAAAATTTTAATGTGAGCCTAGCACTACTTTCATACCGCAAGATCAGGGGTTCAGTTTGTGACTTTCACTTTGATACGATTCTGAGAATTCAGTTGTTAAACAGTTTCTTTGAAAACTCGAAATCTTTTTCATATGAGAAAAGATTTTTTACTTGGATATGTAAAACCAAAAGCGGAAAGATGAGTACATGCAAATTTTCTCTCTTCAAGTCCCCAGCAATGGCATTCAATAATTTACAAAACAGCTGTAGATTTATCTTAAGATCTTATCTTTCAGATTTTTTCGTGATTGCGTTATAGTCCATAATTCTGGAGATATTTGTCAAATAAGGTCCATTATATATATATATATATATATATATATATATATATATATATATATACAAATTTATCAACTTCCGTACACTCAAAAATTGACAACTTTGTTGACTAGTGCAGAGTGCCACTGAGAATTGCACCGCGTGCTGCATGTGGCACGCGTGCCATAGGTTGCTGACCCCCTGCTCTTGTAAATTACAGTTGGACCCCGATTTAAGAAGCCTCTATTTAACGAATTTCGCGATCTAATGAATTTTTCTTTCCCCCCGATTAAAATGAAGGCTAAACCTACCTATTTAATGAATAAAAAACCCAAAATGAATGAGTTATTTCAGCTGTTAAGAATTCTTTTTTATTAGTTTGTATTATAAAAAAAATTGGATTTTTCTTTCAAATTACGCTTTTTTCTTTGTCTGGAACAAAAAAAAATGCTTTTCTTGAAAGCAGCAAATTTCAACGGGAAAAGGTGAAGACCATTGTTAGACTTAACAGATGGAGATGAATGATGAGTCATAAGTGTAACCTATCGTGTGAGTCTTGTGTAAGACAGGAAAATCGTTTCTTATATCCCATCTCAATTCACAACGCGGGGGATATTTTAAGATTTTTACGATTACGATACACTTGTTGACAGACTTCCTATTTGTGCAACTGAAGTTTAGAAAATTGTTGATTTGTCGGAGCCAATGAATTATGATTCTAATGCAGGAATTAATAATGAAACTTCTATCAAAACTGTTACATTTTCTAATGTTTTAAATTGTTTCGAAAATGTGAAAACGTACCTCTCTCTTATGCAACAGGATGTAAATGATCCTGTATTTTCTTCTCTGCATAGAAAAAGAACTCTTTCGAGTCAGGACTCAAAAAGATTTTCAAGCATCTCTTAGTTAATTTTAGTTAGATTAGTCTATTTTAAAATTTCCAATTAACTGATGCGTAATCATTCACTAATAGTATTTTTAGCAGTTGAATAAAAAGAGTGCGATTTCTAACTGTGGATATTTTTCGTGTAGTTTTTTACACTTGTAGAATTTTCAAAAGATAAATGCAAAAAATTTGTATTTTGTTTGGACCCGGATATAACGAATAACACCGAATTAATGAGCAAAATGTTCAGATCCAATGAATTCGTTAAATCGGCGCCCGACTGTACTTATATTTAAGAATTTGGTACAAGTCAACAGCTTCACACTTCAGCTTAATTAAACGTCTGTACCTGTGATAATAAATTATGTAAAAGATGCTGAAGCTCCCTTAAATTAGAATACTGAATCATACCTCTAAAATTTTTGAAGGTTACTAAATCCCAATTTTTTTCCCTATGGTTTTCATTCTTGAATCCATTTGTTGTAGTTAAACAAGTATACAATAACTTATTTATTTATTTTTTTTAACTTTACGGCTATTTACTGGCGACACGCCATTGTATTAGCAAATAGAATTTATATACCTTATTCGAATTATTTAGAAAGGTAAGAGTTTTTAAAAAATCTAACGAAGAACTCTTGAAAAGTAAAGAAACAAAAACGTACTAATACTATATAAATAACTGAAACCAGTCTGATTCGAATACTTTTTTTGTTGTAGATGAGATGCATAACTGTTTAAGGTAATTTTTCCAATTAAAATCCCTTTTTTTAATTATGTCCACATGATGCGTATGCATCTCAAAGGGGACGGGACTCTAGATCTCCTTCCATTTACGGAAGTTCTTCGCTCTTCAAATTTTGAGTTTGCGATGATAGCCGCCCCTCAAAGACCAAGGAAAATGTACTTTGGATACTTTTGAAAGACGGAGTGTCAGAGTCGGTGAGGCCACATCTGAAACAAATGAACGTTGGACAAAAGGTTTTTCTATAGCGAAAGGTTGTAAACCTTAATAATTTAATGATGTTATTTAATTTAATTATAATTCTTTTCGTTTATATAACCTAGAATAAAATATCCTTTTGATAATTAGCTATTAGCTACGAGATCCCAGATCCTTGACGCCACCATGTTACGAAGTGATTTAAAGGGATCACGATGTTGCAACATCATTGTGCATTGATTGTAGAATAATATGATAATTAAAGCCAGCTAATAAATACACTGCTGGCCTGCCGTAAATGCAACACCCTGAAGGAAGAATGCAAATAATATGAAATTCACAACATGCATTATCGGTGGTGAGATATGTGTGTGTGTGTGCAAATGATTAGAATTTCAGCATAGACACACATCACGCGTGCCTGTGGCGCCACCTCAAAGCGCTATTTAAGGCTAGGAGATTTCGCCGATTTCAAGTTCGGCAATTGTGTTTTTCTTGTGGTTTTTTCAAAAAACGATCAGTTATGTCTCGTAGAAAACAACGATCAGCTTTTGATCAAGTATCCGAGTTTGACAGAGGTAGGATAGTGACCTACCGAGATTGTGGATTATTTTTCAGGGAAATCGGCGGCAGTCGTTTTGGACGAAACCAAACAACTGTAATGCGGATATGTGACCGTTGGATGCAGGAGGGTACGACGGACCGACGTGGTCGATCGCATCCACCTCAGTGCACCACTTCATGTGAGGACAGGCAAATTGTGCGCATGGCAGTGACGGATCACTCGTTTACATCACGAACCGTCGCACAGCACATTGAGTCTGTAACGCATCATTCAGTGCCTGCGCGTACCATTCGACGCCGTTTACAGCAGAGTGGTCGGTTCGCAAGACGTCCATTGCTTGATCTACCCTTGATGTTGAACCACAGACGTCTCCACCGTCAATGATGTGATGAAAGAAGGATGTGGGTGGCAGAATGGAATGAAGTTGTCTTTACTGACGTGTCACGAATCTATCTGCAACACCACGATGGTCAGATTCGAGTCTGGAGACACCGTGGAGAGAGGATACTGAACAGCTGCGTTATAAACCGCCACACTGGTTCTGCACCGGGTATTATGGTATAGGGAGGTATTGGAGGTGTTGGATATCCCTCTCGCACTCCTCTAGTACGCATTGCCGGTACTTTAAACAGCCAGCGCTACATCTCCGAGGTGTTGGAGCCAGTTGTCCTTCCTTACCTTCAGGACTTGGACACAGCCATATTTCAACAGGATAATGCGTGACCGCACGGGGCACACATTGTCCAAAGGTTGTTCATCAATCACCAGATTGAATTGCTTCCCTGGACGGTTCGCTCTCCGGATCTTTCACCGATAGAAAACATGTGGTCCATGGTTGCTCAACGATTGACCCAGATTACACCCGCAGCTGCCACACCAGAACAACTTTGGCAATGTGTGGAAGCTGCTTGGTCTGCTGTACCCAAGAACACATCCAAAGTCTCTTTGAATCAATTTCGATTTGTGTGGCAGCGGTGATCTCCAACAATGGCGGCTACTTTGGCTACTGATTCTGGCAGGAACCACACTTCACAGAAGTCTATAAATTTAATCATTTGATGCTTGGTCAACATGTTACCTACAAAATAAATTTTGTTGTGCTATCTCTTGTCTTTCTTGGTGTTGCATTTACGGTGGCCAGCAGTGTACAAATTGGTTTTTTAACTATAGAAAACTGCTGAAAATTGTGTTCTTACAAGTCTGTTATAATCTTCGACCAATTCAAATTGTAACACCAACTGTTGGCTTATTTTCAGAATAAATGCAGAAATTTTTTGTGCTATTTCCGTTTTACTAAGTAATTTATTTTAAATCTAACTATATGTAATTTTAAATTTTACATAATTTTTGTCATTTATTTGTAATATCTCAGTCCTATTTGTCTAATTACGAGTAAGTAAGCAAATTACTAATGTAACGCACAGAAACTTTCCAGACTGGAATGTAGATGCCACCACGATATTTACATTGTAACAATAGCATGAACTCGTAATCATTGGCGTAGCTAGGTATCCAAAACCAAAAACCCGAGGGTTTTAACTTGGTTTGGTTTTATGAAGTAAAAATATATTAGTATTTTAAATATACAAAGCGATATATACTTTAACATCAGTCTTTCCTCGTGCTCTGCAAAACATAGGAAAGCAAGGCTTCATTCTACCTACATGTATGTGTATGAGTTTCCTTGTGTGAGCTTTAGTGATTACCCAGGCTCGATTTGATATATGAGAGACAGGAAATGATACAAAAACATGCGTGAACAAGAAAATATAATATTATTATAATTATTTTAAAGAAAACACCCCTGTGTGCTAAAGAACAGGGAAAGGGGGGGGGAGACCAAATTTCATCAGTTTATTGCAAATACTAGACTACGAAATATTGAAATAGGAAAATAGCTCATTATAAATCATATTGTTATTAAAAATAAAATGACTAAGAAAATATAGCTTTCTGTGTAGGTTTTTAAAGATGTGTAGTAAGATTTTTTTGATGGAACTTAAAGTTTATTTTCAAGTAACAGTAAGAAAAATGACAAAATTGAAAAAATAGTATAAACTTTTCAATAAGTACAGTTCGCAACATCATACAAAGGAAAGAGTTTAGGGGGGAGTTCCCTATAGTTCGAAATTACTTTCAACTGAGTTGTACTGATTATAGCTATGTTGCAACCTTTATATTTATATCTTAAATGTGGGAGTAATTATTGCAAATTTGGCTTGTGCTTGGTGGTCAGGGTCAACAACAAAAACACACTAGTAAGTATAAAATTGTATACTTGACTGAAAAATATGCGTACCATTTTTTATTTTTACCAAAAAAATTCAGTATATCTATTTAAATAAATAAACGTGTAAAAAATAAGTAAAAATTTTGCAAACTTTGCATTGGGAAGAATAATATTTGCAAATAGTAGATATATATCTGAAATTTCTCTCTCTCAACGTTCTTTTTTCATTTGTAATCATTCTTTTTTCATTTAGTGTCATTTGGATTTTTTGCCAATAGAAATCTGTCGAGAAATATTACGAGCGTTGCTGTAAAAGAAACGCTGTATAAAGGATTGTGTGATGCATGTTAAATTTGCCAAAATCAAACTCTTTATATTGACGTGTTGTGGCAGTTTGGAGAGAAGATATGCCACCTCAGGTGTCACGCTTGCCACCTGATTGAATTCGAACTTGGTTTCGATCTACGTTGAATTCTAAAGCAACGCAATGGCTGTTGATTTATAGATCTCCTGATTTTGAACCGCAATTGATGGTGAGACCTGAGTTGGCTTCCCATTTTCCAACTTTTGCCCCACGCCAACGTTAGGACTTTGAGCCTCGACCGATTTAACGTGCCCCAGCCCCTCTGCACAGCGGGATTTCTGTGGCATGAGCCAGTGAATATTAACGTTGCACACTATTCAGCTATTCGAGGGCTTTTGGCGACGGATCTCGTGATTTTGAGTCGAGGTCAAGTGACGAGGACGACACCAGAGCTGTGCACCCCGTTTCCTAACTTCCACACCAATGGGGGATGCTTGAGCCTCGGCAGATTTAACATGCATCGCCGCTCTGCACGGGCGGGTGTTCATCGGTACTAGGCTCGAACTCATGAAAAGCCGGTCATGAGTCCGTTCCCTTAACCACTAGGTTACCGTGACCACAGGGATGTGGCACCACCAGGACTTGAACCCTCGATTTGGCAAATTCATCACAGTTTGGTGACCATGACCATTCAGCTACCCTGGCCACCATCAACTGATCGAAGCTCATAACTACGAGGTTCACAGTCCGCGTGTTGGCTTTTGTTGTATTACGTTAATTAATAATCAATACCAATTGTGAAAAATTATGTATAGTTAATGTATAACTAATTATGTATAGTTAATACGAATTTGCATTAAATATTCAACTGATATTGACGAAAATTGTATGGTAAAACATCAAAATTGATTCACATGTGTATATTTTTATTTTCTTACTAAATAAATGGCGTTACAAACTGTATTTAAATCAACAATAAATAAAAAAAAACTTGAATTTTTGTACAGACAAAAAATTACATAAACAGCTATAACATTTTCAAATTTGGATGCAGTTTGGTGACTTGTATTCAAAATGATACCGATTTTATTTTTCCCTATCAAGATTTATAATTTAAAAAAAAAAAAGATTTGTGTTAACAGTTAACCTCGTAATGAAATTATTCTAGAATTCTCTCGTGAACCAAAAATGTTCTTAGCAAATGTAGAAGGTTTTAGAATAGTCATTTTATGAGAAAACTGTAATGTTTATTAGATCTTATGAAGTTCTTTCCAGATCACGAATAACGGAGAGCAGGGAAACAATATTATATTGTCACACACACACACACACACACACACACACACACACACACACACACACACACACACACACACACACACACACACACACACACACACACACACACACACACACACACACACACACACACACACACACACACACACACACACACACACACACACACACACACACACACACACACACACACACACACACACACACACACACACACACACACACACACACACACACACACACACACACACACACACACACACACACACACACACACACACACACACACACAATCATGTAACAAACAATATTGACTAGTGTATTATTTTACATTTTTTTTATGAATTATTATTTCTTTGCTTCTTATATATGTGCGAGAAGGGGATGTTTTTTTAATTTTTTAAAAGTTATTCTTTTTCTTCTGTTCCAAAATGTTTGCACTGCAATACCTATAAGAAAGGCTCGTGGACTTCTTATTCCTCTTGATAGATCATGAACTGAAGCTGATCCAACGCATTTAACGCTTCTTGATTTGTCACGCGTTTCTGTTAATATAAAGTATCTGGTAACAGTTTTGTTTTGATTATTCAAACTCAAACTCAGTGGCGCAACAACTAATGAGGGCCAGGGCCTAATGTGTCCATCTTAGTATATGTAACCATTGGATGCATGGGTGGATGTCTCGATCAGGAGATCAGTCTGAAGCGAGACTCCCAGTGTTCAAGCCCCCATGCAAGCTTGGTACTCATTTATTGACTCATTGCAGTAGGGATGAAAAGCCGAGTCTACCTTGGCCAGCTAGGGTATAGAACCAGGAAATGTGGCGTGTAAGCGCGATACAATACCATTCGACCACTGGGTGTTTTGATTATTAGCGTTGTGTTAATATTTGAATCGATTCGTGGAATAAAGTGAGGTATGTTGAAACTTTGTTCTTGTGGAATTTTTAATATTGCAATTCTTATTATGTCGAAGTTCTATCCTTAATGATTTATTCAAAACTAGCCCTTCCTGTTCTTAGATCCATTAGATCATTTTTTTAATTTTACAGTCCACTAATTCTGTTTAAATTCGAATTCTGCATCCACATCTCTCTTCATCAAAATACTAAAATATTCTTAGAGAATCATCTTTGGACGCCCCAGCCCCTCCCTAGTTATTAAGCTCAAAAATATAAAGTGCCCGAGGAATGTATTTTCTGATGCAGCAATTATTAAAATAGATACAACGTAATCCGAACAATCTGAATATTTAGAGGAGAAAAACAACAACAATAAAAATATAATTACAAGCTTGTCATGTAATATAGCAGAGTTAGAAGGATTTCCAAGGATTTTCTCACCGAACAATGCAGGAGTCAACTTTAACCTATGGATCAACTTATGAGGTTATATTTTTTATTTATATCAAGTTCAATCCGGATTTTCAAAATATTAAAAAAGAATTTTGAACTAGCGTGCTTGATGTAATTCTAAAAATCCTTCTAACATCTAAAAAACTTGTTGGCAACTTGGAAATCACGTTTGCAGGTGATAATTGTACGTAAAAAATTTGTTAGACTAATAAATATAAATTGTTAATAATGGTGAAAGGTCAAACAGGGCATTATGTGTATTTTATTTTGTTTTCAGTTCTTAAACATACTTTATATTTTTTATCAGTTATTTTCAGATTATTCTAAAGAATATTTGTCCTTCTGTAACATTAAACATTATATCATTAACACTAAATAGGCTTAGTTACTTCTTCCTTTTTATTGAATGAAATTAAAATAATTTATGGAAACGATACGGCTATTGTATATTCTTATCTATATTGTGTCATATATTTTATTATTCAAAAGAGATTATGCTAATCACATGAAGTAAGAGGATATAAAAGAAGTACACACACATATTTTTTAATATCGAGAGAAATGTTTATTTTTTATATTGAAAATTTACATTTTCCCTTCGAGCTTTGAACGACAATGGCTCATTCTTTATATTTCCAAGAATGATTATAAGCAATTGTTTCTTTAAATAAGTAATGCTTTGAAAAAAAATGAGCAATTTATTCATTTCTTTTTTATTTGATTTATGGATTTTATTGCTATTAAAATAAATTGAAGTATCAAAAATTACGTCTGTAAGAAAATTGTAATTAATTGTAAGTGGATATATTGTGTGTTAAATAATAATTATTTTAAAGATATTAGATCTTATTTGCAAAAATAAAATAAAAGGTTGTATATACCTTATGATAATATTATTACTAAAATCTATAATTTTGGAAAAAAAAATCCTTTTAATACTAAGCGAATCAAATACTTTGTTTGATTTTACAATTAGTAAAAAGGATATACGTGTACTAACTAAATAAAGCTAACGTTATACAGAATGTCCTGCATTACATATGTTACATAAAAGGTCTTCCTAATAATTTAAAACACGAACTTAAAATAACTATAAAAACAAAAAAAATAATTGTTAAACAGAGTATTGCACTACATTATATATGAACAAATCTTATAATATTTTTTAAAAAAATTCCAACGTTTGTAAGAAACTTCTGTCTTTATTTGCGATTAAAAATATCATTATTCAAAAGCTTTTTAAAAAATATTGTAAAAAATTGTTAGATCCATATTTAAATTTAATAAGCTTTTGTAACTGCAGAATTTACAGGACTGCAAATGGAATGATTATAAAATTTTTATACTGATGATCCTCAACAACCTGTTATTACAGGATATGCAATAAATATTTATTACAACCTTAGAGGGCATTATAAGTAAGAGTACTGGATACAGACCTATGATTCCTAATAAAACCTGGTTATCGAAAATTAATGTGTATAAAAATATAAATAATTTTATAACTAAGATGGTAGTGAAATACTATGCTCTTGGATTCATTTGAAGAATCTACAATAGATACAAAATTATTAGTCACAAAAGAAATATTTTTCTAGCTGTTACCCGCTCGCTTCGGTGGATATTTCGCTATAGTGTACAACTATATATTGTTTTTTTAAGTTATTTTTACCTAGGTAATCCTATCATTAAGCTACACTGCTGGCCACCGTAAATGCAACACCAAGAAAGACAAGAGATAGTACAACAAAATTTATTTTGTAGATAACATGTTGACCAAGTATCAAATGATTAAATTTATAGACTTCTGTGAAGTGTGGTTCCTGACAGAATCAGTAGCCAGAGTAGCCGCCATTGTTGGAGATCACCGCAGCCACACGCCTCGGCATTGATTCAAAGAGACTTTGAATGTGTTCTTGTGGTACAGCAGACCAAGCAGCTTCCACACGTTGCCAAAGTTGTTCTGGTGTGGCAGCTGCGGGTGTAATCTGGGTCAATCGTTGAGCAACCATGGACCACATGTTTTCTATCGGCGAAAGATCCGGAGAGCGAGCCGGTCAGGGAAGGAATTCAATCTGGTGATTGACGAAGAACCTTTGGACAATGCGTGCTACGTGTGGTCACGCATTATCCTGTTGAAGTATGGCTGTGGCCAAGCCCTGAAGGTAAGGAAGGACAACTGGCTCCAACACCTCGGAGATGTAGCGCTGGCTGTTTAAAGTACCGGCAATATGCGTACTAGAGGAGTGCGAGAGTGATATCCAATACCGCCCCATACCATAATACCCGGTGCAGGACCAGTGTTGCGGTGCATAACGCAGCTGTTCAGTATCCTCTCTCCACGGTGTCTCCAGACTCGAATCTGGCCATCGTGGTGTTGAAGATAGATGCGTGACACGTCAGTAAAGACAACATCATTCCATTCTGCTGCCCACATCCTTCTTTTGTCGCACCATTGGTGGCGGAGACGTCTGTGGTTCTACGTGAAGGGTAGACCAAAAATGGACGTCTTGCGGAAAGACCACTCTGCTGTAAACGGCGTTGAATGGTACGCGCAGACACTGAATGATGCGTTACAGACTCAATGTGCTGTGCTACGGTTCGTGATGTGACTGAGCGATCCATCACTGCCATGTGCACAATTTGCCTGTCCTCACGTGAAGTGGTGCACAGAGGTGGTTGCGATCGACCACGTCGGTCCGTCGTACCCTCCTGTATCCAACGGTCACATATTCGCATTACAGTTGTTTGGTTTCGTCCAACACGACTACCGATTTCCCTGAAAGATAATCCACAATCTCGGTAGGCCACTATCCTTCCTCTGTGGCGCTTTGAGGTGGCGCCACAGGCGCGCGTGATGTGTCTGCTCTGAAATTCTAATCATTTGCATATCCTACCTTCGCTAATGTATGTTGTAAATTTCATATAATTTGCATGCTTCCTTCAGGGTGTTGCATTTACGGTGGCCAGCAGTGTATTAATGTATCGCAAAACATATATATAGATTTCGCCTTTTGATTTAAAAGACAAGATATGAATATCTAAAATGGAAATATATTTATCTTTTACGTTTCCGTAATTCCCCTTCTTTGGAATCTGTGTTCTATAAACTCTATTTTTAGCAGATCTCTGATCAACAAAAGAAACATACTTGCAAGATTTCAGGTCTGTTGTTCAAGTTAACTTATAAAGTGCAATTTTTTAAAATTAAAATGACTCTCTCGGGAGATGAATTCAGGAAAGCCGATTCTTAGCGGATCTGTATACTACAGAAGCAACGTGTTCCAGACGTTTCTCGTGTTTTAGAGTTTGTAAGTCTAACAGTTCAAAAATAGAAAAACAGGACTCCTGCAGCGTGCCCCTGTGTAGTCGATTTCCACAGAATTCTATCTTAGTCTCAATCTATTAAGAAAAGGAACATGTTTTCCAAATTTCAAGTTTGTAAATTTAATACTTCGCAAACGGAATTTTTTAAAAATCTATAACACCTCCGTCACCACTTGGGAATCGATTTTTGCAAAATCCGTACTTATCTGACCTCTGCTGGACACATTAAACTTATTTACCAAATTTCAAGTCTCTAGGTCTTAACGTTGAAAACGAGAATTTTAGCCATAACACCACGCATCCTCCTTGAGGGTCGATTTTCGCAAAACCCGTTCTTAACAAATCTCAACTCAACAAAAGAAACATATCTGCTAGTTTTCATATCAGTAGGTCTAATAGGTCCGAAGATATCGGGATAAGTGAGTAAGAGAGGCGCTTTTCCCTTTTATATTTTTTATAATTATACATATAATAGATAATATAACAATTTCAGAGACATTAAACAACCGATGTGAAGAATTAGAAGAAACCTTATTATAGCCTGTGCAGAAAAAGTATCAGGAAATTATACTATCATTTGTTAATATTTTTATAGTTTATACCAAAGAAAAAGTTTTCAAAATAACACAGTTTTTATAAAATTGGTACTTAGTCTAGAGAAATTAATAACCGTACTTCAGCATTCTGTATAAAATTAGAAACCTGGCATCAATAATTTTAACACACATTTTCTTAATTCCGAAATTTCACAAAATTCATATTGAAACACCCCTTGCGTTGTTTTCCCTGCGGTGATTCTCTTTTATGGAGAAATTGAATGTTACAAGCAAAGTTCGCTTCCCAACATGAACCAGAAAAATAAGATTATGGCAACCCTAGATATTATCAGGGTTACCATACGCGCAACTGTATTGTCCTTTTGACAAATTTGGCGGAAAAGGACATCGCCAAGGAACTATCGAGAAGCTTCTGGGATCGACCTTTCTAGAAATTTTCAGAGAGTTATACAAAGGAGAGTATAAATCTGAAACACAAGGGTCAAGATCACAATCTGCTTGTGCTTTGACTTCGATAAGAGATAAACTTTGTCTGAGTTCCTGCTTGTGGAACTGTCCTAGAGAACCGTTTCTGGAACGTTGTAAAGCTTGCTTATAACGAGTGCACTTTCAACTATTATAAATAATCTGTTATAATATTTTTTGGGAAATATGTATCGCTTTGTTTTCGTGCAGTAGGTTCATTCTTGATCATTAATAAGTCTGCAATAATTAGAGTCGTTCTCTGCTTTTCCCCCTTTCAAATTTGTATTAATATTAAGTTCTGAACTGTTACAGATAGTTTATACATGCATTAACAAATAGGAAAATTAGTTTCACAAAATTATACAGGTTGCTGTAAGTAAAATTATTATCGTTGCTATAGTCAAAAATAGAACGAAAATTATAGATAACAGGAAAGATTAAAAAATTATTCTATCAAAAATTTTAATTTTGTAGATCTTCTAAATTCTGTTGATATTAATGTAATAATTAAAGCAATATTACAATTTTATGAAAATATCATACCTAAAAGAAGCAAATTATAATAAATTTAATTCACTTACTAGACTAGATTTATAAAATAGTTTTATGTACCAATAATTATATACAGTGAAAAACGCTTAACACGAAACTGAGGGGTCTGTGAAATATTTTTTCGTGTTAAAAGAATTTCGTGTTGAGAAGGATATTGCAAGAAAAAAAATCATACATTCAACAATATTAAGTTGGTTAGAGTACATTTTATTTACATAAAATGTATGCATACATGTATTTAATAAAAATCAATGAAACAAAAACATTCACAATGAAATTTAATATAAAATTTTCAAGGTCTTGAAAAACCAAACTCATTGAGTTATTGAAAATAATATATTTTTCTTTCCATTGCCTTTTATACCATGAAATTTTTTGGTGTCATCCATTTTGTTATTCATTTCACCATTGGAATGTGTGTCTATATAACTGCGCATATTTTTTCTGACGTTCTTCATTTGGGATGATGTGGGAAAAGGAGCTACATTATTCATTTCATTTTCGTCATCGGAATCTGCACCAATGATATTTTTTGGGCTGTGAACAAACTTCAAGATGACTTTGTCTACCATCATTAGGGCTGTATACACATTATCCTACTGCAACGAATTCTTCCGATGAGGAACCTGCGTGGCTGAGGTTTTCCGTATTTTGTTCATTCCCAGAAGGGAAATCTTTTTGTGTTAAGCGATTTTCATTTGTGTTAAGAGAAAAAAATGCTTAAAAATACATAGCAGTTTGTCGGGACCTTTGCAGTATTTCGTGTTAAACTATATTTCGTCTTAAGCGTTTTCGTGTTAGGCGTATTTCACATTATAATGATCATTGTTATAATTTAGTTAAAGGTTAACCATAAGGTGGACGAACAAATAAATGTATGATTTACCGGGATTTACACTTTTATGAAGAAAACTACATAGACAGTTCATAATACACTGGTGTGCAAAAATTAAGGACGAAGTCGAAAAATTAGCATATCAGCTGAACGAAGAGGCAGAGCGGACAGAAAGACCAATCAGGAGATTAAGTAAGGTGATGTACGGTAGCACATGCGCAGATATGCAGGTAAACGTAATGGGGGAGTGTCTGAGTAGTATAAAGCATGTTGCCGGTGTAAGATCAGTATTTCTGGCAAAGAGATTGCACGCCGTATAGCATTTAAAATCACACCGAGTTGCTGCCTCAGCGAGAAATGGCGAATAATCAATCTGTTAGACGACATCTGGATGCTTTTACCCGAGGTCGAATCATTGGGAAGTTGGAGGAAGGCCGCAGTGTGACAAGTGTGGCTGCAGAGTTCGGAATTGCTCACAGCATGGTTTCACGACTTTGGAGACAATTTCAAACTACAGGAACAGCTATCTGGGGGTTCAGTAGTGGTCGTCCACAAGGAACCACACCCGCAGATGACCGGTACATTGTCTTACAGGCCAGAAGAAACAGGCGGCAGACAGCGGGAGAAATCGCTAGACACACGACACAGGTGACTGGACGACCGATATCGTGTTTTACCGTGGCCAGAAGACTGCACGGTGGTGGTCTGTTTGCACGACGCCCTGTACGGTGTGTACCTTTGACGCCTGCCCATCGGAGAAGGCGTTCTCTGTGGTGCCGGGAACACCGGAATTGGAGAGACAATGAATGGGGACGAGTACTATTTACAGATGAGAGCAGATTCAGTTTGAGTAGCGATTCTCATCGCATACTCATCTGGAGAGAGCGGGGAAGTCGCAATCATCTCTCGAACATCATTGAAAGGGACAGGTATGGAGTTCGCGGTGTTCTCGTTTGGGGAGGCATCATGCTTGGTAGTCGTACAGACCTTCACATCTTCGACGCAGGTTCAGTCAACGGGACTCGTTATTGTAACGAGATTCTTCTTCCATATGTGCGTCTTTTTAGAGGCGATATGGGTTTGCAGTTCCTTTTCATGGACGACAATGCACCATGTCATCGCACAGTAGCTGCCGAACAGCTATTAGAGAGTGAGGATATTGAACGTATGGATTGGCCGGCACGATCTCCGGATCTCAATCCCATCGAGCATGTATGGGATTTTCTAGGCAGACGCTTGGCAGCTCGTACCTTACCACCAGTAACGATTCGGGAGCTTCGATGGGCGCTGCAAGACGAATGGGCAGCAATGCCTCAACAACTCATTGACACCCTCATTCTCAGCATGGGCAGACGCTGTGAAACCTGCCTAGCAGTCAGGAGATCATATCCCCTACTAAAGACCGGATGTTTCTTGCTGGACACCCATCACAGGGATGTTTCGCCCTCAGTCGCATTGCACTCCATGCTACTTTTTCAATCAAGCTTCTTTTTATCCCTCTGATTTCTCTTTTAGTAAGTGTTGCTTACATATTACACATGTCCTTACGTATTGGGGATCTTACGGTATTAAATGTGTTGATTTGGAAAGCTTTTGTACAAAGTTATATTGAAAAAACCGTCTCGTCCTTAATTTTTGCACACCAGTGTATTATTTATATTTATGAATTGGTGTTCTTATCTTTTCTCAAAAATAAAGATTTCAAACCTAACATAAATTTTAAAACAGATTACCTAAATGAGATTCCGACAAACAATAATAATGATAATACCAATTTTCTAGTTAGTGAACTTTAATTAAAAGATAACTTGGTTTGCATTAATGTTAATCATGAGAGAGATGATTTTAGCTTCGATATTGTTTAAATAGAACAGAAATATGCATGTTTCAAAATACAGAAAAAACATTATTAAAAATATGTAACAGATTCTTAGTTTTACATATAATAGGTAAAATAAAAAAATTCCCTGACTACTGTTTGGAACAAAAATAACCGAAGTTATTTTATAAATAGTTGCTTAATAAATAATTCCTAAATTGCTGTTTCTAAAGTCCCACTAAGCAGTGTAACCATGGTAACCGCGTGGTCATGTTCATGAACTCGAGGTCAGCGTTCTCAAGTCGTAGCTTCTAAATCCAATGCCACTTAATTCTTTCGTGGGTCTTGGGAAGATTACTTCCCGTCTACACGATCCTACAAAATACACTTGCGGGAAGCGTAAAACCCATTATAATATATTGACCTTACTGTTATAATGCCGAGAAGATTAATCCTGCTTCAGTTTCGTGCTGCCATGTATTGCTCGATCGATTGAATAGAATTAACTCTTCTATTTTAAAAGTTTGAAAACGTTGAATGAAATTTGTTTTCCTATGACACCTGTTTCGATGTGACACATTTGTATTCCTCAACGAATCTACTGCAAATGGGAGTAAAATACTGTTTTTATTGTAATAACACTTTCTTATTTCTGTATATTTTGAGCAGTGACTATCTAATATTGTATAATAAATAATGGTTGAAATGTGAAAGTGCCATTGCAGTTTGATACTATTTGAAAAAATAGAATATTTAGTTCATAAATAATACATTTAGATAATAAATAAAGGAAATATTGTTTTTTTTATTGTAACTGTACTTATATTTCTTATACATTTTTGCACATTTTGTGTGAGTACGTGTCTAATTTGATTAACAAGTAATAGGCATAACAGTGAAATGTAAAAAATGCTATTGTATCATAAACAAGAATTATTTGCATTTTGTATATTTGAAAAATTAGAACATTTATTTCGTTAGATATGGCTGCACTTTCTCTTTTGAAAAAAGGCGGGGGGATTTTCAAAAACGAAATCATTTAAACGATCGTAATGCAAAAAAAAAAAAAAAAAAAAAAATTAGCGCTTAGCCAGTGTGGGAAATCATATGCCAAAGATGGTTTCCAACTATAGACGTTGTAGTAAATGTCGCAAAAAGGAACAAGAAAAGAGGACCCACTACATATGTGCAGAATGTGACGTGCCATTTTGCATTGTAACATATTTCTCATCTTTTCATGGTAAACAATCACCATTAATAATTTTTCTATGAGGGGGAATGGTGCTTGAAAAGTATTCTTCCCACTCCTAAAATTTAAATGCAAACATAACATCTGGCAAAATAAAATATATTTCCTTAAATGCTATTGCTTAATTGTTAATAAAACATAAAATACTGCGAGAAATTCAAAAGAGAAATAAATGGCCCTCGAAAGGGTTTAGGGGGACTTCCAAATTTACTGGAAACGTAATAACGCTTTATCACAATGAAATCACATTATTCAGATGTATAACTTTTGTTGAGTACGTAAATTGCTCATATAAATCAATCATGAAATGTAAAAAAATATCAGAAATCCCACTTATGATGGCCCAATTTCTGAGAATATGATTTATTTTTTACTATACTATTTTATTAGAATAATTAAATTTAATGAATGAATAAATAATAACAAAAAAAAAGCAAAAAATAAATAGTCCAACACTCTATATAGAAAGGAAAATGGAAATTTGCAAGGGAAATCGCTTTCTATTTTGTCATTTAATATTGTGATTCTGTGATATGTATATACATATTTATGTATTAATTGTAACTATTTGATAAAAACTAACCAAAATAAAATTTTTCTTTGTTGACCTAAGTAGGAGTTGACTTAAATTTTTTTTTGTATTACTTGTGTGTGTTTTCCTGGTATTTCCCAAATATTTCAAACATTAAATTTTTGTTTCAAACTCAAATCGTTTACGTTTATCTTGAGTTGATTACATCTGTATAAGATGGCATTTCGAATGTTTATTGTACAAAAGAAGCAATTTCAGTTTTCAAGTAAAAGTTATCCACACAAGGACGATATTCTTCTTTCGTTCCCCTTTCACTAAAGAACTCTCTCCCTTTCTCTTTTCTTTTCACACTGATTCATCAAGAACTCATCTTCAACTTTTATCACCAGAACCAGATTTGCTGCATTATGAATTATCACCCCTGCCATCAAGAGGAAAAAAAATCCCCGAGAAGTATCACAGATCGACTCAATTTGGTTTTTCCGTGACCCGTCCATTCCTCACGTGCAAGCCAACATTTTTTTTTTTTGCCGACTTCTAACTGACATTTGTGGTCACAGAGAAATCCAACGGGTGAAATTTACCTATATAAGAAATGTGATGATCTCGGATCAAAGATCATACGCTGAAAACGATGGTAATAATAATAAATATGAAATTCAACAGGTAGTGGAAGTGGCTGAAGTGAAGAGATGAAAGAAAAAAAATGTCTCATATGTTGGTCAAGGATTTCTGACTTTGTTATTCAAGCATAGGTTCTTTTTTACCCGAGGTGCGACGGATTAAATTTTCCTCCACATTCATGCTGTCAGCTCATGCTGTGAGAACCAGTAATCGTCAATGAAGCATTTTCAAGTTGTTTTTATTTTATTTCCAAATGAAAATGGAAATGTGAAAGCACGGAGAAAGGAAATACAAATCTGTTGTGGTTATTCCTCTGCCCCGACTGAACCCTCAACCTCATTCTAATGAAACATTTTACAAAAGCTGTTTGCTCACCCTCTTTTTCTGTCTTTTTGGGGGAATAAAACACTTCGAGCTTTTCTTTTTAAAGCTATTTTTCAATGGAATAAAAAATTATAGTAATCTCTCACCACGTCGTTTTTATTACCTAGAAATTAGCATCCATTGAATTTTTTAGAGATTAACTTATAGTTTTTCTTTTCATTTATTCTAATTGAATGATACAACACAGGTCTGGTATTAACAGTACTTAAGATATACTATTAATTCTTAGATGATTTATCACTATTAATTATAAATGCCAAATTAAAATATGGCGTAAAAAAGCCTATACAAATTTCCTTTACTATGCTAAAACGATATTTCAGTTATCCATCGAAATTAGTCAAAGCTGTCTTCAATTATATAATTTTTTCCAGTTATGTAAGAACTATGTACACATTTTATCTTTTTGGTGTAAAAAATCCAGTCTTTGAATTGTTTGATAAATTACACACGTATACTTCACTTAAGGGGTTCATCCATGTGACAGCCTATTTTTTAAGCAGGGAATTTTTTTGACGACCAGTAAAATGATAGAGCTTTAAGTTTTTTTTTATCATTTACTTATATGTATTTTAAGAGTATATATATAAAAATGTTTAGACAAAAATATCCAATAGAACGGGAGTTATATAGCGCCCCGAACACACTCGCCTCGAAAAAATGGACGCTTGATTCCGAAATAAAAAAAAATTGACGGCGTTTTAATCTATAAACTTAAATGCACAAAATGGACTACACTCAATTGAAAATATCAAAAATTGGATTTTTGGTAGACCTCTGAAGAAAAAGTTTCGAATTTTATGGGTTTTTTTTTACTGTTTTTGTTATAAAAAATAGAAATATTTTGAATTTTGGAATGATCGCAGTCCATACATTTGGTGCTTATGTATGTGCTGACAAACCGTTTTTAAGATATGATGGAGGAAAGTTTGAAAAACACCGTTTTGAGACAAACGCGTCTCACACACACAAGTTTTAAATCCGATTAAAACAATGAAAAGCTACGAAATGCTGCTCTTCGAACACTTGCTTCTTTATAAAGACTTCGAATTTTTAAAAAATCACTTTACTACCGTATTCTAGACATGTTAAGGAAACAATTTATGAAAAAAAAATGTTTTCATTTTTTGAACCCATTACATAGGTGAACCCTCTTAATCATAGATGTCATTACCAGCTAATTTGCTTGGGAATTTATATTCGAGCTTTTTATAGTATACTAGCTGAAGTATGCGTTCTTCGCACGGGTTACATTTTTTTAAAAAAAGAAAATTCAGCTTTGTGTAGTAAACCTGATATTTTTTAAAGGGGGTAGAGCCATTACAAGACAGTACATCCAAAATTAAAAAATAATTCTATTTTTAATGAGTGCTCACATTATAAATAATTTTAATTGAATTGCAATTTGGCCTTACAGTAAAGAATGATTTCATAAAAACATATTTGAATGTAAGAGAGGAAATTAACATACTAAAAAGGTAAATAGAAATGAATGAATGAAAATATAAATAAAAATGATAACAGAAACGTAATAAAAGTTGTAGGTTTCTGCTATGGGAACTATGGATGAAATAACCTGAAATAGATAAACCGAAAGAAAAAATTATTTATGTTAAACCCCTTCACTAAAATACCATATTAAATAACATATATTAGGAAGCATTCAACTGGAAAAAATTAAATTAGTACAAACTTATTGTGTCTATTATTGCGGTTAATTTTCTTTGTTGTATATTTATATAGCTTTCAGATAAACATTTTGAATGCATAAGCTGAATGTAATACATAGTGTTCTGAAAAATAGTCTTCCCCTTCGAATGTGAAAAACTCTCTCTTACTACACGTGAAATTTTCACTTAAAATAAATTTATACGCTATTATATATCTTACCGAGTTTCGTATTATCGGTTTCAGTCAACTTTGTATCACGAACAAAATATATTATTTTTCAAAAACATGGATATCAACATGGTTTTTTATAAAGCTACAAAAAAAGTATGCAATTTTTTCCTGTCCTTTAGAACAGTGATCTGCAACCCCCGGTCCGTGGATCAAATGGTGACAGACCGCCTAAAGAACATTTAACTATTGCCATTTTATTTAAAGTGGTGCATTTATCTCGGATTTGCGCAACTTTCCACGGAAATCACTTTATATTCCACGTTAAATCACTTTTATTCATTTTGGGTGTAACTATATTTTATTCTGAAGGCATATTTAAATGTAACTAAATTAAAATTGTCAAATCAAAATAATCTAAAATATAAACAATCAACGTGTCCCACCCTCAGCGGGCTGTGGTAAAATTATCAAACGTTGACCGGTCCGCAGCGATAAAAAGGTTGCGGAGCAATGCTTTAGAACACTCGATATATCATAACTAATTTTTTTCTTTAATTTCAACATTTTTTTTCAAAACCAAATTAATTGAAAAATATTCTCTTTTTTTCAATATCTTTAAAAATAGCTTTAATGCTACATATTTTTAACTTTTTAACTCTATTTTCTTCCAGATCCATCAGTGGTGTAACGTACATGCAGGGAGGCCCAAATATTCTCCGTTACGCCACTGAGATCCATAGTATACTTTTTCACTAATAATGGGACCACTCAACCATAATTTTAAAGCTATTTCTTTTTCACCATATTTTTCACCATATATATATATATATATATATATATATATATATATATATATATATATATATATATATATATATATCAAAGTCTCTTTTGTAATTGCAATTATTAAGGAATAAAATATAACTATTTTCGATGTAAGATACTTAATACTCTTTACCTATATAGTGAGTTAACCACATTTAATTTCTAAATTTATTTTCTCTTATGAATTTTTGTAAATTTCAAAGAACTCGCTAGAAGCTTCTTTTGATTTAGTTTCACTGGGAGTCCATGTTCGTACTACAAATCTTTTAAATCTATTTTTAAGTATTCTAAATTTTAATCGTAAAGAATAATTTTTAAATTTCTTTAATGAAGCTAACAAAATGTTTGACTAATTTAAGCGCGTTATATTTTGAAACTAAAATTCAGAATATTATTTGCCTTTTGTAATATTTAGCAGTTTTTATTTTGCGATACCATTTATTTTCAAGAAAATTTAGATTTTATAATTTATTACTTTTTGTGATATAATTTACCTAATTTAAAAATATATATATATTTGTAAATTTACTAAAGAGTACATTTTTTTACGTAAATCATTTTATAGCCATCATGATAATGATTAAAAATAACGTTTTTGGAAACCCCCTTATCATCTTGCCACTTTAAGAATAGCAAAAATAAGGCTCGATATGTGTGTAGTCAAGTTTTTAATTTTTAATTTTCAAGATATTTAACAGAATTTTTTTCACATTTATAGATTTAAGCATGCAAAGTGTAAAAAATACTTTAAAATTCAAACATCTCATTGATTATTGTATTTTTTTACATTTCAAATTTTAATATAACTGGGCATTGACAAAATTTCCGTAAGTTTCATGAAATTTGAGGGTTGAATTCGGGATAATGTAAATGAAAATTTATAATTAAAAAACCCGCTTTTATCTCTATATGAAATTATATACTATTTCTTCAAAAATGCGTACAAAAATGAAAAATAGTTCACTTAATATTTTGTGAAAGCCATTGGCGTAGCTAGACTTAAGTGGACCCTGTATCAGAATTCCTTGGAGGCTCTTTTTTGGAAAATAAATAAATGATCGCATTAATAAAACATATTTCAAAATGTCAAAATATTACATGTTGAGGCCCCTTCAGCTTGGGGGCCCCTTATCATTGATACGGTGGCAGCCACGCCCCTGGTGAAAGCCATAAATCATGATACAGGACGAAAAATACCTTATTATTATTTTAAATTTGTTGATGGTCTTTTAAATATTCAAACCATCAAAACTTCACTGGAAAATGCAGCACATTCTTTTACATGCCTAAATTGTAAACAATTTCGTCAAGTTTTTCTTTGAAAATTTCGAAATATATCTAAAATCTAAGAATTTTCATTTTAAACACCAATTTTCACAATTTTTTTATATTATTCTGTATTATTCTATATAATTCCAGACCCCTTTTCTTTTGGATATTTCTTCAGAATGTAATGTAACACATAGAACTTCCCGCTTATTAATCTATCACTGACTACGGGATGTACACGTAGGCCGCGGTAGCCTAGTAATAACCACTAGACTACCAATCACGAACTCATGGCCGGAGTGTCGCGGGTTCGAGTTCTGGTACCATTGAAGACCCGCGGTGTAAAGAGTGTCGATGCACGTTTAATCTGTCGAGACTCAATGTTCTCCCGTTGGTGGGGTGGAAGAGTTAGGAAAGGATGGGGCCAACTCAGATGTCGTCTTCGTCACTTGACCGAGGCACAAAATTACGAGATCCGTCACCAATAGCCCTTGTGTTATTTTGTCAAACGATGTTAATAAAACTCTCAGTCACTCGTACGATATACACAATATTGCCTTTTCTTTCCTTTTCTTCGTTTTGTCTTTCATATAAACTAAGGTGACCAGTTTTCTTACAATGAAAAGGAGGACGAAACATTTTACGAAAAAATTATGACTAAATATATGAAACATTTTATTAATGCAAACAAAAATTCACTAATTTTGTTTACATCCCTTTAAATTATTTACTTAAACGAATATTTTTCCATCGAATGTTTTTTTTTGTCAGTATATCATTTTGTAATATACCAGAAATTTCGGATCAAGAAAAATCCTTCATACTGAATTTCACGGTAAGTGCTGCAGCTCTTCTTCAAACAGACAATTGTCATCGATTTTACACTGGTGTGCAAAAATTAAGGACGAAGTCGAAACATTAGCATATCAGCTGAACGAAGAGGCAGAACGGACAGAAAGACCAATCGGGAGATTAAGTAAGGTGATGTACGGTAGCACTTGCGCAGATATGCAGGTAGACGTAATGGGGGAGTGTCTGAGTAGTATAAAGCATGTTGTCGGTGTAAGATCAGTATTTCTGGCAAAGAGATTGCACGCCGTATAGCAGTTAAAATCACACCGAGTTGCTGCCTCAGCGAGAAATGGCGAATAATCAATCTGTTAGATGACATCTGGATGCTTTTATCCGAGGTCGAATCATTGGGAAGTTGGAGGAAGGCCGCAGTGTGACAAGTGTGGCTGCAGAGTTCGAATTGCTCACAGCATCGTTTCACGACTTTGGAGACAATTTCAAACTACAGGAACAGCTATCCGGGGTTCAGTAGTGGTCGTCCACGAGGAACCACACCCGCAGATGACCGGTACATTGTCTTACAGGCCAGAAGAAACAGGCGGCAGACAGCGGGAGAAATCGCTAGACACACGAAACAGACGACTGGACGACCGATATCGCGTTTTACCGTGGCCAGAAGTCTGCACGGTGGCGGTCTGTTTGCACGACGCTCTGTACGGTGTGTACCTTTAACGCCTGCCCATCGGAGAAGGCGTTCTCTATGGTGCCGGGAACACCGGAATTGGAGAGACAATGAATGTGGACGAGTACTATTTACAGATGAGAGCAGATTCAGTTTGATTAGCGATTCTCATCGCATACTCATCTGGAGAGAGCGGGGAAGCCGCAATCATCCCTCGAACATCATTGAAAGGGACAGGTATGGAGTTCGCGGTGTTCTCGTTTGGGGGGCATCATGCTTGGTAGTCGTACAGACCTTCACATCTTCGACGCAGGTTCAGTCAACGGACCCGTTATTGTAACGAGATTCTTCTTCCATATGTGCGTCTTTTTAGAGGCGCTACGGGTCTGCAGTTCCTTTTCATGGACGACAATGCACCATGTCATCGCACAGTAGCTGCCGAACAGCTCTTAGATAGTGAGGATATTGAACGTATGGATTGGCCGGCACGATCTCCGGATCTCAATCCCATCGAGCATGTATATGATTTTCTAGGCAGAAGCTTGGCAGCTCGTACCTTACCACCAGTAACGATTCGGGAGCTTCGATGGGCGCTGCAAGTTGAATGGGCAGCAATGCCTCAACAACTCATTGACACCCTCATTCTCAGCATGGGCAGACGCTGTGAAACCTGCCTAGCAGTCAGGGGAGATCATATCCCCTACTAAAGACCGGATGTTTCTTGCTGGACACCCATCACAGGAATGTTTCGGCCTTCAGTCGCATTGCGCTCCATGCTACTTTTTCAATACAGCTTCTTTTTATCCCTCTGATTTCTCTTTCAGTAAGTGCTGCTTACATTACACATGTCCTTACGTATTGGGGATCTTACGGTATTAAATGTGTTGATTTGGAAAGCTTTTGTACAAAGTTATATTGAAAAAACCGTCTCGTCCTTAATTTTTGCACACCAGTGTATATTAAGCGTTTCTTTCAATAAAAACTCAACACATTTTTTTATATTTGTCCAATTTACTTGCGATGAAGTGACGCGTAACAGTTAGGCCTGGCATCTCTGAATACAGAGATTAAGATATCAGTTTTAAAATATTGAAAAGGAGGACAAGTAGGAGGACACTTTTCGAGGGAGGACAAAACCTATAAAAGTAGGACTGTCCTCCCTAAAGGAAGATGATGGTCACCTTAATATAACGCACAAAAGAAGCTTCCGGTTGAATACCATTTTTTTGTCGAATATACCATAATGAATACAAAGGAATCTCTCCATTGTATGTGCATCCCTCACAATTAAACAGTTTGTTCGCGGTAAAATTGCAACACCTATGCAACTCCCCAAAACGATTCTGTCGTAGAAGAATTTTCTGCATGCGCTTAGTCTAAAGTATTGTGCACCAATCAACTATGCTTCTTAATGTTTTGAAGACATCTTCATAAACATTCAACTTCATTGTATTTCCAGCTTTAGTTCTGGATTGCATGATCTCTTGAAACCAGTTGAACTTTCACCTTGTTTCAAATGAAACGAGATAGCATCTTGTGAAATTTGCTGAATAGCTTCATTCTGGCAAACCAAGCTCTATTAAAAAAATCAGAGATAAGAAACATATCTCAAGTGTCAGAACTGGAATCGTAGGATCGCCGAGTCTGTGATCACTAGTTGACGCGCATCAACTTGGTTACATTAAGCTTTTTGTTTTGATCTTCTTGATTTGTACTCAGTCCCATAGAACACCCACTGTATTAGCAGTAGACAAGTTGACATGCAAGAATTTTACCATAAAATTCGCTGATTTATGTTGCGCCGTGCGTTACTTACTGTTCTGTTTATCGGAACACGTGCTTTGAATATTTAGGGAAATAACCGTTCAGTTCCAGTTTATTCTGGTTTACAAAAATGTGACTGAATTTCACTGAAAAGCATTTTTTAATGTTTAATATCAAAGAAAAGTTTTCTTTTGATGTATGGCTTAGTTTAACGATTGCGTAATTCATTTAGGCATTTTTGATGTGTTTATGTTAGCATTAGGTTTACGGGTAAGTTGTATTTTTGTTGACCAAGGATTGGCAAGCTGTGGCGTGTCAAACGAATCTACGAATATGCTTCAGCGTGCCACACTGTAGGATATGTTTGAAACATTTCGATTCCCGCAAAAATGCATGCAATTGGTTTAGATGAAAGTTTGCAATCAGTCGAATCGTTTAGTGAGATTGTGAGCCATGCACATTTATTTTTTACGGGTTAAAATTTCTGCAAGTATTTGACATTGTATGCTACATACTGTCTTTTGGGAGAGGTCGTAGGTAAGGCCAACTTTTACATTAAGGCCCAGGCTTTCAAGAAATCTTAAGACTTCACTGCTTTTGGTGTTGCCATTGTGTTGGGGTGCTCAATGTTTCCTCGTAGTCTTTTTCATCTTGAACCAATTAACGATCTTATTCGTTTACTTTTTAGATTACTGGGGTCCCTTAGCCTCAGATATCAAAGCATGTTGGGTTTTTATTTATTATAATTTTTAAAATGTCCGAGATTGTCATTTAGAGTCCAAAATATTTTTTATTTTTAACGTATCTCATCTAGAAGTATCAATTAAAAATATAAATCTTATTTTAAAACTAGGCTTATATCTCAATAGCAAATTTTTTTATGAGTGAAATTCTGTTTTTGAATTCATAAAAAAATAATTTACAATATATATATATATATATTTTAAAAATAATAATAAAGAATTATTATATCTAGAATCACAAAAATAGATAACATCTTATTATTGTAAAAAGTAGACCATAAAAGTCATCAAGCGAATGAAATTTTAAAATTAATAAATTAAAAAGCTTGTTTACACAAAAACTTTAAAAGAAGTGTATTCTTTAAATGGAAAAATAAGAAGTTATATATATATATATAGAGAGAGAGAGAGAGAGATCTAATAGAAATTTATCGGAGGGCATAAAGTTTTGAATTTTATTAGTTACTTTTCTTATTAAACAAGCTTAAATTAGACCTTTTTTTTTTAAAAAAAAAATATAGTTTTTAACAAGTTTCTCTCTTTCAATTATTACTGTATTCTTTTTCTGAGAGAGAAATCATGTTTTTAAAAACCATTAACTCCCATTTGAGTTAAAGAATTTTAAGTAATGCCCAATATAAGTAAAGTCATACTAACATTTAAAAAGGTTTCTGAAGTCGGGATTACTCAGAAAGCGCTAATTAATTATTAAAAATCTTATTTTCCGGTCAATTTTAAAAATTTGTGTGTGTGTTCTTTATTCCATTGCTCTTAATGAGATATTTCAAAACTTTTAATTAGTTTCATGAAAAAAAATCTTTATACTCTGATTATTTTTGTACTAATTTTCTCTCTTTTGTTCAGAGTACTTACTATAATTCATCTATGCCGATACATAAAGAAGCTTGCGTTCGAAGCATTTACTTTTATAATGACAGACGCAATTATTTTAATGGATGAATCCTTTTTAACGCAAGTATTTATCATTTTCGAGTAAGTAGCACGTTAATTCTAAAATGAGCGGGAAAACAGGTTCTTGAGGTACTATTTCTTTTCCATGTTAAGAAATATACCTTTGAAAATAACAGAAACCACGTGAACAAGTAGCAGAGCAATGATTAAAATGACCCAAAGAGGTTGGAAGAAAAATGGACTGAAACTGGGCAAACCTTTCATTTCCGAATATTTGTCACTTCGTGTATCTTCGAGGTCACCGAACGCTGGTAATGGCAATTAATTTCAGAGGTGGCGGAGGTGATTTAAGATTCCCGTCAACACTGCTGAGGTTTTCGGGAAGTTACCGAAGTGAAAATGAAGAAACTTAGGACGAAAACTTAGTCGAGTTCTTACAACCTGTTAACAAGAACATGAGAAGTATTTCAAAAGAGAAGTTTCGACTTTGTTCTGTTAAGAAATAAATGCGGGCTCGTATTTCTGTTTATCACCACATTTATTTTTGTAACACTTTTGAAACGGAGTTTAAATTGTTGTAAAATAGATCATATGTCTAGATTATAGCAGTTGTCGAAATTTAGAAGATACAAACGCAATTTCGGAAGTATCTTCAGAAATAAAATAAGAACAGCTATTAAAGAAACTGCAGATTTTTTGCAAAAAAGAATATTTCTGTTGGAAAGTAATAAATTTATAAACCCTTAATTGGGTGGTCAGTTTTTTTGCCCAAAATGTTCCAAATAAGAGGCACATTTCTTAATGCATGTAACTAAGCATAATACTTAAGAAAAATATTTAATTGTGTGCAACACAAAACCCTCTTAATATTTGTTTTTTATAAGTCCACTCAGCATGCCGTGAAGAATGTTTCTTATATCTGTGAAAGGAATTTCTGCCATACTTACAAAAACATTTCATGTTCGTACCTCTTTTTCAAACGGTTGAGGATTTTGCACACACACACACACACACACACACACACACACACACACACACACACACACACACACACACACACACACACACACACACACACACACACACACACACACACACACACACACACACACACACACACACACACACACACACACACACACACACACACACACACACACACACACACACACACACACACACACACACACACACACACACACACACACACACACACACACACACACACACACACACACACACACACACACACACACACACACACACACACACACACACACACACACACACACACACACACACACACACGCACGCGCACACACGCACAAGCACGCACACGCACACACACACGCACACACACACACACGCACGCACGCACACACACACGCGCGAACACACACACACACAATCATGTAACAAACAATATTGACTAGTGTATTATTTTACATTTTTTTATGAATTATTATTCCTTTGCTTATGTGTGCGAGGAGGGGATGCTCTTTAATTTTATCTTTCTTTATTGAATATTTTCAAGAATCTAAATTCCTGAATTCAATGAAAAATTCCCGTCTTTACCACAAAGAAAATCCCCCAGAGGAGAGAAGTATTTCAGTATTATATACAAACTACATATCTCTTAAAACAATTGGCATTAGTAATCTCACTATAAGAATTAAAATGTGAGCAAATAAAAGATATAAGGAGTAAAATAACAGTGCTCGTACAGCGTGCGGCAAACCGGTTGTGACTAATTTTCGGTAGCCCGTACGGTGAACGGGTTAAATGAAATACCTTTTACACACGAATTTCGATATCATTCGATTGCGTAGTGCAGAATGGCGTTGAATAATAAGTGTACATTGCATTTACAGATAAAGTTTTTAAAAAACTAAACAAGCAATGCTTCGAATATATTTTAGAACTGATTTTTGTTTCAGATCTTTTTCATAACGAAGTTTTTATTTCTGTTAAAATTCGAATTAACATATATATATATATATATATATATATATATATATATATATATATATATATATATATATATATATATATATATATATATATATATATATATACTAGCTGGTATACCCGTTCTTCGCACGGGTGAACTGAAAAATTAAACAACACAGATTAAAGGATAAAGAAGTTTTTAAAGAGTTAATTTTACGTGAATTGCAAATTAAACAAAAAAAGCTTTTGGCGTAACTCAGGTAACAAAAAAAAAGAGAGAAATAAAACACCTTTGTTAAATTTTAAGTATGTAGGTCTAATAGCTGATAAAAAGGATTTTTTTTTATTTATAACTCCCCGTAACACTCTTGAAGGTTGATTTTTGAAAATACCTTCCTAAGCTGATCTCTGCTCAGCAAAAGTAACACATTGTTAAAAGTTTTGTGTAATAAACGCTTAAAATAGTGTAAATAATTTTTATCTGAAAGTATAATACATTAATAGTACTTTCTGAAGTATTTATTTTATGTTAAAATTGTAATATTCGCAAGCAACGCCGTTTCTCAAATTATAATGACGATCCAATGAAAAACATAGCGAAATGTTAACGATAGAGTCAAGTTGGCACAAATGCCTAGCTACTTTCATAACCCGAGCTTTATTAGAGCTTTGTAAGACCCGCCGTGTAGGGGAGAAAAGCACTTTAATACTTTATCCAACCGCATTATGATTTACTGCAGTTTTTTTCATACAATATTTTTTTTGGATCGCTACATTTAAAATTAAGGGATATACATAAACAAAATACTCCACTTTGGAAAATTTAATCCGTTAGAGCTAATAAATTAAATAAAGATATTCCACTGTAAAATTAATTATATATACCGTTCACTTAAAATAAGTAGTCAAATCATTTTCTAAGGTCTTCATTGACAGACAAAACCATAAGACACTTAAATTTTGACATTAACTATTTTTTTGCGACAAAAATAATAATCTTTGCAATCCGCTGAAAACGCAATATCTGCTACAAAACTTTTCGCCTTCCCCACTAAAATACTAATCACAGAACCCGTGCTGCCATATATCTTGGAAGAGTGGATTTTAAGGAATATTAAAGCTAATTATTGGTAGAATATTCCTTCTAAGTTGGTGTGGTGCGGTAGTTAGGAGAAAGGGGTGCCAGCTCAGATGTCGTCCACGTTACTTGACTATGGTTCAAAATTACGTGGTCCGTTGCCAAAAGCCCTCGTGTAGCTGAACAGTGCAACATTAATATTCACTCACTCTCACACTCCAAGAAATACAGAACAGTAGTTATTACGTTTTTAAGTGTAAAAATAATTATATCTGCCTATTCAATTAAAATTATAGCGTTATAATTAACTACTAACCACAAATAAATTTTGAAAATTTGTCCAAAGGATGCAGTGTGAAAGAGAAAGCTTATTTACTTTAATTATCAGAACTGATAAAAGCATTTATTTGGAAAAAAGATCAATTTCTTACTACCAAATATGTGCATAATAAGATGTTAAAAAAACATTAAAATAAAGAGAGATTTATAACAACCTCTCCCTTCAAAACTTAGTTTGATTCTGAAGTAAAAAAAATAGGCATTATATCAAAGGAATTAATTAGAAGCGAGCACCAAACAAAAAAGATTTTTCACAAACAAAAGATAGATATATGCAGACGTGGTTTTTTTTCGCAGCGCATGCCAGAATTGCTAGCAGAAGACAGAATTTTTTCCTACTTACTTGACAAATATCGTTATATTTTTGACACTTTTCCCAAATCTTTATAAATTATAGTCTATGCTATAAATTATAGCTTATGTGCTATTCTGATGTATAAGCTATATTACTGTAAAGTTTCATTAAAATCCATTCAGTAGTTTTTTTGCGTGAAAGACTAACAAAGATTTTCACAAACTTTCACATTTATAATATATATTAGATATAAAGAAAGAGAGAGTTATATATATGTAATGAAACTAATAAATAAGTAAAAGAAATTTTCTTAAAGAGGAATGGTTTGTAAATCTATCTATTCCAAATAATATATATTGAAGAACCCTAAAACGTTGACGCAGATAGAGATTCTTTTGACTTAAGCCAAATAACTACATCTTATATCTTATTCAGTAAGAGTACTTGTTGCTTTTTATCTTGTAGCTTTTTAAACTTCCATTGCAGAAAATATCACCTGAAAGATTTTTTTATTATTTTACAGTCTTTGTTTAGCTCATTAAAAATGCGATTCTCTGCAGTGATTGATCACGCTTTTTTATCTTCCACTTCATCTCGTATCGTATTAATCGCCAAGTGACTAGCTCAGCTTTTATCTGCGTTCACTCTATATTTACGAGCTCGTATTTATTTCGTACATATATTATTCGGTTGTCTTTCAATATAAGAAAGGTTCTCTCACAATTAACGGGCAGTTTTTGCGGAGTAAATCTTAATTTATTTTGGAACTCTTTCGTAATTACAGTACATTTTCTTCTAACAGGAAACACTTTTACAAATCCGCAATAGAACATATTAAAAAAGAAACAAATACTATATCACATTCATTAAAATCCAAAACCGCATTAACCTGGGGTACCCTAGTGATCCTTCTCTATTTTCGACCCTCATTCTTGTCATTCAATTTATCCTTTCTTTTTTCCCCGTCTAGATCACAGATTTTCACAAATGTTTGGCGCAGTATAGCCAGATTTGGCTCTTGCGCCATAAAATCTCACATTCACTCACTCACCCAAAACCACATTTTTACATAAGACAAGATTGTAGTTGCGATTAAAGGATTTCACTCCAAAGTTGCCTCCTTGCACCTCCTGCACCAAGCCGGAAAGAATATTCTAGAACAGTGATACGCAACCTGCGGTCCGCGGGCTACATGCGGCCCACTGGGCCTTTTTAAGTGGCCCGGTCATGGTCTATTGCTCTGAAAAATTCGTTTATTTATAAAAATTTGGCGGGAAATTCTTTGTTATGAAATATAATATATCAATTTCGATTTTTTCTGTCAATGTCGTATAGGTGTGAATGGATATATTTTTTTGATTAGTGATAATAGACAACAGTGGAGTAGCGACCATTTAGCTGCGTACATGTTTCGTATCTTGCAAGTGAAAAATATTCGAAGAAAATAGGTTGTTTGAAGACGATTGGCAAGTTGACTATTCTGTAGGGAAAAACAAGCATGGAGATCAGTAATTGTTTGATTTGTCACGAAAGTGTTGTATTTAAAAAATACCAACAAACAAGAACTGTGTGTGTTCAATGACACTTTTCCTCGAAGATCTCTTTCAAGAGGTGATAAATAGGCTTTCTTGTTGAATAATCTTTACAACAGCAAAGAAGTGTTTTGTCAGTGGTAATGTCACAGAGGTAACAAAGGCACCCTAGGAAATTTGTTATTTTATTGGTAATCATATGAAACAGTTTACTGAGGCAGAAATTGTGAAAGAGGGATTCTTAAATCCTTCCAATATGGAAAAAAATCCGTGACAAAAATTAAAAAAATGTAAAAAATAATTAAAAAAAGCAAAATAGGAGTTTTAATATTTTGATCAATATTTTCCACATTTTAAATTTTCTATGTTATCTTAGTCTTAAAGCATTTCTCCCTCTCTCCATTAATTCTCATGTTGCGGCCCGCGTGAAAAAGCTAACATATGTATGGGGCCCGGCAGAAAAAAAGGTTGAGTTGGTTGAAAAGTTGAGTCTAGAAGCTTCTGGAATGTTCTCTTAAAAATGTATAAATTGTTTTTTGCCAAATTTGTCATCAAGATTATTCCTTTTCATTTAATATTATTAAAGAGCCCCATTACTTTTCTGGCAGAGAAGCAAACCAATCCCAACATTTCCATAACAATATGTGTATGCGTGTACATGCAAGTTGAGAATTTAGCGTCGTAAATCATTTATTTTCTTTAATTTATATCATCTTAAATTTACCTATCTGGCTGTTGGTGGGCATCATTTTGGATTCTATGTCATTTGAAGATAATTCCTTGAGAGATATTTCACTTTCCAAATGTTGAAGATTTCTTCATGTGAAATCGAACATGCCGTGAAGGTCTTTAAGGAGAATTTACAACATACTTCTTGAAGACTTCAAAGTTTTTTTGAATTTTAAAATGAAGCAATCTTCGGTACTCTTCATAGCAATATTCTGAAGAATCGAGATAAACTTTTTGCTACTAATTGACAGTTTTGTTATGACGCATGTATTGGGTCCAGATCTTAGAAATTATGTTTACATATCCACTGATGATTTAAATGATATGTTGTTGTCGTGTGTTTATTACTGGGATACATACGAAAAACGTGAGATAGATGAACAGAAACATATAACACAAACACAGAAGAATACAGATTTTATTACAAACGATGATCCCAGCATATAACAAGAAGAGGTGCGCTGCTTTTCCTTTCGAGACGGGAATCCATTTCAGGCGAAAGACCGACTTCTTTCACGAGGAAGATACAACCAAGTCTTACTCGGGATTCGAACCCGAACCCATTCGGTTATAAGCCGAGAGACATAGCCACCGTACTGGCTGAGCGACATTTGCATGATATACATGGATTCAATAATTTACCGTAAAATCCGGTGTACAAAGCGCACTTTGAACTCAAAAAATAAGATCGAAATTTAAGGGTTCATGTCATACGTCGGGTATATGTATATATAAAAACGATAGCTTTGAAAATAAAAAATTAAAAGACGAGCATAAAAAAATAGACTTTACATAGATCGGAATATTGTTTATTTAAAAGAAATGCCATACCTAATGAACTTAAAAGGCTGTAGTTCTATAATTATACTATTTTTTCAAAAGCCTGGGATAATAACTCGAATAAATGTCTTCAAAACATTATAGCTTTGTACATGTGCATTTCAGATTTCTTCGTAAAAAAGGGGGTGCCAGTTACACGGGGAAAATACCTAAACAATAAAAAATGCAGCTTTTTTGAAAGTATAGGTGCGCGTTATACGCTTGTACACGTGATATGCAGGATTTTGCTGTGCTTGAAGTTATAGTATGTTATTTACAGTCTTAATTAAGATTGTCTCAACAATAAGAGAGTCAAATGATTGTTAATTCCTATGCCATCCTTCCTGTCGAGTCTACTGATGCAACTAAAAAATTGTAGTGAAAAAGGTGCGTGAAAGCCGTAAAGGTTTAAAATCCTCACATTGACGGGGTGTGGAAGTTTAGAGAGTGGAATGTTAGCTTAGATATAGTTCTTCTCACTTAACAGTGGTATAAATTAGCGCTGTCTCCACAAATCCTCCTTATGTCGTTTAATAAATAAAAAATTAATAAAAATAACAAAGCATTAACAAAATGATGCCGTTACCTTATTTAAATTCGTCGAATATAGCATCAACATTTTTAGATTAAAGCTATCTTACCACTACAGAATGCAATAAGATAAGCTATTTTACAATTGAAGAGTGAAATTAATGAATATTTTCCATACTCAGAATACTTTTTCAGATAGCTAAAAGCTCCTGTATTGAATACAGTCAAACCTCTATTAATGCGGGGTTCTTTTCTATGCGGTTTGCTTTGTGTGATTTTTCAATTCTTACTATTAGTTCACTCTCTCCCTATATATCTTGTTCAAATTTTCAATCATTAATAAAATACTTTTTATTCATCCACTCAAGTTCGAATATATTTTTTAAACTTGTAGTGGATGACACTTGATGTTAATATATATAATTTTCCAAATATTAGTTCATTAATTAAACTAAATTAATTAATATTAGTTTTATACGGGAGAAAAAATTAAATTTGTTCCGAATGAAGGCAATAGATGGCGACAGTATACATTGATTATCCAACTGCCAGGCATGAAAAGCTCAATTTGTTTTTCAAGTAGGCATTGACTTAATTTTTTTTTATATTACTTGCTTTTGCGACACATGAATTCCATCGGTGTTGGCATTATAGTAACGAGTTGTAAAGTTTTTTTTTATGAATATGTATACATATGCTGTATTTTTTATTATTATCTGCAGTTTTTCGCTAATGCACATCACATTCAATTGTTTACGTTTTCTGCGCTAGCATCATATGCCTAGTGTATTTTCTCTCTCTCCTAGTAGTAGTTTTTCTCACGATTCAAGCGATGTAACCGAAAATAAGTTCACGTTATCGTCAGCAATTATTGCGCTAATACATAATGTCAGCAGAAAAGATTGACACTTTCAGCAACAATGATCATGTCGAAATGATTTAGGACGAAACCATGAATGATAGTGATATTATCAATAACTTGACAGATTATGAAGACGGACTAGAAGAACCGGATTCTATGACAGAGGATAAAATATACAGTGGGCCGCAAAAGTGTTCGTACATTTGCAATTTGCAGTAAAATTTAATATTTTCGACTAGTAGAAATTAAAATATATCGGAATTGTAAATTTTTATGATATCTGCAACTTGTTCTTAATGGAATAACATAATCAATATTTTAAAAATAGCATAACTATTATTTTTAAAAATTAATAATCAAAAAGCTAATAAAAAATTACGCCACAAAAGTCTTCGTACACTTAACAAAAATCTCAACATAGCTTTAAATATTGCATTTCTTTCTTAATTTGGTACTTTGTAGGATATTTTTTAGTCTCTACAACAACTTTTAAACGTCTTGGTATAGATTTAATCAGTTTTTTGTAAATTCTGCATCAATTTTCATCCATGCTTCTGGGATCGTTGTTTTTACTTCCCATTATGTGTTTATATGTCATGTTTTCTTTTTTAAAATAAGATTTTCACCAAATATTTTCTACTGGGCTAAATAAAGTGATTAAGAGGTGTTTTCAGATTTTGAGGACGGTTATAGAAGCACCAGCGGTGTACATTGAGAGCAGTGCGCTTGGCGTCATTATCCTGTTAAAAATGAAGTCGTCTCCAATATCCACATTTTGGGCGGAATATTTAAAATTTCTCTTTAAACTATTTAAGTAGAGCGCCCATGATTCATACTATTATCAAAAAATACCAAATTGCCAAATCCTGAAACCGATTTACACCCCACAACAAGACACACCTTCACCTCCATGCTGAAGCATGGAGATGGAGGAGTTCTTGTTCCACATAAATTCATAGGATAAAATTCCTCATTTTATCATTTACTAGCTATTATGCCCCCCTCGGAACCAAAAATGTTGAATTTTCAGTCATCCCAATCAATTTGCTGTCAATTTTGAATTTTCTGAAATTTAATCCCAAGAATCTAGTTGAATTAATGAACCATGGAGGTGGAAGAGATCTTGTGTGGGGGTGTAAATGGGCTTCAGAATTAGGTAATTTGTTATTTTATGAATGTATTATATGAAGCATGAGCTCTATTTAAATATTTTAAAGAGAAATTTTAAGTTATCTGCCCAAAATTTAGATATCGGAAACGATTTAATTTTTTAGGAGGATAATGATGTCAAGCACACTGCTCTCAATGTACTCCACTGGTGTTTCTATAACTGTCCCCAAAATCTGAAAACGCATCTCAATCACTTTATTTAGCCCAGTAGAACATATTTGGAAATAATTTGATTTAAAAAAAAATAGAAAACATGACATATATAAACAAATGATGGAAAATAAAAACAACAATCACAGAGGCATGGAGGAAATTCGATGCAGATTTTACAAAAAACTGATTAAATCTATACCAAGACGTTTAAAAGTTGTTGTGGACACTAAAAGATATCCTACTAAGTACTAAATTAAGAAAGAAATACAATGTTTCAAGCTATGCTGAGGTTTTTGTTAAGTGTACGAAGACTTTTGTGGCGTAAATTTTTATTTGCTTTTTGATTATTAATTTTTAAAAATAATAGTTATGTTATTTTTTAAAAAAATTAATTATGTCATTCCATTAAGAACAAGTGTGCAGATATCATAAAAAATTACAATTCCGATATATTTTAATTTTTACAAGTCGAAAACGTTAAATTTGATCGGAAATTGCAAGTGTACGAACACTTTTGTGGTCCACTATATGTAAGGATCGAGCTTTGCAACAAATTGGAAAAGTATTTTCTTAAAATACAAGACAATTACGAAAGGAGTTTGAAATTCGGAAAAAAGAGCTTCGATTGTATACAACTGGCTTTTCTAGACGTTTACAAGCAGCTGATCAAGCAACTGTCGTTGTAAAAACTTATAATTGAACTTATGGTGATAAAAAATAAATCAGTTACAATATCTTCAAGTGACGAAAGTGATTTTGAACCAGCTCATCCAGTGGCGCACACAGGAATTTTTCAAGGGGGGTCCGGGGGCGAAAGTTCACCATTCTTGTATCATGCTCCTTTTGTTTTTGTCGATTTTCGGGAACAAAACACAGTAAAAAACTAATTATTGAATAAATAATGAGCATTAATTAATTAAATTAATCATTAATAACAAATACTTAATTAAATCTTACGTACTATGTACCTAGAATTATAATCAATCAGAAAAAAATCAAGGGCTTTGAGTTTGTACGGACCCCCAGGACCCCCCTTTTGTGTGCGCCACTGAGCTCATCACATATTATACGTTTTAGACTACGATGAGTAGCAATGAACGCGAAAGTTTGTGAGGATGTTTGGTCGTCATTCACGCAAAAAAAAAAAACTGAATGGATTTTAATGAAGCTTTACAGTAATACAGATTATACATTAGTGTTAGACATTTAAAAAAGTCGGATCCAAATTTTTATGATCTCCTTTGTGTTGTTTTTCCAATCCCGTTCCATGATCTCAATGAAAGTAAGCACACCGATTCGAACCCGATCTTTTTGAGTTTCGTGATTTGAGGTTGGCAGCAACTGCCATGCAAATCGAGCTAGTATTTAAACTCGGCTCATGTTAGTTTTTGAAAAGGAAGGAGAAACGGAAATATAAGAAGTGTGTGAGTGGTTTAACTCTTAGAGGGAGAGAACAACTGGTTGGCAATGCAACTGCAGGTTGCATCACCATTTTAGATTAGAAATTAATTTTATAATATTAGAAGACGGTTCGAATCGGATCTCGCTGGTAATGTTGCTTTTTGAACTTATTGTTTTTATCGCTCCAGTAACGAGCAGAGTGACTTTATGATTGATTATTAAAGGCCAATTTTAAGAAACTGTTTTTCGTCTTCATGCCTCCTCGACACATAAATTTCACTGCTAGCTTTTGCAAAATTTAAATTAGTTTACCAATAAGTGTAACAGGATTAATTAAATTAATCATTAATAACAAATACTTAATTAAATCTTACGTACTATGTACCTAGAATTATAATCAATCAGAAAAAAATCAAGGGCTTTGAGTTTGTACGGACCCCCCAGGACCCCCCTTTGTGTGCGCCACTGAGCTCATCACATATTATACGTTTTAGACTACGATGAGTAGCAATGAACGCGAAAGTTTGTGAGGATGTTTGGTCGTCATTCACGCAAAAAAAAAAACTGAATGGATTTTAATGAAACTTTACAGTAATACAGATTATACATTAGAATACCACATAGGCTATAATTTATAAAGAAATTGTGTGAAGTGTCCAATGTATAACGATATTTGTCAAGTAAGTAGAAAAAAATTCTGCCATCTGCAAGCAATTATGGCAATTATTTTTTTCATGTGTGAGACATAAGAAATTAATGCTTATATCAAAATAAATACTTTTATCGCTTCCGGTACTTAAAGTACATAAACTTTGTCTTTCATACTACTTAATTTGTTTGTGGTTAGTAGTTAATTATAACGCTATAATTTTAATTGAATAGGCAGATATTGCATTTTTTAAGTATAAAAATAATAACTACTGTATTGAACTTTTTGGAGTGAGTGAATATTAACGTCGCACTGTTCAGCTACACGAGGGCTTTTGGCGACGGACCACGTAATTTTAAACCATGGTCAAGTGACGTGGACGACACCGCACCTGGCACCCTTCTCCTAACTACCACACCACACCAACCTAGCAGGAATATTGTTCCAATAGTTAGTAGGAATATTCTTTGAAATCCACTCTTCCAAGATGTATGGCAGTGTGGGTTTTATGATGAGTATTTTAGTGGATGAGTATTTAGTAATAGTTTTGTAGCAGAAATTTCGTTTTCAGCTGACGGCGTTTTCAGCGGTTTGCAAAGATTATCATTTTTGTCCCGAAAAAATAGTTGATGTCAAAATTTAAGAATCTTATGTTTTTTGTATGTTCATGAAGACCTTAGAAAACGATTTGACTGTTTATTTTAAGTGAACGGTGTACATAATTAATTTTACAGTTGAATATGTTTAAGTAATTAATTACCTCTAACGGATTAAATTTTCCAAACTTGAGTATTTTGTTTATGTATATCCCTTAATTTTCCATGAATTGATCAAAAAAAATACTGCATGAAAAAAACCGCAGTAAATCATAATGCGGTAGATAAAGGGTTAACGTGTATCGCTCCCCTACACGGCGGGTCTTTCAAAGCTCTAATAAAGCTCGGGTTATGAAAGTAGCTAGGCATTTGTGCCAACTTGACTCTATCGTTAACATTTCGCTATGTTTTTCATTGGATCGTCATTATAATTTGAGAAACGGCGTTGCTTGCGAATATTACAATTTTAACATAAAATAAATACTTCAGAAAGTAATATTAATGTATTATACTTTCAGATAAAAATTATTTACACTATTTTAAGCTTTCATTACACAAAACTTTTAACAATGTTTTTCTCTTTTGCTGAGCAGAGATCAGCTTAGGAAGGTCTTTTCAAAAATCGACCCTCAAGAGAGTTACGGGGAGTTAGTTATAAATAAAAATCTTTTTTTATCATCTATTAGATCTACAGACTTAAAATTTAACAAAGCTATTTTTTTCTTTCTTTTTTTGTTCAGCTGAGATGCAAAAAGCTTTTTTGGTTTAATTTGCAATTCACGTAAAATTAACTCATTAAAAACTTCTTTATCCTTCAATCTGTATTGTTTAATTTTTCAGTTCACCCGTGCGAAGACGGGTTAACCAGCTAGCTATGTATATTTTAAAAATTTATTCATAAGTAAAATAATAAATTAATTTTTTTAAAAAAATTTGAAGCATCTTCTTAGTATTTCTTAAATCTGACATATTTTTTTAGGGCGACATTTTCTCTTATGTGTAGCCCCTTTCCAATACATTATTTTTTTTACTATTATGTAGTAAAGAAATTATTTGTTTTATGAAATTCCTGAATATTTTTTTGTGAGGTTTCTTTTATACAGTCCAAATCAACCGCATAAAAACAGGTTTGACTCTATTATGTTTTGATATATTAGTTCATTCTAAAAATAACACACCCTTTTTCAATTAATTATGTATGCAATATGTTTGATGATGAATATTCTTTGAATACTTCTGAATTTTAAGGATGCAGAATGACATTTAGGCATATTTACTCTTATAATTATATAAATTTAATTTTAATATTGAAATATGCACAATATGAAAAAAAAAACATTTTCGAATTTTTATACTGTATTTTAATATTAGGTAAAGAAAATGGCGGCAAGCAATTGAAATTACTCGTGTTTGAATTTGCTGTTCCGTATTGTAAAATATTTGTTTCTATTTGAATCTCTTTTCTTTGTTTTGAACTATTTTTAATTGAATATTTAAATTATACAACAGTTACAGATATCGTTTAGGTTGTAAAAATTCTTTTCCATATTATTATCGTCTGCTTTATATAATTCAATAATTCATTTAATTCTAATTTATTTGATATTAATTTATTTACTTATATAATATACAATCGTTTGGTGTTAAAGTTATGTTGCTTAAGTTCGGGCATTTTTTGCAATTTTTTTAAATACGTTTATTATTCAGTCGGATAAAAATAATTGTAATGCATAATCGACACTGGTTAAATTTAATATGCAATTAATTTTTTAATATTTTCGAGATATTGTCATTAATTTGGAGATCTTTTTGATCATTTGAGTTATTATAAGTGTAAAAGGCTTCCGTGGAATAAACTTTGGCTACTATTAAACACATTTTTTTAATGAATGATAAAAAGTGGCACTCTTTCGAAAACCATTGCAAACAAAAACATTTAAATACCAAACTATAATTGAATATCTTTGCGCACACACATGTATCGTCATCAACTTTTTAGTATGTCTAATTCTATATGCACTTTTTAAGAATATTTCTTTTCATTTTAACGAAAATAATATAAATTTATTTACATCATATCTTATTCGCTTATGGTAATTGAGATGTTAACAGCATGGAAATATATAAATTCATATTATTTTTGTTTATTAATATGAAATAATCAATTAAAATGACCGACATAATGATTGACATAAACTATGACTTTCAATGGCATTGTAATTGCAATGGTCAAGTGGTGATCCTCGATCCGTGATACTTTTAGCTGCTATAAAAGTTGAATTTCGTGACTAGTTTTTGCGGCAGACGCCAATTTTGTTTTCAGAAATCATTGATGGCAGAATTTATGAGTTTGAACTCGTCTTGAGCCTTTATAAGAATCTTATTTCCTAGTGATTCATAGAACGAAAAGTATTTTAAATTAAAGAAAAAAATTTAGATACACAGATTTTTTCGGTAATTTTAGATCGGTAATTGACGTTTGAAACGTATATTAATTATGTATTTAACCTTACATTTAATTACAAGTCACACGAAAGCACCGCTAAGTCTCGAGCTTTTTAAAATTACTTTAATGTAGTTCTGTTAAAATATTTTGCACCTAGTATTTCACATATTTAGTACAAATAATCGATATACATTATGCAATACTGATACATTTATAAGCGTATTATATCAGTATAAATGTGTGCTTTATTTTTTATTATGTCAAAAGGTATTTTTATTTGTTTACTTTCAGTAAATTAATATTTTTTAAAATAATCTTTTGTTTTCTGCTTTTCAATATGCTTGCACCTCCTCGTAGAATTATCACGCCCCCAAGGGGGTGTGCCCCACAATTTGAGAACCGCTGCATTAAAGTATTATGAACAAAAAGTATATGGTACTTACTTTTCATATCGGCCATAAATTTTAAGTCAAAAGCGTCGCCAAATGCCGCAATATGTAACCAATTGTGGAAAACTATTCCCGTGCATGTTAAACATGATAATCTCGTTTGTGCATACTCGAATATAATAAGAATTTCTCTGATAGGTTGTACTTTTCCTACGCATACTCAAACACAATAATTGAAATTATGCATACTCGAAAATAATAAAATTGTTTATAATCCATAATATTTTTAAATTTTGTTCAGTAAAATGACTAGTATTTCTGATATATTTTCAAAGCAGAAGAGTATTTCCCAAAATACCGTCTCATACGTAAGTACCTGAAAAAACTATGGTTTGCAGAAAAATGGCAAACCAGGAAATATCTCGAATTCGCAAAACATAATTTAAATTCATTCTCAGTCGAAATTATGGGTCGTCATCTGCACAAAAACAAGTAATATAAATTTTTTTTTTATAAAAATGAATTCCCACATAGGTCAAGAAAATTTTTTTTTATATTTTAGCTAATTAAATTAAATTAATAAATTCATATTTGAAAAAACTGTATTTACATCAAGTGTTATCCACTACAAGTTTAAAAAAATGTATTTGAACTTGAATGTGTGGAGGAATAAAATAATAAGTATTTGAAACCGAGAAAAAATTCATTAGAAAAACCTACTGGGGCCATCTGTTGTTGCTCGTTCTAACTTCGTCAGAAATAACGCAGGATAAATTGAAAATTAAAAAATAAAATTTAATTAATAAATTAATATTGAAAAGAACTGTATTAACATCAAATGTCATCCACTACAAGTTTAAAAAATGTATTTGAACTTGAATCAGTGGCGCACACAAGGGTCAGGTCCAGGGGGTCCGGACCTCCCCCCCCAAAAAAAGCCCTTGATTTTTTTCCGATTGATTATAATTCTAAGTATATAGTACGTAAAATTTAATTAATTACTCGTTATTAATGATTAATTTTATTAATTAATGCTAATTATTTATTCAAAAATTAGTTTTTTACTGTGTTTTGTTCCCGAAAATCGATAAAATCAAAAGGAGCATGATACAAAAATGGTGCTTTCAACCCCGGACCCCCCCCCCCCTTAAATTTCCTGTATGCGCTACTGACTTGAATGGATGAATAAAACATGTATAGTTTATTAATGATTGAAAATTTGAACAAGATATATATATATACAGGGAGAGAGTGAACTAATAGTAGGAATTGAAAAGGACTCATTTGCATAGATTTTGAATGTACTGTAAAATCCGTCGTATATAACGCGTATCGTATCGCGAATGTACCATATCGTATAACGTGCACCAAAACTTTCAAACTTCTTTTTTTTTAAATTTTGAGGCATATTCGCCGTATAACGTGCATCCCTTTTTTATGAGAAATCTGAAAAGATGTATGTAATGCTCTTTTGTTTTGAAGTCTTCCTTTCGAGGTATTATTCGAGGTTTTTTTGAAAAAATAGCATATTTCTAGAACTGTTATTCTTTATCTTCACAATGTATGCCATTTCTTTTAAATAAACAGTATAGATATACATACAAGTCAAATTCTTTTTATACTGGTCTCTTTTTTTATTTTTTTTTAGGGCTATCATTTTTATAACCTGCCTATAACGTGCACCCGTAAATTTCGATCTTAGTTTTTGCGTTAAAAGTGAGCGTTATACGCCGGATTTTTCGGTAGTTATGATGTTTTGGCCGCCTGAATCCAGTCATTAGATTTTTCGTTTGCTTCAAGCGTATGTGTTTAATTTAAAAATGGTATTTAATTATCTACGTGTACGGGAATTATTTTTTGCATATGTGCAGGAACAATAACAGCATTAGGTGACGGGATACATTTTTTCAATTCCTCTACTATGTTAGCTCACACACACTCTCTCTATATTTGTTCCTTTATTTATCTTGGTGGAATTTTCAATCGTTAATAAAATATATTTTAAAGAGCTCAATTGAGCTGAAGTTTTATATACATGATTATTTTGGATGAAAATACACTAATTTTTAATTATAATTAGTAAAAATTAATTGATTAAAACTAATTATTTAAAGAATTACAAACATAGCCACGTTGGCATCATTTTTGGAGACTTGTGTCAAAACTTGAAAAGGTTTTTTTCCCCTCACGTTTTAAAGCATCCAGTTGAACTGAAATTTTATGCACACGATTGTTTTGGATGACAATACGATACTTTAATGATAATGAATAAAAATTAATTACCACTTAATGATGTGATTTCGTTATAAGTATATACATATTTACATTAAATGTAACTATTTAATAAAAAGTAGCTAAAATATATAAAATTTTTCTTTGTTGATCTAAGTAGAAATTGACTTTAATTTTTTTTTATATTACTTGTGTGTTTTTTTTTTTTTATTTTACAAAGTTGGTTGAAGGGTCGAAGGAAAAGAAAGGAGAAAAGGGCCTCCCAGCGAAAATAATCAATTATTTCTCGTGAAAATAATCAATAGGAGCTGAGGAATAAGATAATTTATTGCTTTTTGGTTATAAAAATTTTTCGCAAAAAAGTACAAGTAATCAAAGATATTAATACATATATTCTTCAGTAACGCAAAATAATGCTAAAAAACTTGTTTTTATTTTGCACACAGTTTCAGGAAATTGTCTTATTTTACTTGATTTTTCAATCGTAGATCTCTAATTGAATTGATAAAAATTAGGTCTAAAAATGTATGATTTCTTCGGTTTCTAAGAGGGTAGATTTTGTGAATGGAGGGAAAGAAGTGAATCAAGAGTTATTATGCATTAAAAATATGGATATAATCAGCAGTGTACATAGACTATTTCAATGGGAGGGATTATATTAAAAAAAAAACGTTGACGAAAGTCCCGAGACGTAAACTTTTTGCGAAAAATTAAAAGTCTGTTGATCTATGGCTGCAGTTATCAAACTTTATAGAATCATGGAGCCCTTAGACCTATTAGGCAACTTGGCGGAACCCTTTCGTACACTTAGAAGGATATATATCTTAATAAATACTTAATGTAGATCAATATTTTACATGCATTTTATATATAAAAAAATTATGGTATTGCTTAGAGTTTTAGCTTAAAATTTATGTAATTTAGTAATTGATGATATTATTTCGTGCTCCAGGTTTCACCTTCCCTTGCATATTTCCTGACAGAGATATTTTTATATAAATATAGGCTTGCTTTTTTGTGTGCACAAATTGGCAAAATCTAGCTCTGTTGAAGTTATCTGCAGTCGCATTTCCTATTCTGCATTTAATTTGATTCTATATTTCGTTTCTGATGCCACATACGTTAAAAGATTTTTCAAGTAAAGATTTGTTCCGTATGACATTTAAATGCTCCGGCTGAGTGGTGCAGTTAGTTAGGCGCTGGCCTTCTGCTCCCAAGTTTTTCCACCAACTACAGGGGGGGTCCCCACCGGAACAGATATGCCTCCACCTTTCACTTCGTGGCCGCTTGTCATCAAGTTTCGGGACACCCTGTATATGTTTGAACACTATCATTTCAATTCAATTCATTTCCATTCATTAGAAAAGTGTTAGTGTTTCAAAACATTGCCCATCATCTTGTTTGAGATAGAAATTGTTGTTAATTCTTAAAACCAATGCATTCATTTTTAGCTTTAATTATTTTATAACCTATACGTTCGAAATATTTACTTCATCTAGAAAAAATGCAATCATGCCAGCTAAATAAGAGGAAATTTACAGTCATATTTCATAACATAATTATAATGCATTGTTATGGTTTGATTAATTTAAAATTAAATCTGAATTCCAAGTGTAAAAACAGGGTTCTATATTTTCTGGTTAATTCTGCTCATAATAAAATAAATAATGTAGAGTTTAATTATCTTGATTTTAAAAAATTTATTATTTTTACACATCATGTTTTTTTAATGCATTCTTTATTCATTTTACTACCGTGATACACTATTCCAAATAAGATGTTATGATTAAACTTCATTTTTTTCTTATTCTTTTGTATGCTTTTTAGAATCAAAAATGGGAAATTCGCTCTAATGTGCACAAACAACATACGATTCCAATAAAATATTAGCTGTTTTATCATTGACTTGGGGAATCTAAGAGTGTCAGTTTTCTATTCATTGGTCTCATATAAAATTACTTTTCGCAGAATGGCCTTTTAAACCAGCTGATCTGAGTACTTTGCCAGTAATTTCAGGCGAAATTAAAAAGTAAAACTATTGGTTGAATTTTATAGAAAATTTTACAGAGCTCTCTCTCTCTCTCACACACACACAAATATAGACTTCTTCATATTTCTTTTTACTATAAATCTTTTCTTTTTTTCAAATTAGCTTTATAGGGTGGACAATTTTATTCTTGTTAGAAATTCTATTTTTCTTTCTCAAAACTGCTTTATAAGCAAACAGAAAGCAGATTAGGATTAATTTACTAGGTGTTATCCCCTTTTTATAATAAAAAAAAATCGAATTGCATTCGTTGCTTCCTTACTTTATTAAGCAAAATATTTTTGATATGAAAACAAACAAAATTACCTCAAATGACACTTTAAATATTAAATGAAGACAAAATAAAAAGAAACAGTTGCTGAATGTATTAACATTTAATAAAGTTAAAAGTATGAGAATCAAAATTCGAAAATTCGGTGTTCTATTACCTTTATGTGGCACTCTATTCCCTTCTTCTGCAGTGTCTCTCAAAAACGTTCGTACACTTGCTTTTTTTCTAAAATATTTAATGTTTTCGATTAATGAAAATTATATCGGAATTTTAATTGTTTAAATAAAATCTGCAATTTGCCCTTATTGGAATTACTTATCAAGTTTCAAACATCTACTAAAAATTATGCCACGTAATTCTTTGTACACTTAAAAAAATCTGAACATAGTTTTAACTATTGTATTTTTTTCCTAATTTAGTAGGATACCTTTTAACGTCCCCAACAACTTTAAAACTTCTTGGTATCGATTTTATCTGTTTTTTTTTTGTAATTTCTGCATTGATGTGCCTCCACTCTTCTGTGATTACTGTTTTTATATGTCATGTCTTTCAACTCTAATTTCAAATTCTCACCAAATATGTTCTACTGGGCTTAAATCAAGTGATTGAGGAGGTGTTTTCAGAATTTGGGGAAACCTGTGGCGTATGTACGATGGGGGTCATCAAAAAATGAATTCGTCTCCAACACCCAAAGATTGAGTGGATAATTTCAAATTGTTTTTTCAAATATTTAAATATTCATAGTTCACAATACCATCAAAATTACCAAATACCTTGCTATACGCTCCTTCTCCCACAAGAACACTTTCACCACCATACTTCACTGTTCCACCTAAATTCTTGGGATTAAAAGCTCTCGATTTTTCTTCTCTAAACTATTATACTCGTTTCAGAATCAAAAATTGTGAATTTATCGTCATCCCAACCCATTTGTTGTGAATTTTGAATTTTTCTGAAACTTAATTCCAGTTTATTAATTTTTATTATTCGAAAATATCTAATCTTTTAAAAAACTGCATTTGTACGAACACTTTCAAGAGCTACCGTACATAGTTTTTTAAATTTTTATTGAGCTTTAAAAATAAAAAAAAATAGGTTTTATTATGTAGATTTAAATGTGGTTTATGTGCTGGTTTTTCCCATTTAAGATTAAATTTTGAAAATTCAGCTGCGGGGTTTTTCTTACAAATTTCTGAAGTGTCCGATCAGTTCTAGAAGCCACCATACGAGTATAATTTCAAACATTTTGTATATAAGATGTTTTGTTTCTTTTAATTATGTCACGCAGTTTTTAAGCTGATTTTTGTTCTCGATATTGATATTGAGCATGAACAATCTTTGATGTACAAAACTATCCGATATTAAATTTACGTAATTAAAGCTTCAAATTATAGTTCACCAGTTTAAAAATGAATTATAAAGTCTTTCCATCAAATTATTTGAAAAAGTCAAAATGAAGAAATTTTTACTGGGATTAATAACATGTCTGTTTTTAAGGGTATTTAAGCTGCTTTTAAAATTGAAGGGGAAAATTACGTTTAAAATTATATATATATATGTTAAGTTAAAACTAAGTTAAAATTATTTAGCTTAATTCATGAATTATTATTTAAAAGTGATTTAAAATTTAAAAAAAATGGAAAATTATAAAACATTCACATATTAAGATCTTTTTACCAAACGTGAATACTGCAGTGAATCTTTACACTTTATTTACTGAATGATAATATGAGCATATTTTTTATTAATAAAAGTATCTCAAAATAATTCAGTAATTCATTCGCAAACGATATCTGAAGACAAAACAAAGCGATGTCGATGCAATAAAAACGCCAGATTCTAAAGCGAAAACAGTGTCCGAAGGCAGGGAAGTGGTTTGTGTGTGTATACAATAACAACGTTAGCTTCCGAAATGAAGCCGAAGTCTGTAGACAAGGTAAAGCTTGCGTCAGCATCCTAAGCGAAGATGGTGTCCAAAGACAGAGTAAAGGTAAAAAGATACAATAAAAACTTAAACTTCCTAAGCGAGGACGGTTTATAAGACAGGGTAAAGATGTGCATCAGCATCCTAAGTGAGGATGGTCTGCAAAGACAGGGTAAAGGTATAAGGATAAAATAACAACCTGAGCTTCCCAAGCGAAGACGGTTTCCTAAGGCAGAGTAAAGTTATGTTAATACATTAAAACGTCAGATTCCACCATTTTTTCTCAGAAAGGCTGTAATGATATAATCGGTACGTATTCGTGAGTTTGAACTAATTTTTTTAGTTATTTCTAGACAGTTTTAAATGATTAGACAGTTTTTGATGTTTCTCAGTAGTGGTATAACTTATGACTTCATCAACATATTTTTAAGCAAAAATGGTTGAGCTATTGAAGGCTGTTAACTTTCTTTATCTAATTTAATAGAAACGAAATATTTAATTCCGTTCAATTAGATGTCATTTCAAATCTTCAAGGTTTTAAGGGTTCAAGGGCATACTCGAAATATTAACATACCGAAATTTAGACTCTGTTTTTGCGATATATATTTTTAATATTTCTAATACAGCTTAGATATTTTTTGTCTGTCGATAAAAATGATACTTAAGCTACTCTCTAGAACTACAACAATAACTATTTTTTGTTCAAAATTTGTTTTTCTTTTTAGTTAAACGCGGATATAAATTTTACATAGTATCTCTTGATACATATTTTCATTTAAGTACCATTTTTATAATTACATTACTTAAATATGTAAATTATTTTACACACACATGTATAAAATGATGCACAAAACATAATTAATGAGCTATTTAATAAAAATCACTAGAGTAATTTTTTGAAAAAAATTACAGAACAATTTTTTAAACTCTCAATTCTTTTTTTTTCAAACGTAAAATTATTAAAATATTGGTTACTATTATATTTAGAGAAAAAATGTTTTGGTTTATTTTATATACAGACATCTTTTATAGAAGTATAACAAATTCGTAAGCATATAGTGCAATTCAATTGTGTGTATGTATAAAATACTAATTCAATATCAGGTCAAATTGTTTCTAATTTTCGCCGGAATGGAGACATTACAGGATGGTTATATTGATTTATATCATTTAGTAATATGTTTGCTACCATGTTTATATATATATACGTATATGATACTTACTTTTTTGGTTTATTTTTATTGTGGTAACCCTATTAATTTTAAGCAATTTGATTTTTTAAAAAACATTTAATCATTTTTATAGAACGCTATTTTGTTGCAGTATTTTATTTTTGTAATTTTCGTTGGATAATGGATATCTCAAAAATTACTGGTGAGTACCTGGATTAATTTATAAAAAGAGTGTGAGAGTTTCGTGTTAAATTATTAGGAATAATTAGGTTTACCAAATTCGCTCTTTTGGTCAATTCTATTTTTTAAGGGATTGAATTTCTTTTTCTTTAGTTAAGATTTTACTGATTTCACCTAATAGAAAATGTAATAAATCTGGTAAAGACGGAACACAACTGTTTCTCAAAAAAGTAATAAAAAATGGGAGGTCAAATTTTTTATTGTGGATCTTACGGTATGAATTTCAATTGACATAACGATAAATCTATAAGGCAGGATTCTTTTTTAATGGTGGCAAAGTGCGAATCTCTACTGTTTTACTTTTAATAAATGGTAAAAAAATTTTCTCATCCCATTGTCTTGATCAAGATCATCAGGATTAACGATTTCCCATTTCCAAATTTGGAGACTAATTCCAGATCCTTTTTCCAGATTTGGCGACTAAAAGATTGTGGAGACCCCCCTGGGTCTCACCTTGGACACCAAGATTAATTTAAGTCAAAGAACCACTAAGAGCCATTTTGAATAATAATAATATTTATTTATTATTTCCAATTTCTCAAAAAAACTCTAATAACATATAATACTTTTTATGTTACGACAACTAAAGGGATTTACCTTTATATTAAATTAAATTACGAATAATGCAATTAATTAATAATTAAGCTTAAGATCAAGTAAGGTCTACCGAAATAGGAGGTCCGAGAAATACACGTACTCGAATTCTTAACTTTCATTAACTTTAACTAATTCGTCTAAACTGACGCTTATTTTAAGCGTACGTAAATTATATTTACCGCTGGCTTATATCAGCTTTCTGGTACTTCCGTCGAATAGCAGCACGGCGTCTTCACGATTCTAATATCCTGGAATCCTCTAATATTGCGGTTAAAGTTGCTGGGTCAATAACCTTCCATCATCTACCTAGCTAGCTTACAACGCTCGACTTAAATACCTGATCTATTTTGCATATCCCGTTCATCTTTTTGGAGTTGATTGGAAATAAACGCGAATTTATATTTCCCAAAAAGACGCCTAAGAAGATTAGTGGAAAGGTTCCGTACAGATTCGTCACAAGATTAAGTTACAGCTCTAAAGCGAAAAAATGCTCATGGTTAATACAAATACAACAAAGTTCAATTAACCATAAAATAGTGTTTTTGAGGTTTTTTTATAAACTATATTTGATTTACAATCTTAAGGTACTTAGGATGACTGAGTTCTCCCCCGCAGCCCCTTTTGTTCCAAAATATTTTCTATGAACAGGTTACATTTTACCCCTGTAAACGACATAATGGTTTTGATTAAGGAGTTGTACGACTTACTGATTTTTTATGAATGTAAATAAAAAGAATATAAAATAAGAAATAGGTATATGCGATCTCTATTGCATGAAGTTGAAACTGATCAAGCAAGGGAAGAACCTGATTAAACAATGGATATTAATCATGATAGCGAAAGTAAATTTGAGAAAAGCGATGGACATGAAACATTTGGGAGTTGAAAGGAACATTTTCAATTTCAACATAAAATCTCCATTAAGAAAGATATGAAGCTACAAGTGTATCACAAGACACACTGCGGCCTATCAAAAAGACACTAGCAAGAAAAAAAATCAACATGCAATTGGTAGATCCTCAAAGAACAATAAAACTACAATAGCTTCAACAAAATATCACAGTTTTGCCTGCAAATATTTCCTGTAATGTTAACGGAAAGTGTCTGCGATTTATGTCACTTTTTAAAGTGACGAGCATTTGAAACATTTTAGTTCCATTTGATTGGATTCTTTTTCAAATTATCAAAGAAAAATTAAAAAGTCCTTAAAAGCAGGTAAATATACATTCTTTTAGTTAAATTATTCAATGGAATTACGATTTTTACTGTGCACAATAAAAATAATTATATAAAGGGTGTTTTTTTGATAGGTATAGAACTTTAAATTGCAATAAAACAACGATGTATTATTCGATTGACATGACTTTTTTTTATTCGAAAGATAATCTTGTGGCATTACATTTTAAATATGACTTCTGGCATATGACTGCCACGGCTGGCTCGGATGCAGTCCAATCTGGACGTCCAATTTTCGATGACTTTTCCCAACATTTGTGGCCGTATATCGGCAATAACACGGCGAATGTTGTCTTTCAAATGGTCAAGCGTTTGTGGCTTATTCGCATAGACCAATGACTTTACATAGCCCTACAAAAAATAGTCTAGCGGTGTTAAATCACAAGATTTTGGAGGACAATTCACAGGTTCAAAACGTGAAATTAGGCGGTCACCAAACGTGTCTTTCAATAAATCAATTGTGGCACGAGCTGTGTGACATGTTGCGCCGTCTTGTTGGAACCACAGCTCCTGGACATCCTGATTGTTCAATTCAGGAATGAAAAAGTTAGTAATCATGGCTCTATACCGATCACCATTGACTGTAACTTTGTGGCCTTCATCGTTTTTGAAGAAGGATTCCACCAGCCCATAAAGCGCACCAAACAGTCAGTTTTTCTGGATGTAACGGTGTTTCGACATACACTTGGGGATTAGCTTCACTCCAAATGCGGCAGTTTTGTTTGTTGACGTAGCCATTCAACCAGAAGTGTGCTTCATCGCTAAACAAAATTCGCTTATGAAAATCGACCATTATTTTCAAAATAAAATTGCACAATTTGAAAGCGTTGTTCAGGCGTGAGTCTATTCATGATGAATTGCCAAACCAAACTGAGAATAAATCACTTGACAGCTGTTAAATCGGTCGCCATCCTGGAAAGTAATGCCAACTTAAACTTCTATACCTGGAAAAAAAAACACTGTATAAAAAAAGGATTGAGGTTGACTGTCACCCCGCGTGTCCATTAACGTTAGTATTAAGTTGCGTGACAGCTCCCAGGTTAAATATTTATTTCGAGGGACACATATAAATTAGAATAAAAATTAAGAAGTACTAAATCGAAAGAAAAAAAAAAGAAACTACCGAAAAATCCGGCGTATTTAACGCGTACCTATACTTTCCAAATGCATTTTTTAAAATTTTTTTGGTATATTCATTGTATAACGCGCACCTCCTTTTTTACGAAGCAACTTGAAATGAAAGTGCGCAATAATCTTATGTTTTGAAGTCATTTATTCGAGGTATTATCCCAGGCATTTGAAAAATTATTATACCTCTAGAAGACCAGCACTTTAATTTCATGAAGCATGTCATTTTTCTTTTAAATAAACAGTATTTCGATATATGACGAAGTCTTCATTTTTTTTATGTTCAACTCTTTTTGATTTTTAAAGCTATCATTTTTATACCCGGCTTTTAACGCACACCTTAATTTTCAGTCTTACTTTTTGTGTTAAAAGAGCACGCTATAAGCCGAATTTTACGCTAAGTCATGAAGTTGGGTTTTATTTTATGAGAAACCTAAAGGTTTTTTTTCTAGGATAAACTTAAATATTCTTTTGTATCAACTATTCCTTAAAATCGACTTGGTTATGACCGAAAAGTTCATAGGTAAACTTTTTCCCAACCGTATATACAACTGTAAATTAACTAACAGTTAGTTGGCTTAGTTTTGAGTATTGTTGGGATTATATATAATTATTGTTACTGGTTGTTGGGAAAACTGTGACCTAACATATATGACAAAATAGAAACCAGCAAACAATACGTTTCATAAGTAAAAGAAAGAATGAAACAAACAGGAAAAAGTACTTCTCACTCTATCAATTTTAAGTGTCCCATTAGGAATAATCCCTTTTCTTGTAGAATCCATTACCACATACAAAGAGTTCCGAAAACTCAACTCATCCTGTTTGCGTGATCCATCTTCCTGTGAGATATCATTAGGATCACACGAGCTGCGTGAATTCGAACACGATGTGAACAGTCCCTCTTGAGTAAAAACATAACTATAGGGGTGATTTGTAATAGGAAATGTTCTTTGTAAATGATATTAACCAATGCGTGCTTTTAAAAAATACATATTTTTTTGAATGAAAACTTCTTAAAATATATCAATACTAATAGGAAGGTGAGAGTCCATATTGTAAAACTAAACTTCACCCACTCACTTCGCTGGGTTATTTCATGATGTTGTATGGCTAGATCGTTGGCGTGATTATCAGAATGCGTAACTTCACAAAGGGGACTAATTTAATGTAGGAGTACTACGTATCAAACAGCGGTTGTTGTCGAGTTACATGGAAGATGGTGGCCTAGCGGTAACAAATTGTCAGGAAAATAATTGTAAATAACTGTTTGGAAATATATTTCAAAATGAAGAATATAGGAATAGGTTAAAAATAACCAATATCAATCAATAATGAATATCAAAATATAATGTAATAAAAATTCAAACTCAGTGGCGCAACAACCCATGAGGGCCAGGGCCTACTGTGCCCATCCCAGTATACCTGACCATTGGGCGCTGAGGTGCATGAGCAGATGTCCCGATCAGGTGGTCAGTCTGAAGCGAGACCCCCAGTGTCTTAGTCCCCAAGCAGGCTTGGTACTCATTTATCGACCCACTGCAATAGGGATGAAAAGTTGAATTGATCTTGCCTAGCCCTGTAATAGAAACCCGGATCTGCGGCGTAGAAACGCGATACGCTACCACTCAACCACTGGGTCTCCATAATAAACATTACATATAATAATATTTATGTAATTTTTATATAATAATATTCATATAATATTATTATTATATTAATAATATTCATATAATATAATTATTATATTAACAATATTCATATAATATAATTATAATATAAGTAATATTCATATATTATAATTATTACACATAATAATGCTCACATATATGAAAATAATAATTATGAACAACATAATAATAATTATAAATTAATAACATTTGTAATATTTATAAAAAAGTAAAATAAAAAAAATATTATTATAAATAAATAATATAAAAAAATATTATAAATAAATAATACAAAAAAAAATTATTATATATAACACTTATTACATTATAAGTAAAATAATTAAATACTATGTATTAAAATTAATACTGAACATCAATTAATAAGTGCTGATAACTTGCAATATTGCAAAAACTCCTGGTTCCTTCAAAGAATTTCATCGAACAAGGAAATTCAAAAAGCATTATTAAAAAGTAAAAAAAGTGGAAATGTACAATTTATAGCAACAATTAAAAGCACAACACTCATTCTTTTAAAAAAATATCCTAGTACTCACCAATGATTTTAAAAATGCCCATATTCGAAAATAGCACAAAATACAACAGAAGACTGAAATAGTAGCTTGAAGAGCAAATGCAACGGAAATAGTTAAATTTTTAAAGAAATCGAATTAAAATCGTTTGAAATTAACAGAATTACCGTGGAAAAAACCCAATAAGAATTAACTCTAATATACACTATCCACATGGCAATAACATTACCACACGATAAAAACATCAAGCTAATGTAATCGCCCATCATGGCGAACATAAACAACAACTTGGCGCTTAGCACTCCTATATCAAATTAGCACACTAGAAGGAGTTACGCATTATGATAATTAGGCAGGTGATATATTGTTTTTAAGTCATTGATAAATATGTTTTGGTATTAAGCTTTCAGTTGTAATGATAAGAATTTTTACAACTCTTACCCCTCTTGTTTTAAAAAGAGCAAGACTTAAATTTCTAAAACGAAACTATATTTACTTTTTACGTCCCGTAACCCCCTCCTGCGAATTGATATCCACAAAACCCATTTTTAGCGAATCACTACTCAACGGAAGAAACATATTTCCCAAACCTCCAGTTTGTAGTCTAATAAAGTAATGCCCCGAACTTACGCGCAGTGGCGTAACGTGGGGGCGCCGAGGTGCCCCCGGCCACGGGCGGCGGCAAGCACCGCGATATTTAAATTCAAAAAGTATTTCAAACTTCGAATCGCGCTGCGCGGCGAAACTGACAGAAACGAGTGAAAGCTTTAATGCACACACAGATGTACGAAGTTTATTAGTCTCGCTATGCAATTGCATTCGTTTTTACGTTACTTAGGCTTCTGGCAACCAGTACTGTGGGAAGTCAATGACGCTCAAAATTATTTGCAAACAGAGGGACTAAATATCCATCAATGTGCTAAAAAAATAAGTGCTTTACAGACCGTATTAGAAGCAAAATGAGAGGAATTCGTGGATGATGCTATAATATATGCTAAATGTTTACGTGAAGAGCTTGAAATTTCTTTTGAAACCCCAAGACGAATCAGGAGGAAGCATATATTTGGCGACGGAAGAAAAGATGACCAGTTATCATACGAAGATGACTTGAGGCGAACATTGTTTTCTGCAATAGACAGATTAACCGCTGAAATTCGATACGGATTCCAACAGTTGCACAATCTAGTGCAAAAATATGCTTTTTTAAAGCCCGAAGTGATATTTAGCATGGGGGAACTTAACTTAGATCAAGCTTCTCAAGAAATTAATAAAAAGAAAATTCCAACTTGAACGCGTACGTCTACAAGCTTTCGTAGATGGAACAGACCCAGACTGTAAAAAAGAACTCATTTGGTTCGTCTCTCTGGGTTCATTAAAATATATTATTGAGTCCAAACTTGAAGATGGCTTACCAAACATTGTCATAATGTTGAGAATTCTTTAACATTAGCCGTCAGAAATGCTAATTGCGAGAGAAGCTTCTCTAGGCTAAAATTAATCAAAAATTGTCTCAGATCGACTATGTCCACGTTAAGGCTAACAAATTTAGTTATTCTGTAGTTATTCTGTTAGTTATTCTGTTTAGTTATTATCAACATGACATACACATTGATATTGACAATTGTATAAAAGAGTTTGCTATGAAAAAGGAAAAAAAATTGCATTTTTAATCAAAGAAAAATTTAAAGCTGCTTTTTTTTTACTTTTGCTAATTTTCTTGTCTAATAATTAAAATAGAGAGGCCGTAAATTTCTGGACCGACCCAGGTGGCGAAAGCCCGTGCTACGCCACTGCTTACGCGATAGGTGGCACTGAGTGATAACCGCATAAGTCAAATTCACGTATGTCGAGGAGTATGATTTCGCATATAAATACATTTAAATTATTTTTATTTAGGGAATAAAAACTTGCATCTCTTAAATGTTACAAGAATCTAATTCTGTGAAGTTACGTTCGACAGTTAGACCTTGTTGCAGGTTCTCGACCATAGATGTCGTTTCTGTCACGTGAGAACTTGTATATAAAAAAACAGTGTAATAAGTCTTCTGTTTTAAAGACGTGGTTCCAGAAGGTGTCCTTATCCTATATGGTCAAATTAAAGTAGCACAAAATCTGCATTAAATAAGGTAGTTGTCAACAAGAGAAGAGTATTTATTCGAGTGATAACCCACAGACCTCAAAAGTACACCGAGCGTAGTTCCAACATCGAATACAAAGAAACTGTACATTGGTTTTTGAAAAACTTGCTTCTTGATGCATACCGTCATCACTCCTAATTTCAGTGACGCACACACGGTGAGAGAGAGGAGAAAAACAGAGAGAGAGAGAGAGAGGAGGGAGACACACACAAACGCACGTACAGAGTCACATAGACACAATACACACACAGTGGCGCGCACGCGCACGCGAACGCACAGACCCACATAGACACAACTCACACATATAGTGACACACGCGCGCATACACATGCTCGCCCAGAGCCACATAGACACAACTCACACATATAGTGACACACGCGCGCATACACATGCTCGCCCAGAGCCACATAGACACAACTCACACATATAGTGACACAAGCGCACACACACACTCGCCCAATAGATACAATAGCACACACACACCTACACACTCACGAAAATATTTTTATAGATGTACGTAAGCAAATAGTTTGATTCTAACTTTTAAAAAGTGCCGTATCTGTCTTGGGTTGAAAAGTGGACGTCAGCATGAGTGTTGAATAATAATATATAAAAGACACCACATAAACGAAAGAAAAATACCCATATTCTAAGAAAATCGATGAAAATATGTTTTGAAACATAACCTTTGACACGTCCTTCGTTAAAAATATGTGTCTGATACCTAAGTGTATGATTCGATACAAGGGAATTGTTATCTCCCATCATGCATATGAGCGCACCTTAAAAGTCGCAATCTGTGACAGGAATGAAAATTTCTTCATTAGTACTTTCTTTCACGGCACCTGCACCTGAAATTGCACTATCGGAGAATGTAGAGCAAAACATTCCTGTCACATTTCGTTCATTGACTTTCATTTGCTTGCCCTTCGGTTGACATTCGAATAAATGCTCTTGTTATCTCTTCATCAAAGTGATAAATATATTCCGACATGTCGTCAAACTGTACGGGTTCACCTGAAGAAACCTTGAACTTCACGGGATTTCGTAACCGTAATGTAATAGCCCGGGAGAATATTAATTAAAAGATTTTCGTCATATGCGCTTAGAATAGAATAAGAGTTAACGTATAGGGCTTCAACATTCAAGCTATATTTCTGAGTTTAATATACTCTCGCAAGGTTAAATCCAATTTTTGAAATTATATAAAGTTTAATAAAGTATTTTTACTTGTTTTCTTACAAACTTAATTAATTTTCAAAGCAGTTTTTTTTTCAGAAAAGGATTATGAACTAACATATCAGATTATGATACCAGACTAAATGTTTTTGTTGAACGGATTTATGACTAGTTAATTTTTCCTTTTTTTAACCCGGTCTAAGACCGTGGTAAGTATACTTAATTTAACAATTGCATTACTTTTTATGTATTACTTTACAACTGCAATACTTAACAATTGCATTAATTTTTAAATATCCATAGTAAGCTATTTTATTATATTTCTCATTTGTGCTGTCATCCATTAATAACTTCACAAAAATTAAGAAAATTATAAACTCTTACGCGCTTTGTTACCGACCCCTTCCCCCACATAGTAATAGGATTAAAAACTTCTCACCGATCTAAAAATTTCATGAAAAATAATATTGTAGTCATCTACGAATAAAAAAAGTCTTATATAACATACAATTCTTTTTCTAGTTTGTAGTACTTATAAAATATATTTTATAAAAATATATGAAACAAAAAATAAATAAAAAGCATTAATTTCCTACTTTTTAATTGGCTGTAATGGGGAGTGGTAATTATACTTACCACTAAAAAGGTGGTGTTAACAATCAAATTAATTGTATCTAATAAGCAAAATGAGTTTCTCTTCCACAAATATTTTAATATACCTTTACTAGAAATATATGGCCCATTAAAGGGTTGAAAAAAGTTGTGCTTTTTCTTTTCCTCGAAGTATTTGCTCAATGCAATGAAAAAAAAAATGATTGATTTTTTAATTCTAGATTTAAATACAGAAAAAAAAATTCAAAGGAAATATAAAGTGCTAAATAAAAATTAAAAAAAAAACATTACCAATACAAAATTGCATAAATCTTTTAAAACCATTTAAATTTCTAGTAATATCATAATTTAAAAAAAAAATTTTAAGACTTATTTTGAGGTCATTGAAAAGACTTAAGAAATTCTTAACTGAACACTAACATCAGATATATTCAACCTACAATTTTAATTTTAATTTTTATATTTTACAGAAAAATATCATATTGGCCTATGGCCTCGTTATCCGATTAGTCATGGTCACGAGCTCACGGTGGTGTGTCATGAGTTCTAGCCCTGGTGCCACAAAGGTACGTAATGAGAGGCGGCTGATGCACTTTAAATCTATTGAGGCTCAAAGTTTTCCCTTTGTTTTGGTATGGTAGGGGGCAGCTCAGGTGTCTTCCTCGTTATTTAACCGTGGTTAAAATTTATGAGATCCATCTCCAATATAGCTCTCTCTCTCTCGTTCTGCTTTCTATTATTATTCAATTCCTACATTTAGCTCACACTCTCTATTTATTTATTTATTTTGGTGGAATTTTCAATCGTTAATAAAATACATTTTAAAGCGCTCAATTGAGCTGAAATTATATATACATGCTTATTTTGGACGACAATACAGTAATTTAATTATAATTAATAAAAATTATTTGATTTAAACTAATTATTTAAAGAATTACAAATACAACCTCGTTGGCGACAATTTTGGCGACTTGTGTCAAAACTTGAAAAGTTTTTTCTCTCATGTTTTAAAGCATTCAGATGAACTGAAATTTTATATACATGATTGTTTTGGATGAGAATACGATGCTTTAATGATAATTAATAAAAATTAATTACCACTTAATGTTATGATTCTGTCATATGTGTATACATATTTATATTAATTGTAACTATTTAATAAAAAGTAGCTAAAATAGTAATAGGTCAAAGTAGGAATTGGCTTAAATTTTTTTTGTATTACTTGTGTTATTATAATAACAAACGCTGACTCTCAAATCAAATTAGTCTTCTTACTTGCATAATTCAAAATCATAAATTTAAATAGGACAAAAATACTTGTAAACTAAAACATATGATTACTTCGATTAAATAATTAAATAACGATTGTCATATGATTACTTCGATTAATCATATGACAGTTCAATAATGAGTGGTGTAACGGAGAATATTGCCCTCCCCGCCCTGCTTGGTAAGGTTTTGGGCCCAAATCTGGGTTTTACAAATGACTGCAAAACCATAACAACACAGGCTTTAGGACCCTTAGAATCCTGGGCCCTTCGCATTGAGGGGGTTGACGGGGTGTACGTTACGTAGTTGCAAACGATGCTATAATTTTAATAATGAGTATTTAAGTGATAGTGGTTGAAGGGGCTCCTGGTAGTTGCTATAGTCTTGTGGTCATAGTCACGGATTCGTGGTTGAAGCTGTCAAGTCGAGGTTTCAACTCTTGATGTCACTAAAGACTTGTCGTGTAGAGGACCTGATGCATGTTAAATCCGTCGAGGTTTAAAGTCCTCACGTGGCGTGATGTGGATGTTAGGAGAGTGGGGTGCCGGGTTAAGAATCGTTCTTCTCTCTTGACCACGGTTCAAAATTATGAGGTTGATAAATTTATGGCTTCAAATCGGAAAATAGAAACACATTTTGGGGAAATATGGGAGCATGAAAATACGAGATCATATTCTAAAATTATCAAGTCCTGTAAATCAGTGATCCGCAACCCCCGGTGCGCGGACCGGCACCGGTCTGTGGATCAAATGGTGCCGGTCTGTCTAAAGAACCTTAAACTATAATATCGCCATTTTATTTAAAGTGATGCATTTCTTTCGAATTTGCGCAACTTCCCACGGAAATCACTTTATATTCCATGTTAAATCACTTTTATTCATTTTTGGTGTAGCTATAATTTATTCTGAAGGCATATTTAAATGTAACTAAATTAAAATTGTTAAATAAAAATAATCTAAAATAAAACAATCAACGTGTCCCACTCTCAGCGGGTCGCTGTAAAATTATCAAACGTTGATCGGTCCGCAGCGATTAAAAGGTTGCAGAGCGCTGCTGTAAATGAGTGGTCTTCAAACTGTGTTCCATGGAACCCTGGGGTGCCACAAGACATATCCAGGGGTTCCACGAGTTACAATGAAAAAAAGTCGAAAAAAAATTATAAATGAGTATGCACAAAATGGACTTTCGTTCTCTAAGAAGTTTGTACAACCATTACCTTTATTTAAATATCATCTCAGTTATTAAAAAAAGACCAAAAATTTATTTATACATAACTTTATTTTTAATACTTTTTTAACCTTTATTATAATATAATAAAATATTAGAACGTTTTTCTTTTTGTAGATTGTGAATATTCTTTTGCTTACTATACCGGACTCCACGAGATAATTTCATACTCGTTTGTTCAATGTTTTGCAAAACTGAATAGTTTTCCAATGGAAAATGCATGTTTCTTTCATTTAGCGGAATAAATCCTATTTTGAAGGAGAAGAACAATTTATAACGGTATATCAACAAATTTTATGTTAAAATCTAAATTGAAGCAAGATAGCTACTATATTTTAGGTTGCAAACTTATGTAAAATACATAGAATTTTTCACACAACGATAAACATTTAAATGACATTCAGAACAATGCATTTAAGTGAAAAAAATATTTCTGAACGTGAGTGGCTACAAAAACAAAATGTAAAAGCAAATTAAACGCAGAATATGAATTGTGACTACAGAGATCTTCAACAGTTTTTGTAAAATAAAAAAAAATACACACAAGCACATACCCCAGTTACTAAGTATCTATCTATATATATATATAAGACGCATTTGTTGTCTGTGTGTTTGTCTGTTCCCTCATAACTCGAGATCCAGACACCCAAATAACGTGAAACTTGGTACACGTACACAAAATTACACCAGAAAGGTTCTTAAATAGGTTTGGTGTTCATAATTCCTTCCAAATTTTTTAAAATTTAATTTTTAAGTGATTTTCCAGTGTTATGACGTCATATGTAGTCACGTTTCTCACTAAGTGGACAATTTATACTTTACATGCAGTTTTTCAAGATTATTATATATTTTTACTGTAGCTATGTTTATCGGTTGGAATATTTATTCAATTTTTCTATTCTTTGATATTGAATTAGGATTACTTTTCGAATAAATATTTTTTTTAAGGATTATTCTTTAACAACTAAAATTTTTTGTTGTTGTTTTGGCAACATTTAGGTATTATCGCGGGATGTTTATGTGTGTGATTTTGCTTGTAATTACAACTTATTTATTTATTTCTTTAGAATGCGAAGATTATAATTTTGACAAACTAAAACTTCTCATTGATAAGGGTTACATTTCAGTTCGGTTCAAATGTAGTATAGGGGGCCACTTTGGATTTGGCGATTTTTATTCGGATTTTTCGATTTTTATCTAAATGTCATGGTGATATATTGAATTCATTCTAAAATAAATAACACCGAAAAAAGTACCTTGGAGACCACTTTTAGTAACCAAAATAAAGGACTGCGCCAAGTAGCCCCCCTATACTACATTTGATCGAATAATATGGTTCTTTGCAATTTCATGTGTCTTTATTTTAACCTTTAAGGGTATACTATTGGCTTCAGTGCATAAAATTGCCATGCAGAAAATCATACTTGGGTAATCATACTGCCCAAGCAAAAGCAGTATTGGTAGTAATTACATATCAAACTGGAATAGGCATCAGAGAATGAGCAAAACAGACAAATGGCTTAAATACCTGTTGAGGAAGCAGGTGGTCGTAAGGTAAATTATTTTTGGTACTTATGTACTATCCTAACAATCGCCAACGTTCAAAATAACTTGCGAAGTTGGAACCTCGATTTCGCATGTCATATATGTGGCATGCAGCCGAAAGCAATCTTCGCGCGCAGGCGCAGCAAATCCAAACCAGAACTGAAACATTGGGACTTTTAAGAGATGAGAGAAAAGAAAAACACAGAGATGCGCGAGCAGGCGTTACCGACCACACACCATGGAACTTTATCTGTTAGAATAGCTACCTTTTTAATTAATTTTTATTAAGTTTTAAAATAAAATAGAAGAAAGACAAACGTCTTGGACCCCTTGTTGTCTCCCACAAATTATGGGGGCTCGGCCGGGATCGATAAAATTTCGATTTGAACCAAAGTCTGGACAATGAACAAAAGCGTCCGTGAAGGAGACGCTCCGCCATTTTTTGGAAACTTCGTTCAACCTGAGTAGAGGTTGAATTTCAAAACTTCATTCCGCCTGTGTAGAGGTCGGAACTATTAACAAAATCACCTGTGTAGAGGTGAATCTTTCAACGAACCCTGAATATTCCGCCTGTGTAGAGGTTGGAACTAACTCAGTGTGAATAATCCGCCTGTGTAGAGGCTGGAACTTTTAATCAACGTTTTTCTTCAATTGACTTTTCATCGAACCCTGAATATTCCGCCTGTGTAGAGGTTGGAAATATCAACTTAACACCTGTGAAGAGGTGTCAATTCGAACAATTTCAACTATATAACCTGCGAAGAGGTGAAATCAGTGGAATCAACGTTTTTCTTCAATTATTGGATACATCGTACGTGCGAGCAACAAGGGAGCTAGAAAAAAAAGGTAGGATCTTTCAATATTTTTTCTAAAATGTATAAAAATGCTCTTAAAGAGGATCTCATAAGAGTTGTTGAGAATCTAGACGGTACTGTGGAGAGTACGGACACCATAGCTAAACTAAAGACTAAAATTGAGAACAGTAGTACATTTGAAAGTGATCCAGATTTCGTTAAAACTTTAATTCAAAACTGTATAGATGAAAGGGTATCGCGAAACGAAAGAGAGGCAACTTTAGAAAAACAGAAAATTGAGCTCGCGAAACTTCAGTTAGCAAAATTAGAAAAAGAAGCCGAACTTCAAACGGCTAAAAATGAAGCATTAAGTTTAAATCTCCTGCAGCTAAAGTCGAAGATAAACAGTTCGAAACTAACAGAAAATATGATAAAAAGTATTAGAACTTTATCTCTTCCTGTTCCCACCAGATCTGAAAATTTTAATCTGTTCTTCCAATCATTAGAACGCGCATTTTTAACCAAGAAAATAAATGACGAATATAAATCTGAAATTTTAATAAATCTTCTGGGCGAAAGAGCTCATAACGTCTTACTGTATATTAAAAAGGAGGAATTAAATGACTATGAAAAACTAAAATCTATAGTACTCAGAGAATTCCAATTAACCCCTCGCGAGTGTTTAAACTCATTTAAAAAAATTCTGTAAAATCATCAGGCGAGACATACATCCAATTTGCTGCAAGACTGACGGCAAACTTCAAATATTATTGTTCGTTAAGAAAAGTTAATTCCTTTGAATCTCTATGTGATCTTATAATTTCTGATAAATTATTTGAAACTTTAAATAAGGAAACCGCAACTCATATTGGCATTCGAGAAGCAGAAGATTGGTTTAGGCCTATTGATTTAGCTAAAGAGTGTGATATTTATATTTCATCTAAAAACGGATCACGTAAGGAAATTCCTATTACTTGTGGATATACCCAAGACCCCTTTAAAAATAGATCACAAAACTTTAAACCAAAGATTAAAGAGAACTATCCCCAATATCTTGAAAGAGAAAATAAAAATTGCTTTATATATGCGGTGATTCATCTCATTACGCAAGAGACTGTGAGAAGCGTTTTAAACCTAAAGAATCTAACGACCACATCCATAATAGAAAAAACGTGAATACTTTGAAAGTCGAGAGCGAAAAACAAAATAGCGATGAGTTCGCAAATCTTCAATATGTAAGCATTTTTGTAGAAAATCAGCCCGTAACAGCCTTGATTGATTCAGGTTGCCAGATTCCAGTTTTAAATTCCTCACTAATTAGAGTGAACCAGCCTTCCGAAGAGATCATAACATTAAGCTCGTGTTTTGGCGAACAGCGAATCGTAGAAGTTAAACCCATAAATATTTCTCTTAATCAACTCTCTCCCAGCTTAAGTGTTCGAACGGCAATATCACCGACCTTGACCGAAGAAATTATTATACATCCCAGTGTATATGCTGAAATAAAGAAACTAGGCCACGCAAAGAGCGATGTTTTATGGAATGAAAGTGAATCCTCTTTAGGTGCAGTTTCTGTTTCAAATGTTTCTGTTTCAAGTGTGATAAAAAACTCTAGTTATGATTTGCCACATGTTAAAAACTTTAATACTAGAAATGATTCGAGTTCTCTAATTAAGAATTATAAATGTAATAAAATTAAGAGTACTAAGTTAAAATTGAGTATTGTAAGAGAAAAATGTTCTGATATAGTATTGTGTAAGAAAGTCAATGGTGCCATGAAAACGAGTTCCGTGGAATTTATCTCCCGCTCACCTACCCCTTCACCTATGAAGAGTAAACAAAGACGGTTTGCGTTGCTCCGAAGGATCTTTGAGCCCTGGCAGTGGAAACGGAGGAAAAAGAGAGATCGTTTTGAACAGACGTCCAGAACTCTAGAGAGGAAAATATCGATGCGTTCAAGCAAAGAACTCATTAAAAAAGACGTTCTTATGCCTGTGAAACACAATGTGTGTGTGTGTTTTCCTGTGGAACTTTCCTGATGTCGAAGAGATGCCTTCACATGATGGAGAAACTGTTTAGTTCAGCAGAATTATGATATGTTAAATCTTTGTATAATTGTTGTGTAGTCCTTGTCTGTTCCGTCTTTTTTTTTTTTGTATGTTTCAGATTCTCCTTTGGTCTCCAAGGACGTACCGCTGCGGACAGCGTACAGTCAGGCTGCCGGTTGTGGCATGCAGCCAAAAGCAATCTTCGCGCGCAGGCGCAGCAAATCCAAACCAGAACTGAAACATTGGGACTTTTAAGAGATGAGAGAAAAGAAAAACACAGAGGTGCGCGAGCAGGCGTTACCGACCACACACCATGGAACTTTATCTGTTAGAATAGCTACCTTTTTAATTAATTTTTATTAAGTTTTAAAATAAAATAGAAGAAAGACAAACGTCTTGGACCCCTTGTTATCTCCCACATATATATGCTGAATTGTGAGTCATGTGCTTCGTTTCATATAATGTCGCCAATAGGTTGCGGTATATGTAAGTACCTTATTTTTTCAAATTATGCTTTTGAATTCATAAAGTTAGTTCAGTTCTTTTTATGTCAGTTAATGTTAGTATTGTACTTCATTTTTCAATTTATTTTTATGCTCGGGATATATATACTTTAGATAATTTTTTTAGTACTTGCGTATTATTGCACAATCCCCAACGTTCAAGACAACTCGCCACTGTGGCAATCCCAACTTTGTATGCGTTGAATTGGCAATCATGTGCTTCATTTTGTATAATGTCACTAATAGGTTGCGATAATACATAAGTACCTCTAATTCTGTACATTACTATAACATTAGACTGGCCGCAACATACCAATTTGGCGTGATTTCAGAATCATGCCTAAAATGAATATGTTGAGGAAACAGGTAGTGGTAAGATAAATTATTTTTGGCACCTATGTACTATCCTAACAATCGCCAACATTCAAAGTAACTTGCCAAGTTGGCAACCCTGATTTCGCATGTCATATATATGCTGAATTGTGAGACGACATACGTAATGCTCTTAAAATTAACAGTTTCAAATCTCATATTCAGAATATTGCAATTAACTTTTTTAACGATTTAGAAGCAACCAATAATATCAACATGCAAAATTTATCACATTATACCCCTAATGACAAAACAAAGAGACCAAGAAGAATTCTTCTTGATTCCTACAATCCCCCGTAATTCTATTTTCTCGAGCAATATTTTTTATTGCACACCGTAATTGCTAAAATTTCACTTTCTTTAATTTTTGTCAATATTTTTCTCTCGCTCTCCCCACTGGACTTACTCCTCCCCATTCTTTAAAGCTCAGCCCCTTGGGCAGCCAATTGGAGTCAATGTTCACTGTACCCTGCATCCAATCAGAGAGCAAGCTCTTAGCTCTCAGCCAAGCCAAAAACTCACCACCCAGATGAAGAACATAAGCCACGCCTCCCGGATTCCATCGCTCGACCAATCACCAACATGCCACTCAGCAGAATGGAAAACACCACTTTTGCAGACTCTTACGATATGGGATTGAGGACTGTTTTTACAGTCCGGACGCCCAAAAGAAAACGCCTATTCAATGTGCTTTGTTTCATATAATGTCGCCAAAAGGTTGGGGTTATATGTAAATACCTTATTTTTTCAAATTATGCTTTTGAATTGATAAAGTTAGTTCAGTTCTTTTTATGTCAGTTAATGTTAGTATTGTACTTCATTTTTCAATTTATTTTTATGCTCGGGATAAAAATAACTTTGGATAATTTTTTTAGTACTTGCGTATTTTTGCACAGTCGCCAACGTTCAAGACAACTTGCCACTTTGGCAATCCCAACTTTGTATGCGTTGAATTGGCAATCATGTGCTTCATTTTGTATAATGTCACCAATAGGTTGCAATAATACGTAATTACCTTTAATTCTGTACATTACTATAACATTAGACTGGCCGCAACATACCAATTTGGCGTGATTTCAAAATCATGCCAAAAATGAGTAGCCAACCAATATGAAATTAATATTATGAGTATTATCTTAGCCTGTTTTATCTTTCCCTCCAGTAATCCTTAATTAATTCAATATATAATTTTTTTTTATATTTTAGAACTTACATTTTTTTTGGTTATTATGTACTGCAAATATTTTTTTGCACATTGCGATGTCTTTGGCAAAATTAATCAGTGGTATTTTTCTTAAATGTGTTTTTTTTATCTGTTTTTGACAATTTTTAAAATTTTGTTTGATGTCTGTCTGAAATGCAAATAGCAAAATAAATATTTTACAATATATATATTGTGTTTGTATGAAAATGTTTATACTGATTTATTCAAAATATTGAGTCGTCTTTTATTTTTGATATCTTTTTAAGATTTAATTTTATGTTATAACTAGCTATACCCAGCTAAATGTTGCTGTGGCTCAGTCAGCTTTAAAATACTGGTACACCGTAAAGCATGTCATGAAGCTTACAAAAGTAATAATACACAAGAATTCAAACAAATCTATATAGATATAAGACGCATTTGTTGTATGTCTGAATAAACTTTCTCTTTCACACTACATCATTTGGACAAATTTTCAAAATTTGTTTGTGTGGTTAGTAATTAATTATAATGCTATAATTTTAATTGAATAGGCAGATATTGCATTTTTAAGTATAAAAATAGTTATAACTACTGTACTGTATTTTTTTCAGTGAGTGAATATTAACGTCGCACTGTTAAGTTACATGAGGGCTTTTGGCGACTGATCACATAATTTTGAACCATGGTCAAGTGACGTGGACGACACCTGAGCTGGCACCCCCTTCTCCAAACTACCACGCCACACCAATTTAGCAGGAATATTCTACCAATACTTCGCTGGAATATTTTTTGAAATCCACTCTTCCAAGATATATGACAGCACGGGTTCTATGATGAGTATTTTAGCGGGGAAGGCAAATAGTTTTGTAGCAGATATTACATTTTCAGCTGCCAGCGTTTCCAGCGGATTGCAAAGATTATCATTTTTGTCCCCCAAAAATAGTTAATGTCAAAATTTAAGTGTCTTATGTTTATGGAGACCTTAGAAAATGATTTGACAATTTATTTTAAGTGAATGGTGTATATAATTAATTTTACAGTGGAATATATTTAATTAATTTATTAGCTCTAACCGATTAAATTTCCCTAAGTGGAGTATTTTGTTTATGTATGTCCCTTAATTTTCAATGTAGTGACCTAAAAAAAAATTGCATGAAAAAAATTTCAGTAAATCATAATGCGGTAGATAAAGCATTAACGTGCATCGCTCTCCTACACGGCGGGTCTTACAAAGCTCTAATAAAGTTTGAGCTATGAAAGTAGCTAGACATTTGCCAACTTGACTCTATTGTCAACATTTCGCTATTTTTTCCATTGAATCGCCATTGTTATTTAGGAAACGGCGTTGTTTGCGAGTATTACAATTTTAACATAAAATAAATTCAACAGAAACTTATATTAATGTATGACACTTTCAGTTATAAATTATTTACAATATTTTCAGCGTCACAAAACTTTTAACAATGTGTTACTTTTGCTGAGCAGAGATCAGCTTAGGGAGGTATTTTCAAAAATCAACCCTCAAGAGTTTTACGGGGAGTTATAAATACAAAAAAACCCTTTTTATCAGCTATTAGATCTACAGACTTAAAATTTAACAAAGGTGTTTTATTTCTCTCTTTTTTTTGTTACCTGAGTTACGCCAAAAGCTTTTTTGTTTAATTTGCAATTCACGTAAAATTAACTCATTAAAAACTTCTTTATCCTTCAATCTGTGTTGTTTAACTTTTCAGTTCGCCCGTGCGAAGAACGGGTATACCAGCTAGTAATATATATACATGGTTAGGCAACACGTGAATATTACAAATTAATATTATTTAAGAGTAAATTATACTAAAGTCGCATTAAAATTTTTTAACGAACACAATATTTTTTAATTGTTACATTAAGTACCAATAACATGTTGGTTTACTTAGAATATATCTTACAATAATATTTAAAGAGTGAGTGAGTAAAGAATGGGGTTCCCTGAAAACACACTTTACAGCTTTAAGAGTTCTGTGAATCGAAAAAGTTTGAAGACCTTTGCTGTAAATCATTATAAACCAAAAGGGTTCGTTTTGTGTTAGATCGTAGTTGGCTAAGTTACCTTATTACAGTTGATCCTGTTTTTGTGTGGTACTTTTTTATGCGATTTTATTTTTGTGTAATTTGTTTTGTGCGATTTTTGTTATGCGGCACATGAATTTCAATGACTTCGGCGCCACTATAATGTTTTCTATATATGTACATACGTACACTTCAAGACCCTCCATTTATTTTTTATTAACAAAAAAAAATCTCCCCACAATGCACGTTCAATAATTTTCTCTCAACGCACCAGCAGCACGCGCTTAATTGAAGACGAAACTGTCAATGACAGAGGCATTATCAATAATTTGATACATTATGAAGACGGTCAAGAAGAACCGGACTCTTTGAAAGTGGAGAAAATATATGCTGGGATCCAGCTTTTTAAGTTATCGGAAAAGCATTTTCCTAAAATAGATACCAATTCCGAAAGTAGTTAGAAATTCTAAAAAGAGCTTCGATCATACATATCTGGTTATCGTGGAGTTTACAAGAAACTGACCAACCGACCGTCGTCTCAAAAACTTATCACTTACTTTAAGGTGGCAAAAAATTATAAAATAAATCAATTGAAATTGTATTTTTAAATGACGAATGTGATTTTGATCTAATTCATCAGAGAAAGATACGCGCTTTCAATAACGACGAATAGCAATGAATTATGTGCGTACATTTTGAAAACTTTTCTATTCTTACAATGAAAAATTATATGTTTTTAAAATGTTTCAATTTAATTATTTATTTTCTTTGGACGCCATTTCTCATAAATTTCGTGAATAATTGAGTATTTTGTAAGTGCAGCCCTTTTTTATATATGCGATCCTTCTCTGTCGCACAAACAAAATTTTCCGTAGTGTTTGTCAACAAAGTTGTTTGTTATATATGAAGTTTTCGAATTTCTTTTTTGTACGGTTTCTTTTTATGCAGTCCCTATCTACCGCGCTAAAACAGATTGTACTATATTTTAATTCATTTGATCAAATAACAAAGGGCTTGGGAAGAATCCTCATGTTCGACGCTCTGTAAGTATGGCTGCCGAAAAAAAAATTCATTCATCCAAATTTGAACTTTGTGGAGACCAGACAATAGTACTTTCTTTTTCTGCAGTTTTCGATGTCTTCTGTCGAATTTTCTATTGTCTATCAGAGAACACGAAAAAAATCTAAAACTTTAATATTTTAAATAAAAAGAAAATACTACAACTAACACATGTGGCGTCCTTATTCTTTTTAAAAATTTTTACTTTCTAAATGCACATTTTTATAATCACTTTGTCTTTCCCTTCCTATTTCTTTCAACTTTCTGCATACTGTGTTGCAGTAATTCTAGTTCATAAAGAACAACAAGAAAAAAACCCCTCTGTATTACATTTTATTTACAAATAAAGGCCTTTAAATGGTCTTTTTTTTTTTTTTGAAAAATATTCCTAAATGAATCGAGTCTTTTCTTTCATTATATTCATTAGGTATAAGCAAACGATATAATTTTTTTCCTACGCTGTATAATATTCATATTTTTTGTACAGAAAAATAATGCTACCTTTGATTTTTGAAATAACAAGAAATAGTCCATCATTTTGTATCTTGCAGGATTATTGTAAATACTGTAGACCAGGGGTCTGCCACCTTTTAGCTGTGACGTGCCAAACCAATCCACCAATATGACTCAGCGTGTGGCACAGTAGGATATGTTTGAAACACTTCGATTCCAGCGATAATAAATGGAGAATTAGAGAATAAAGGACAATAATATAGGTATTTACAGTTTTATTATATATTAATTTTGCAACATTTAAAGACACTTCTTAACATAAAAAAACAGCAAAATATAACTATTTCTTCAACAAAAATATAAAAAACTAAAACTGTACATATCTTTATATATAAAAATCTTCTGTGCGTGTGTTTGTCACTAAACTCCTTCCAAACGTCTGGACCGATTTCGATGAAATTTTTTGTGTGGGTTCAAGTAAATTCGAGAATGGCTTAGATTCACAATTCGGTCCGATATCGCAATTGGTTAAAAAGATATTGATTAAAAACATTAAAAAAATACAACTCAACATTCACCTGCATTGTTGTAACAACGCTATTGTTATAAACAAGTAATATAAAAAAATTTAAAATCAATTCCTACTTAGATCAACCAAGAAAAAATTTATTTTATCTACTTTTTATTAAATAGTTGCAATTAATGTAAATATGTATATACATATGATGGAATCACAACATTAAGTGGTAATTCATTATTATTAATTATCATTAAAGTATCGTATTGTCATGCAAAACAATCGTGTATATAAAATTTCCTTTCAACTGAATGCTGTATTTAACACGTGAGAAAAAAACCTTTTCAAATTTTGACATAAGTCGCCAAAAGGATCGCTAAGTCGCCAACGGTAATTTTTAAATTAATTTGTAATTTTTTAAATAATTAGTTATAATCAATTAATTTTTATTAATTATAATTAAATTATTGTATTGTCATCCAAAATAATCATGTACGTTACATTTCAGCTCAATTGAACACTTTAAACTGTATTTTATTAACGATTGAAAATTCCACCAAGATAAATAAACAAACAAACAAACAAACAAAATATGTATAGAGATCGTGAGCTAATAGTAGGAATTGAAAAAAACGTAAGTTGGCGTCGAAAATTGATTTTCAGCAAAACTGGCCAAACCTGGTCTTTATTGTTATGAAAATGCAGACGATTCACGCTTTTTAGCGTTTCAAATAATCTTTATATATGTAATTCTTCTGTGCGTGTGTATGTAACTGAACTCCTCCTAAACGGCTGGACCGATTTTGATGAAAGTTTTTGTCTGTTCCAGTGGACTCGAGAATGGTTTAGATTTATAATTAGGCTTAGAAATGTTTATTTAAGTAATTTTTTATTTATAAATTGTTGATCTTGGAATGTTTTACATTAGATCCGGCAAACTGCGCAAAGATCGCAGTATCGAATATTCAAAAATCTTTTATTATAATTCAAGTTGGTCCCGACAGTTGGTGCTGTGATCATTTCAGGAAAATATTTTGTCACTTCGTGTTATTATTTTGTTGAAATAAATCGTGTGTTAATTAAATTATTACATTCAGATATAATTAGTGTTTGAAGAGTTTTGAAGTGTGCATAAAAAACTATACATTTTATGTACAATTTAATAAATATACCTCTTATAAAATAGTTTGAGTCTCTCAACTTTTTCACCTTTAATTAAAACAAGTTTAAGTTTTTATTCACACAGCCTTTATATTTAACTTCGCTCATAGTATACACATACTCACACGCTATCGATTGATTGAATTGTCCTTACGTTATTGAATTTTCCTTACGTTCCAATATTTTTGAAATATTTACAGCTGTTTTTGATTATCATATGTTTATATTGAGTACACAATGAAAATCGTTTAACAAGAAACTCAGGGAACTGAAATATTTTTTATGTTAAAAGAATTTCACGTTAAAGTATATTGTAAAAAACAACAACAATATTTGAAAAAATGAAGTTTATTAGAGTATATTTTATTTATATAGATATGTATATATGCATGTATTTAATAACAATAATCGAAACAAAAACATTCACAAGAAAAAATCAATACCAAATTTTCAGGTTTTTTGAAAAACAAAACATTTGTTGAGTTTTTGGAAAATAATCTGATATTTTTTTTGTATTATCTTTTTTAGCATCAAATTGTCAACAAATTGTTTTATGTCATTCATTTTGTTATTCATTTCACCATTGGAATGAGCGTCTAAACAGCTACGTAAACTTTTCATGATGTACCTCATTTCAAATGACGTTAAAACAGGAGCTGCAAAATTCATTTTATTTTCGTCGTTGGAATCTGCATCAATGAAATTTTTTGAACAAACTTCAAATTATCTTTGTCTGCCATAAAAAAAATTGCGTTGAGCACACATTATCATTACCTAATTCCGGTGATACAGTAGCTCAGTTCAATAATATAGAAACTTCCTAAAACATTTCATTAAAAGTTTATCAGTTTCAATATTCTCCTTCTCCAAAAAGGAAATCTTTTCGTGTTAAGGCATTCGACTACATTCAGAAACGTGATTTTAAAAAAGCGCATAAATGGATAATTTTCATGATATTTAGTGTCACTTAGATTAGAATACGTGTATAAAATTGTTTTAAGGATGTATTTTGAAGTTTTTTTTTTAAAATACAATTTTTTGGCAAAAAATTAACTTAGAATAACCTTTTTTCAAAATGTTCTCCTTTTGTGAAAAATGCTTCTATTATAATAATATTTTGCCTGTATATAGCTCAGACCTCTGTACAGAGGCTCAACTATGAATTCTGAAACATTCACCTTATTTTTAGAATTACAGCCAATTGAAATAATTATCGGTGTTTTTTTCTTAAAATTGTTCCCCTTTGTTGTCTTAAAACATGGATAAACCCACTTCTAAGTTATATATTTCGAAAATTATAATTGAGACTCTGTAGAGAGATCTGAGCTATATACAGGTAAAATATTATTATAATAAAAGCATTTTTCACAAAAGGAGAATATTTTGAAAATTGGTCATTGTGTATGCAATTTTTTGTCAAAATATTGTAAAATAATTTTTTTTGTAACACTATTCTTAAAACAATTTTATATGCATTTTCTAATCTAAGTGACACTAAATATCATAAATAGTATCCATTGATACGCTTTTGCAAAATCACGGTTCCGAACGTAGTTGGATACCTTAAGCGATTTACGTTTCGTGTTCAGAGGAAAAAAAGGCATGAAATATACATAGTAGTTTGTCGAGACCGTTACGTTATTTCGTCTTAAGCATTTTCACGTTAAACTAATTATGACTATTATCTGTACATAACTCATGTAGTGTCAATGTAGTGATAACAAGTAATATAAATTTTTTTTAAAGTCAATTCCTTCTTTGAATAGATGAATAGGAAGTACTTTATTAACGATTGAAAATTTGAACAAGATATATATATATATATATATATATATATATATATATATATATATATATATATAAACACATATATATATATATATAAACATATATATATATATAAACATATATATATATATATATATATATATATATAAACACATATATATATATATAAACATATATATATATATAAACATATATATATATATATATATATATATATAAACATATATATATAAACATATATATATATCTAAACATATATGTATATCTAAACATATATATATATATATAAACATATATATATATATATATATATATATATATATATATATATAAACACCCCCCCCACCCCCACACACATATAGGGAGAGAGTGAGCTAATAGTAGGAATTGAAAAAAGAGCATGATTTTTATGCATTGCTGTAACAATGCACATTTGGCTAGTTTGGCTGAAAAACCGGTTTTCGACGCCAATTTTTGTCATTGTTTTAACAGTTACATTGTGACAACTATGTAGACGAATCCAAGTGGCACCGAAAACTGGAAATTAATTTAATTAATTAACTGGTAATTAATGAAATAATATTTGAAAAACTGTATTAACATCAAGTGTCATCCACTACAAGTTAAAAAAATTTATTTGAACTTGAATGGATGAATAGAAAGTTCTTTATTCAAACGATTGAAAATTTGAACACGATATATAAATATATAGGGAGATATATATAGGGAGAGTGTAAGCTAATAGTAGGAATTGAGAATTAACCTAGAGTCTGGAGGAGAACTAACTTTTTACATCATACAAATTCAAAATATTCAAATTTCATTTTATATTTTTTAATAAAATATTACAAATGCAAATAAACAGTGCTAATTGGGAAAGTATCCTTAATTATTTCTTATAGTACAGAACAAAATTATTGAACGGAAAGGAACTGAGAGTCCAGACAGGAATTTGCAATTTTAAGTACAAATATTTGCTAGTTTAAAAATCCTTATGTAGAAATATACTGTTACTTTCCAAAGTCTATACACTTTTCTCAGACATAATAACAGTCTTGATTGCTTCCAAGCAAAATCTGAGATGGGCATATTAAAAAAAAATTCAAAATTCCCATAGATGACATGACGGGTGTTTCTACTTAATTCAAAAGTTAAACATTCTAACCCTCTCTCCCGACGTTTTATAATCTGAAAAAGTGATGGTTGAATCGTGATTATGATTTCAATGACCTCATAAAACCCCTTTTTTGAAATGTCTTTTGACCTATCAAAATGACACAAATTCCATATTGCCCTCAGCATGCGTAAAACGTCTTTGCGGGGGCTCTTTTGTTGGAGAGGGTTCGGATGAAAACCGTGAGATGAAGAGGCTAACAGTTAAACTGTTATTAAGATTAAATTCATGAAAGAGAACAAAAACTTGTTTCCGGATTTTGATAATGGTTAAGTTTTCATATTTTTCACGTGTTAAAATTCGTGTTATTACTGTACATGTTTACATGTTCATATTTATGCCAATGACACATAATTTTGATACCCATTAACATTCTTTTTTGGATGGATTCTAGTTATTTTTTTTATTTGCCAAACATAAAAGAATTACTTTTTTACATTCGTTCTATGAAAAAGAAATACTTATTTTACGTGTATATTCTATTTCTAATTCAATATTTTGTCATATTCTATTTTTATGCATTAAATATTATTCAAATAAATAGTATTCTCAATATATATATAGATATAAAGATTGTAAATTTACATAAAATTAAAATTTGTGTTCATTACTATAATGGGATACATAATTAAATCCTAATACTCTTGTAATTTTGTAAGGGATTCAATGTTCATTTTAATTATATCTAAGTGGCATTATGAGAGCAAAATCTAAATGAACTTTAACAAGTAATATAAAAAAATATTTTAAGGCAATTCAAACTTAGGTCAACAAAGAAAAATTTTATTTTAGTTACTTTTTATTAAATAGTTACAATTAATATAAATATGTATATACATAGGACAGAATCAGAATATTAAGTGACAAAATAGAAAGTGATTTTCCACTATTTTTGTTTGTTTGTTTTTGTTACTATTTATTCATTCATTAAATTTAATTATTATAATAAAATAGTATGATAAAAAATAAATCACATTCTCAGAAACTAGGCCATTCCAGGTGGGATTCGAACGCACGATCTATTGTGCTACAGGGACACAACGAACAATTTTCTTTTCTACACATGCTTTTAGACTATTATTTTTGCTTGTTACTATTTATTCATTAATTAATAATTAATATTTGAAAAACTGCATTAGCATCAAGTGTCATCCACTACAAGTTAAAAAAATTATTTGAACTTGAATGGATGAATAGAAAGTTCTTTATTAACGATTGAAAATTTGAACATGATATATAAATATAATAATAATTCCACCTAGTATCCTTTTTATTAACTCTTTGTAATAGTTATTAAAATTACTTTAACTCTTTGGTTTAAACTTAACATTGTAATTTTGATCGTAATCGGCTAGACCGAAATTCCTGTCCCGCCCCCCATTCTATCCAATCAGAACTACGATTACGTAATCATAACGCGCTTGCACTGTTGGTATAAAACCAAAATTCTTGTGTAATCCCGCTCTCCTCTTTTTGTCTACCTGCCTTCATCATGTAATCAGCCTGCTGCAACGCTTTCTATGCTTGTCTTTGTGTTGTGTCCGTCAAGATGTCGCTTCTGTTATATGTGTCTGCTTTCGTGTTCTTAACAAACAGATGTGAAAATGTACCGTAATTGTGTTTTAATCTGTTGTGTGTGTGATGTGAGCTTCATAACAAAGGAGGAAAATTTATTCTGAATATGTCTTCAATAAATCAGATATGACAACCAATACCGGCCACGCTACTACAATACATTATATACAGTCAGGTCTCTTTTTATGCGGATTGTTTTTATGCGATTTTGAAGTTGTGCGGTTTGTATTCCAAACATTTCTAGATTTTTGTTATTATTATTATTTTTATACTGAGACGTAGATCGTAGTATTCCGAGAATTTCCGTATCTTTTTGGTGCTTACGTCTTCGGCTCGGCTGTGACAGTCTTAGATTCGCATTCGTTATTTCAGTAGTATTTCAGTAGTATACTGATACGATATCATTATTTCGAAATTATATTTTCTCTTAGTGGTGCCTAGTTCATTTTTATAAAAGTTTCACTTTAATAAGTGGTGAATTTAAGTTGCAATATAATAAGCAGCAAATTTTGATTTCTGGATTTAAAGTGAGTGTCGTATAGTTTTATTTTTCATTAGAAAATCGTAAGTGTAATTTTTTAAAATTTCTCTTCTAAGATTTTATTTGGCCCAATGGAGAAAAAAAAACATCAAAGACAGTCAATTTCGTTGGAAACGAAAATTCCAATTTTAGATCGTTTAGGAAAAGGAGAAGCATCTACGGCAGTGTTTCTCAAACTGTGGGGCGCGAGCTTATCGAAAATAAAAGATTTAAAAAATAATTAGTTTAATGGAATGAATTAAAACAAAATACTTTCAGACATAATAAAAAATGCACTTTTACTCTGATATAATTTATAGGCGCGCGATATTAAGTCAGCAAAAATAAAAACTTCTTCAATACCTAATTAGTTATCTTTGATCCAATAACCAAATAAAAAAACTTTTATTTGATTTGCTGTAATCCCACGATGAGAGATTTTTTTATTACGCTTTTTTTAACCTAACATACTACTCTTTCAGAGAAAAAACAGATCCCAGACCCAGAATCAAAAAAATTTAAGAACATAAAAAATTCATCACTGTCATTATTTTTGAAATACTGCACAGTATAGCTGTAATCGGTTTGACCTTCTAAGTTATTGGTACAGTTAGTTATGACCCCTCTCTTATGTGTTCTCTGTTGCGCTTTTTCCCATGCAAAAGAGTTTTATGATATTTGGAAATCCACGGAGAGCACTGTAACGTCGTGTATAGCTAGTCATCAGTAAATTTTTTTGTACAGCCTAATATGATATAAGAATATTGTTTATTAGCTAAACAATTTGTTAGTGAAGTAATATTATTCAGTCTACATGCCAAGTCCATATGTCAAGCCGGTGTAGTCAGTCTGTTCTATTCTCAACGCCACCGGCGTTCATCGTCTTTTTCACTCCAATCTCCGGACTCAACCCTTTTCTGCATGCAAGGCGGGCTCCTCTCTCTCTCCCCGACTCCTTTTCTTCTCTTTTTCCGTCTCCTACTCTCCCTCTCTCCTTTTCCGTCCTTCCTTTTCGTTCTCTCCTCTTCTCTCCTGAAAAAGAACCCTTTTAAACACCAGGGGTGTGTTCACAACACGCCCCTCGTCCCTTCTTATTGGCAGGTCACAAAAGACTCTTGGCCTCCCTCGTCCTATTTGGGCATCACACGCCAAAACACACCCGGGCCGTCTGGCCCAAGGCGCCATAGTTCCTTGTACAACATCTGGACACACTTGTCCATCACGCCACCTGGTTCTAGTATCCCCGTCACTCAACACCAGAAAATACGACATGATTATTTTAAGATAGGCTTCGCCTATTGTCAATGGGGCGGCGTCTCTACTTTACCATTATGGCGACCCGTCTGTCCGTCTTCACTCCCTGAGTTCAGACAATAAACAATGGCCCCATGGCCACGTGCACTGGTCATTTTACAGCTGGTGGATCGTAAAAATTCAGGGACAATCGATGGGGTCGTACTTGTCCTTGAACAGCTGGTGAAACCATAACACTTATCGTGAATCGAAAGATGGGGATTCACAACCATCGACGATGTCACAGCACACACACACAAGCACATGAAGGATTACTTGGCCAAGACATATTTTTATAAATATTCTCAACATATAAAGCATAACGAAAAACGTGCCACACAATTTTTTAGCAGTAACATACATATTATCATAATGAATATACTTTTTACCCGGAAGTGGTCGCGCGGGACACACAGATTACGAAATCGTTAATTCTGGCAAAACTGTTTATTTGTTACCAAAGAAAAATTGAAAAGTCCTTGAAAGTAGGTAAGTAAACTTTCTCTTAGTTAAATCATCGACTGGAAACATTATTTGTATCGTGTACAATAAAATAATTATAAAAAAAAACGATTGGGGTGACTAAATAACCCCGACCGTATCGAGTGCGTGCCTGCTCCCGGGTTAAAACATGTTGAAGTCTTTTCGCTTTAAATATTAAAAATAATTCAATTATTCTTCATCGATATTTATATTATTGATCATTATTTAACATCAGTGGCGCACACAAGGGGAGGGGGTCCGCCTCTCCCAAAGCCCTTGATTTTTCCCGATTGATTATAATTCTAAGTTTATAGTACGCAAAATTTAATTAAGTATTTGTTATTAATGATTAATTTTATTAATTAATGCTAATTATTTATTCAAGAATTAGTTTTTTACTGTGTTCGACAAAATCAAAAGGAACCTGATATAAGATTGGTGAACTTTCGACCTCGGACCCTCCTTGAAAAATTCCTGTGTGCGCTACTGTTTAACATCAATTATAAATGCTAATTCTGTGAGGCTTAAAATTACAATTCGCTTAAAACTAATTATAATTTGAGCAACCATTTTAAAAAAAACAATTTTACGTTTTTATAAACATTGTCGAGCACTTGGCTTTGCTTCCCTTACAATTCAGCTATTATATCAATAATGTTTTATTTTCTTATATAAATGAACTCGTGCAAAGAGCGGGCACTTCAGCCGGTATACTTTTAATTTATCAGTGCTGCACAGAATATTTTATAACTAATTAATTAATACTAAATTAAGAACAAGTTTAATAATTATTAATGACGTCCATGAGCTTGTCTTGGAAAGCAAAGTTTTTATAAGGAATGCTTATGATTAGAAATTGACCCCCTGAGTTCTTTTTCTATATTTAGCAGATATCTATATTTTGTCTTCTAAGCAGCTACCGCATTTTGCAATATGTTCAATTTAAAAATTAGAGAAAGGAAAAATAACATAATAATTATCCTATTATTTTTTTTATTTATTTTGCTTAAAAGTAGTATACAAAATTTAATACTTATGTTACTAATTTGTATGGTTTATAATTAAGATCGCCTATTGTAGCTTTAGCGTCAAAGTGCATTATTATTGCATTCAGTACATTATTAATGTATAAGGGGGGGGGGCGAAAAAAATTGTGATTGAAAAGGGGGCGCCAGTATTGAAAGTTTGAGAAGCACTGATCTACGGCTATTGGAGAACATTTTAATTTAGGCGAATCTACTGTCAGAGCAATTAAAAAGAATGAAGCTGCAATAAGAAAATCGGTCATTTCTGGTACAAAATTAAGCACCAAATTTGCATTGTACACAAAGGATGTATTATTTGAAAGAACGGAAAGAGCCATTGCAATTTGGATTGAGGAACAAGTTCAAAGAAGGATTCCTGTAAGTGGTTATTTAATCCAAGAAAAAGCTCTTCAGTTTTATAAGTCAATGAAACAGTCAGAACCATCAACTTCCACTTACCAAGCTGAAAAGAAATTTTCAGCTAGCAAAGGATGGCTAACCGGGTTCTTAAAAAGAAATGCACTTCATAATATTAAGATAACAGGGCAGAGAGCGCAGCAGATGAAGGAGCAGCAAAAATATTTCCAGAGGAGCTAGCGAAAAGTATTGAAGATGGGGACTCTTCTGCCGATCAAGTATTTAACGCTGATGAAGCAGGACTTTATTGGAAAAAAATGCCTAACCGTACTTACATCGCAAAGGATGAAAAACTGCAAGTGGACATAAAGCAAGTAAAGATCGAGTCACCTTATTACTTTGTAGCAATGCATCAGGAGATCGGATGTTGAAACCTCTCTTAATAAATAAATCTCTTTGACCACGCGCCCTTAAAGGTAAAGATTGAAAACAACTGCCCGTGCATTGGATGGCTAACACGAAAGCCTGGATGACAACAGCTATTTTTACTGAATGGTTCAATAATTGTTTCGTACCAGAAGTGGAAGCCTATATGAAAGAAAAAATCTCTCGATTTTAAAGTTTTATTAATTGTTGACAATGCAGCAAGTCATCCACAATTAGAACATCCAAATGTTCAACTAGTATTTCTTCCGCCCAATACAACAAGCCTTATTCAGCCATTAGATCAAGGCATAATTGAAAATTTAAAAAATATTATATTAAGACAACGTACAAATTCATCTTGAATAAACTAGAAAATGAGTCATTAACAGTAAAAGGTGTGTGGAAACAATGTTCTATTTTTGATTGTTTAATTCATGTTGCATCTGCTTCCGCTCAAATAAGACCTAGAACTTTAAATGCCTGTTGGAAAAGATTTGGCCAGCATGTGTGACACACAATACAACCACTCAAACATCGACACTATCAGATAAAATAATTAATTTGGCACATGAAATTGGAGGAGATGGTTTTAATACCCTCAGCCACGAAGATATAGATGAATTGCTTGTAGATGATGCAATTAAGTGACAATGATATTATTGATTTAACTTTAGATCTAACTGTAGACGGCGTCGTAGGTCTAGAAGGTGATAATGATGAGGAAGAAAAATCAACTCCCCTTACTGGAAAATTAATTCAAGAAGGTCTTCAACTTTGCACTAAATTAGAAAATCATTTTCTTATTAATGATCCCAATTCTGAACGAGCCTCTAAATTACAACGTGAGCTGCAGAACTGCATGTCTGGATATCGTGAACTATATAAAAAATAAAAGAATCCTCATCGCGCAAAGTTTAATTACTGATTACATTGTCAGAAAAGGAAGAGCTACACAGAACGAGAATGAAGTTTGTGAAAATCTGTGGCCTTTACCGCAAACATCTATTGCAGAGACAGTCTCTTCTGATGATGAAGGTGATTTGGAACCACTTCGCAAATGGTGCAAAACATTATCATATAGCGATAATGATTAAAAATGTAAAACTATGTGTATTACTTTTCCATAAAATAAAATGAATTAAGGTTTGAATACAATTTTTTTTTTAGCTTTTGTATGAATTTCTTCCAGACATTCGAAGTAATTTATCATGCAGCCTAGCTGTCTTTTTTAATGCGATTTTTTTATATGCGTTTTTCGGTAGAACGTATCTACCGCATAAAACGAGACCTGACTGTATATATATACCAGCTTCATGGCCTGACGTTGCACAGACTTTCTCTACTTTTATATAAATTTTCCCTTTCCTTCACAAAATCAGCACTTCTTATACTCTTTTTTAAAATGACTCTCCCCTCCCCCGCTTAGCCCGGCATTGTTCGGGCTTTTAAGGAGTGTTCAACTTAAAATTTCCTGTTTCGAAATTTGCTTCTTTTCTTTGTCAGACAGATTTCTTTACCCCCTCCCGGAGTTGCACGAACATTTTTAAATGCATAACATATTGTCATGGAAATGCCCTTTCTCCTCTCGCTATCAGAGCTGTCGAGTAAGTGTCACTCACTCACTTTGCAACTTTTTAGGCCAAGGAAACGAAAATGTATCTTTTTAAACATAGTTGTATGTTGAAAACACAGTAGAAATTTTTATAATTACAAAATTTCACAACCGTATTAAATGTTGAGTTAAAATTGGGAGTATTTTTTTAAATGTTCAATACACGGGAAAAAGTTTCATACAATTATTTTTATAAATGATGAAGTTATAAAAACTTTGAATGTCAAAAGTAGTTAATTAATATTTAAAATTTGAGTATTTTTTTAAAAATTCGTAAAAAAAAAGTTTTCGGCATTTTATTTTTTAAATCAGTTACTCTAAAAGATCAAAGTAGGAGTTTTTTAAAAATCATTTTCATATAAACGCATCGAACATCAATATTGATTCATTTTAGAAAAAAATCTTAAATTATGTAAAGTATCAAAAAAAAAACCCATACTGTATTGGAACGAAATAAATTATCTTTCCAATTACACAATTGCTGGTGAAGTCATTAAATGCGCGAATAAAATGTTTAGTCTTTCTTAAAAAAACAAAAATTAAGAGATGATGCAGTTCCGAGCCCGGGAACTACCGTTTATAAAGAAGTGCTTTAAACATTCACGCCGCGATTTCTTCGGGGAAAAGCAGGGAAAAGACCTTTAAAATAAAAGGAAATTTATTCAATTTCGCATTGCGTTATTTGTTAAAGTTACATCATATATGGATTGCAAACAACGGTAATTTTTAAACAAAAAATGTAAGAAAAATAGTGCTTAAATATTCTCGCAAAAAGGGGGGAACGAAAAACATTTTCTTTTTTTAAAATCGCAATTTTTAAGATATTTTATCAATCTTTGTACAGATTACGGATAATATCGTTCTACACACGGAAAAAAATTTCGTTACATTATTTTTATAAATAAAAAAAGTTATAAGGTATTTAAATAAAATTTTTAGTATATTTGGAAAAATCGTAAAAAAAAAAAGGTTTTTGACATTTAATTTTTTAAATGACTGATTCTCTAAAAGAGAAAAGCATGAATTTTTTTTTAGTTTAAAATATCGTTTCATTAACGCGAAAAAAAATGCAAGCGCAACGATTTAGAAATTATTTTAATAAAAAATATCGATTTTAACTTATTTTTTAAAAAATCGTAAAAAATAGAAAATATAATTATTTTGTAAAATAAATTACACCATATAGTGGCGAAGTAAATGATTTTTCTGATTCTGTGATTTTTTTTTATCTGAGTCTCATAAAAAAAGTTAGATCGCGTTTTAAAAACGTCTGAAAAAAAAATACCGGAGATTTTGAACTTGGAAAAAATGGCACTAATTATGCATTTTGTACTTTTTAATTAATATCTTTTTAACTAATTGAAATATCGGAATATAAATGGTCAAAACGGATTCCTCGGATCATTCCCATTCTTTTGGTACCTTCGGTGAGTTTCTGCATCGTGCGGTTCGTGAGAAGATACAACTAGTCTTGTTCATACGTTTGTTTACCCACGAACTTTGATAGCCTAGATAGGGTGAGTGTGAACTAATAGTAGGGATTGGAAAAATAGACAACTGTCATTTGATAAAATGAAAGAGAGTTGGAAAATTTCAGTCGTCATGATTGAGAATTTTGGCATAGTAATATTGAAACAAGGCTAGGTAATAGCAAAGTACTCGCGCGTTAGAACTTCCCTCTATTAAGGTATCCGACTACGTTCGAAACCGTAATTTTAAACAGTGCATAAATGGATAACTTTCATGAGATTTAGTGTCACTTATAGATTAGAATACATGTATAAAATTGTTTTAAGGCAGTTCTTCTCAAAGTTTCAATATCAGCGACCCAATATTCAATCATAATTTTCCTCGCGCCCCCCTCATACAATAACAATGTATTGATTTCTCTAATACTGTACTTTGATGCTACAAATTCGATACGGCTTTAATCTGTTAAGTGCCACCGGCGTATATAAACGTCTCACTGAGCCAAAGCGTTAAATCCCCCTAACGTATATATGCATCTTTTGGAAAAACGATCTTTTCTGTGAACTGCTATCCATAAAATTATTCCACAGGCTTTGGAATGCAGTAAAAGGACCCTGACAATGTGTTTGCGAAGGATTTACTTATTTCACAGTTTATTATTATTATTATTATTTGCTTCTTTGTTCCTTCCCCCACCCCATTACATCACATACTTGCACCTACATGGAAAAAGGTTGGCATCGGGAAGCGAATCGCGTAACTTTTAATCAGCATCTAAGGGATTAATTATAAACCGTACAAAATAACAAGTGTTAATTTTTGTATATTATTTTACATATGACAATCCCACATGGGGTCACTGGCAGTTATTAAAATTGTTGTTAACTTAGTAGTGTTAAATTAATTCCAAAGTACATTATGTAGTACTGATACATTTATAAGAGTAATATATCAGTGTAAATGTGTATTTTAAATTTTATTATGTCAGAATGTATTTTGTTTGTTTACTTTCAGTAAATTAATACTTTTTTTAAAAATAATCTTCTGTTTTCGACTTTAAAATATGCTCGCACCCCCCTAGTACAGTTGTCATGCCCCGAAGGGGGGCACGCCCCACAGTTTGAGAAACGCTGTTTTAAGGCCATTTTGACAAAAAAAAATTATTTAAATACAATATTTTGGCAAAAAATTAACTTAGAATAACCTTTTTTCAAAATGTTCTCCTTTTGTGAAAAATGCTTCTATTATAATAATATTTTGCCTGTATATAGCTCAGACTTCTGTATAGAGGCTCAACTATGATTTTTTAAAATTCACGTTATTTTTAGAGTTACAACCAATTGAAATAACCATCGGTGTTTTTTTATTAAAATTTATCCCATCTGTTGTCGTAAAACATGTATAAACCCACTTCTAAGTTATACAATTGCAAAATTCTAGTTGAGCCTCTGTACAGAGGTCTCTGAGCTATATACAGGCAAAATATTATTATAATAGAAGCCTTTTTCACAAAAGGAGAATATTTTGAAAATGGGTCATTCTATGTTCATTTTTTGTCAAAATATTGTACTTAAATAATTTTTTATTGTAATAATATTCTTAAAACAATTTTATATACATTTTCTAATCTAAGTGACACTAAATATCATACATATTATTCATTTATAAGCTTATGCAAAATCACGGTTCCGAACGTAGTCGGATACCTTAAATTTCACACACACTACAAGTGGACTTTAAAGAATGTGTTAGCTAAGTGGTTATGGTCTCGAATTTGGGTAAATTTTATTTTTAATGTAATGTTAAAATCCAGATTGTATGCACAAAGACCCATCGTATAGCATAGATGTTGTCCTATAATTCTGTCTGTGCTTAAAGTTCTCGCTCTGTGGTATGCAGTGTAACGAACTCTAGACCCTTTATGAAACTAGCGGGCAACGCGGACTGATCCGAGGTACTTCACCTGCGCGAGTGCCACGCTACGGTATTCGGTGATTGTGTCTCGACAGGAGAGGTCGGGAAAGCTCCGTCAGCGAGCAAAGTTTGATTTAAAAATTCTGTGACTGTCTTTCAAAGAGAGAAGTTGGTAAGCTCCACCAGCAAGCTTTGTGAGAAGATAATTCAATGTTTGTATCACGAACGTGATTGTCTGTGAGCTCCACCAACGAGCTTTGCGTGAAGGGCTTTTGTATCTGTAGAAGGCAGATGAGTTGGATGCCCTTCTCTGGCCTTGTTTTTTTTCTCTAAAAGTGTCAACAAACTCGAGAGATTTATGATTAGTACTTAAAATGTGTATGAAGTGTAATATAATTTTATGTTGTATGTGATCGTGACCCAATAAACCATTAAAACATCATTCAAGCTTCATCAATTGACAATCCTAGGGTATCACAGCAGATTGAGAGATGTCTAAAATCCCACTAATTGAAATCTTTAAAAATTAAACCGAGAACTTTCTAAGTCTGTTTTTGTTATTTGTGTAAAAAACAGGATTTGTTTTTTTACATAGCATACTTTGAGAGTCAGGGTCGGGGAATAAATTGTTTTAAGAGTCAGGCTGGTGAAAGCTAAATGTTTATCGAAATTTGCTTATGATAACAACAAAAAAATGGTTAATTTATTATTTTCGGACAAAATTTAATGTTGATATTACACATATGAATGAGCGTACTAAAAAAACTGTTTATATTTTTTTTTTGTTCAAAAATTAAAAAAAATATACTGGGTAAAAGTAACACCTGGCCATAATCTAGTTTAACTTAAATACATGATTAAGATAAATAATTGACGACAGAGACAAAAAAGATGTAGCCTAAATTACACCAACAGCTTATTTGTTTTTATATTGGACTTCTATCCAATAGTACAATACTAATACGACAAGTCGGTACGAAATAAAGTTGTACACTAAAATAGAATCCAAGCCAAAAATGCATGTTAGACACCTTTTTTTTTTGTAAAACATTTTTCGGCAAATTTTTTCTTGTAAAATGAGTGTGTAAATGATATTTCATTTATACTTTGTATTCAACTGTAACATAAAAGCTTTTCAGAGTATTTTAAGTTTTTCTGATAACAATATTTATCATTTCGATTTACAGTTAATGTTTTCCACATTCTAAGCTCTTATCTTATCAATGGCATATTTAAAAATGTTGATATTCAGCTTCAGGAAACGAAATCTTTGAAAGCTTGTTAAGATGCGTTTCCGCATGCGATTTCCGTAAGAGTTGTTTGGAATCAGAAATGTTCTTTATGGAAGAAAAACTCCTCCAGGAAATAAAAGTTCTCTTTTTAATGAGCATTTAGTGATACTTTTGAAGCCATTTAATGAAATGGATTGTAATGTTAATGGAAGTCTTACTTCCTTTATTTGTGTGTGTGTGTGTGTATTTAGATTTATTACAGTAAAATCTCAGTATTGTTGGAGAGAATTACCATTATCAAAATAAGTAGAATTCGGAAACGATGCAGAATTGCGGTTCGCTCTTACAATAAATTGATTTCTTCTACAAATGGATGGTTGGCTGGTTTAAATTTTTGGCTCTGAGTCCTCCTGGGTAAATAAAAATGGAACAAATGGACTTCTCAGAAAAATCATTCATATTTATTATAAATATGTAAACATTTTTATAAGGACGCTTACAGTTTTATACAGCCTTTTATTAACGTCTCTAAGTTCTTTTTTTGTTGTTGTTGAAATATTAAATTGTGTGTGAATTTTGAAACTACTCGTTTGATTATTTATTAGAAAATCCATGCTACTGTTTTTTTTATTTTTACGTATAAATTTGTTCAAGTTATTTTTGACTACGTTCGGCACAGTGATTTTGTAAAAGCTTTTTTTTGTGATGTTTTTCATGCTTCTTGGATTAAAATGTACTGTTACGGATTTTGTATAATTAATGCTAAATTAGTTTAAATAATTTATACCTGGATGTGTAATACGTTGATATTAATCTCTGTTGTATTTATTTTATGCTAAAATTGTAATACTCGAAGCAGCACCGTTTCTTACATTATAATGATGATTCAATGGAAACTTGGCAAAATCTTGGAGATAGAGCGAGGATGGTATCATTTTTGATGATGCGGTTGTCGACCATTTTCGGTGGGTTGGTGACCATACGGATGATTCTGGAAATTATTAGAGAAATAGACTAATATGACGATTTATGACGCAAGCAGATTTTTCGAGAAAAACCCGTGCCGGCTATAAATAGGGAGTCGCTCGCCAAAAGTGAGTAGTATTGTTTTGACCGTTGAAAGTAAGAATTAATTTGACCGTGAAGAGTCAACCAGTGATTAGTTATTATTTCAGCTGTTAAGAAAGACGAGTGAGAGTGCTTGAGAGTAATCTTTAACATACTTGTATGTTAGACATTGATAGTTATGTCTGTACGCCGTAGAAGGTGTGAAGGTCTTCTGAAATTTATTCTGCGAATATTGCTGCTATATCCTGTATTTCAAGGATTGTTTTTCGACAATCCTTGAAATCCGTCCAAATATCCGTTGCTCCTGAAGAACTGTTTTGCTCTTTGCGATTGATTGCATAAAATCCTCGAACCCGATCTACGTAATAATACATATAAAATTATTTTAAGAATTTTATTACTCGAACAAATTCTTTAAAAGCAATTTTTGTCAAAAAAATGAAGAAAAAATAACAGATATTCGTAACATTTATTTTGTTTTTACGAAAAAGGTTTCTATAATAACAATATTTGGCCTATATATAGCTAGAACTTCTATACAGAACATAAATTAGGATTTTTTAAAACATCATATTATTTTCATTTACTATCATTTGAAATATTAACCGGTGTACTTCTCTATACTCTGATGTATTAAAATATAAATAAAATACCAAAATCTGAGCTATAAGTCGGCAAAATGTTATTATTATTAGGCCCAGTGGTCCAGTGGTAGCGTATCGCGCTTCCGCACTACAGGTCCGGGTTCTATTCTTGGGTTGGGCAAGGTCGACTCACCCTTTCATCCCTACTGCAGTGAGTTGATAAATGGGCACCAAAAAAAAAGTTTGCTTCAGGACTAAAACACTGGGGGTCTCGCTTCAGACTGACCACTTGATCGGGACATCTGCTCATGCACTTTAGCGTCAAATGGGCACGTATGCTGGAATGGGCATAGTAATCCCTGGCCCTCTTGGGCTGTTGCGCTACTGAGTTTGAGCATCATTAAAACAATTTTATGTGCACATTCTAATTCACAGGTGATACTAAATCTATAAAATAATATTAATTTATTTTTCCCCCCGCTTAAACAAAATCACGGTTCCGAACGCTGTCGGATACTTTAAAACAGGATTGATTTCTTTGTCGGTTTTTCAAAACCACAACGAGTTTAACTTAAATGAACCAAAATTATATATATCATCATATATTCGATGATCATATGTTGGAACGTAATCGGATCATATACATTGTAAGCTTTATTTTTTTCATCTTACACCACTGATTCTCAAACTTTTTTAACCTATGAATCCCTATTTAGAGACAAAACTTGTCCACGGACCCTCAAGCGAAAAAGCTACATAAATGCATATTATAAAAATTACAAATTAAAAAAACAAACAATTTGTTGAAGAATTATTTATCAAAATTATAACTTTTCTTTAAAATAAAATGAAAACAATTAATGACTTGGATGAACTTGAAGAGATATTATGAGTATATTTATATCCGGCTCAGTGTTTGTGAGTAGCAATCGCCAATCCCCCACGAGCACTAGCTTTTAGTCAGTTTCTTCGTCATTTTTTTGTGATGAGGTTTACAGCGACACTGAATCCATGTTCTAACTAATAGGAAGACGGTAAAGTAGTCAAGAAAACTTCTTTACAATAACCCATAATGCAGAAGCCCCTCATTTGTGGATATTTCAAAAAGATGTTCATTTATCAGTATAGATTCATCTGAGTTTGTTCACGCGCAAAAGGGTTCAACATCCAGTCGAGAATATCCAAGTGAATTATTGTTATTTATTTAAATTTCCTTAAAAAATGGATTAAAAAGTTTTTAATTATATATTAAACCTTACACGGACCCCCTGACGTTGTTCAGGGACCCCAATTTAATTTTAATTTTCCACGGACCTCGAGAACAATATCGGGGACCCCTGGAAGTTGTAGAGACCATTTTGGGAACCACTATCTTACACAATAACTTTGGCAGTGAATAAGTTGTTTATCTTTCCTTATATTAACATCGCAATTTATAATTGCACACACACACACACACACACAAATTTATAATACAATTCAATCGAGAACAACATTAAAACCCGATCACGTTAAATATAAGTGAATTTGAAATAAAAGCAAATACATTATTTACCTTAGAGCGTAAATCTCTGCTACCATCCCATTAAAATAGCCTTCAAAAGAAAGATGAGAGAACTTTATTCATACTATAAATTACAGTATCAAAGCGCAACTCATTCATTATTTCACAAAAGTATATAAATAAAACAAATGTCGCATTTTTAAAACATCTTAAAGCAACCATTCTACTCAACAGGTAATGAAAGAGTCCTTTTTTTTATTATTAGCCAGACTTTTAAAAGAGAGCAAGAGACGTATACTACCAAAAGTGGGCACACATTTCTCTTTCAAGTCTCCCAACAAAATTGATGTTCTCGCCGGAAGTAATGTTGAGTATCCGCTGTAAAAAAACATAAAGGTCGAGTTCCAGAGACCCAAGGACATTAATCCGGAGTGATGCATGGTTTACTCAGTTCACTTTTGAAACATAATTGTCCCCCGGATGTCCCAAATACATATTTGAATTTTAAATTTATAAGTTTTTGGTTTGTTCAGTTATGGAAAAGACATAAAGAGTGTCGTGGTGAGCGCTATATTTCAAATAAACGACAGTAAAGAACATATATGGTGGGTTACTTAATGGCGAATAAAAGAGTAGGCATTACCATAAAGATGTGTAATAAATTAGTAGAAATGTCGAAATGTATCCATAAAGAAAGAATTGGGAAAAAAATGCTTTCGTTAAGTAAACTTTTGTATGCAAAAACTGTAGGCACAGTATGCTTTTTCTTAGAATTTCTGCAGCACGTAAAACCATTGCGTAGTTTACTCAAATGATCTTTCTTTTATCTATCAAAAAGTTTTCTTTAACCTTTTATCGCCGATCAAAAGTAACTATAGTCACTCCACAGTGCCATCGTTCTTCACATAGGTGCTCATATGCTGTAACGATTCTATGCGCGACCTTCGCACTAACAAATCCTCTTGGGAAATCTTTGGTCCTTAAAAACTATTTTATTACAACGCGTCCTCTGAAGAAGAAAACGTGAACATGTAAATTAAGTCTTCTATATGTAGTCTAGGTTTTCAAGCTATATATTATGTTGGGGGAAAAAGCACTGTTTATTTTAACTGTTTAACCAATTAGCACTGTTTATTTGCGTTTGTAATATTTTATTAAAAGCATATTAGGTTGGGGATAAGGAAATCCATTATTTTTTCGGTGGATGGCTGTAGCGTCAATATCTCGTCAAGTATCGATTAAATTATTTCAAATTTATGCTCGTTGTCAAGATGATATTTCACACTAAAAAAATTCTTTTGCATTTCTTTGTTTTGTCCATTCAGATGTGAGTTACAGGGTGTTAAAAATGGAAGTCAACAAAGTGAAAATTCGGTTCATTTTACAGTTTTTCTTTGATCAAGGCGAAAATGCAAGCCAGGTGGCTGAAATTGCGAATGGTGTTTATGGTGTCGATACTGTAACAGCTAATTACGTGTAACTTGATTTCGTACAGGTATTTTTGATGTTAAAGATGCACCTCCCACAGACAGGCCCATCGTCGAAAATGTCGATAAAATCACAGAAATAATCGAAGTTGACCGTCATGTTAGTAGTCGTAGCATCGCCCATTACCTAAAGATCGACCATTAAATAATTTCAAAGCCATTTGCGCAAAGTTGGATTCAAAAAGAAGCTCCATGTTTGGGGGCCACATCAATTAACACAAAAAAAAACATGATGGATCGAATTTCCATCTGTGAAAACTTAGCCAAACGGAATGAAATCGACTCATTTCTTAAACGAATAGTGACTGGGAATGAGAAATGGGCCACATACTACAATATTGTGTGAAAACGATCGTGTGGTCAAAGTGCGATGAAGCCGCTCAAACGGTGGCCAAACCAGGACTAACGGCCAGGAAGGTTCTACTGTGTATTTGGTGGGGCTGGAAAGGAATCCTTTATTAAGAGGTGCTTCCGCCTGGCCAGACACTAAATTCAGATATCTACTGTCAACAACTGTACCGTTTGAAGCTAGTGATTGACCAGAAACGGCCAGAATTGGCTAACAGAAGAGATGTGTTCCATCAGGACAACGCCAGGCCACACACTTCTGTAGTGACTCGCCAGAACCTCTGGGAGCTTGGTTGGGAAGTTTTAATGCATACACTTTATAGTCCGGACCTGGCACCAAGCGAATACCCCCTTTTTCCCATTGAAAACCTTCCTGAGTGATAAGAAATTGATATCAAGAGAAGATTGTGAAAATCGATTACTAGAGTTTTTTACCAATAAGGGCCAAGACGTCTATGAGAGAGACATTATGAAGCTACCTTTAAAATGGCAACAAATTATACAACGAAACAGTGCACATTTGAACCAAATCGAACAATCGGAAGCATGTTAAATAAAGTCTTGATTTTCATGCAAAAATAATGGATTTCTTTTTCCCCAACCTAATATATATATGATAGATTGCTAGCGGAACAGTCATCAATCAAATTTATAGTGTAACTCAGATATTTGCTGTTTGATAATTGTAATAATTAAGGTGACGATTTGTCACACTAAAGATTGAATAGCGATTAGATAGCTGGGAAGGTAGAGTATTCGAAACTGATGTAAATGTATTGGTATTTAAAGTTTTCTCATGCATCACGTACCTCGTTAATTATCTTCAAATTGCTTCAATTGGGTACCTCTCTTAGTTTTGATTGATTGAACTTGTGTTGTTGATTGTGTTATAAATAAATTAACTGATTTTGAATATGGCTAGTCTTTCTTCCCTTTCTCCCTTATCTCTAGGCGTGCATCCGAGATCCTTACAATGCGGTGTCTTGGAGGGGAAAGGAAATGCTGAAACACACACACAGACAAGCAAATTTTTCTCTGAAATGAGTAAATCATTCGCAAACATTAACTAGGTCCTTTTATTGCATTTCGAAAGCTTCGGAATAGTTTTACTGATAGCAGCGCAAAGGAAAGAATCGTACTTTGGAATGACGGATATATACGTCCTGCCCCTCAACGCACCAGTTGAGCAAGGATATATACACCGGTGGCACTTAAGGGGTAAAAGCAGGATAATATGCGCTTCAACAGTTGTCTCACTGTTGTCAGGATAACCGAGTGGTCTTGATGGTGAACTTGTGGCCTGCAGTGTTTCTGTCGAACCGTGAGTTCGAGTCTTGGAGCTACACTAAAGATCCGCCTGTAGAGGTGAGAATGAATGTTAAAATAATTCCTCACATTAATGTAGGGCAGCGTTTCTCAAACTGTGGGACGCGCCCCTGTGGGGGCATGTTAACTCTACTAGGGGGGCGCAAACTTATTAGAAAGTCGAAAACAAAAGATTTATTTAAAAAATATATTAATGTACTGGAAGTAAAACAAAGTATATTCTATGACATAATAAAAAATAAAATTAATATTTACACTTATATAATACACTTATGAATGTATCCTTACTGCACAATGTATTTCATAATTAATTTAATAATTCTAAGTTAAGAACAAATTTAAAAATTACCGGTAACTCCATGGGCTTGTCACATATAAAATTGCATACAGAAATTAACACTTATGTTGATAATTTGTACTATTTATAAATAATTCTTTCATTGCTGATTAAAAGTTACGTGATTAGCTCCCTAATGCCTCCATTTTCCACTGAAGTGGGGATTCTATGTATTGGGGAGGGGAGAAAGGGAATAAATAAAAAATTCCTCTGATATAATTAAATCCTTCGCAGATACTGTCAAGATCCTTTTATTGCATTTAAAAGCCTTCGGACTAATTTACTGGATAGCAGTGCACAGAAAATATCGTAATTTGGAAAGACGTATATATACGTTTGAGGCACTTAACGCACCGGTTGAGCGAGAAGTATATATACGTCGGTGGCATTTAAAAGATTAAAGTCGTATTGTAGCTTCATTATTATTATATATACTATTTAGTATGTATAGTATTATTGAATTCAATGCATTGTTATATTTATATGCAGGAGGGAGGAGGCACGATGAAAATTGTGATTGAATATTGGGTCGCTAATATTGAAAGTTTGAGAAGCATTGATGCAGGGTAAAATTTTGGAGAGTGGGATGTCGCTCTCGTTACTTGATCGTCCATCGACGAGGTCCATCATTAGTTGCCAATAATTGAAAATTAAGTTCTTAATTTATTTATACTTATTTTGGCTCTTCTTTCCTTTTCTTTTTCTTGCGGGTCAATCTATTGGCCCTGTTCACTGGTTCGGTTCTTTTTATTTCTAAGTGGTTTATGTATACTTTATAAATGGTTTGTATATACTTTATAAGGGGATTGTATATTCTTTATAAGGGGTTTGTATATTCTTTATAAGGGGTTTGTAAATACTTCGTAAGTGGTTTGTATAGTTCATGTTTCTCTAAAGTGTGGCCCAAATTCCTTTGAAATGCGGCCCAAATGCAAGTAATGAAAATATTTAAATGTACACATTTTTATTAAATAAATAAATGATTGCAATATTTTTCATATATAATCGGTTCGTCGACATTTATTTTTAAATATAAATTTAAATAAAGCATCTTATCATTGCTTTGCACATCAAGGCAATTTATGAAGAAAAATTTAAAAATGGAAAGTTTTATAAAAACCATTAACTCTTTTTAAGGGAAAAAAGCCGTAGTTTTAGACAACTTCCAGAGTTTCTAAAGGTAACGGGCACTGAATTTGCAGTTGTTATTCATTATACAGAAGTAAGATGGCTCAGTAAGAGGGAAATACTCAAAAGATTTTAAGATTTGAAAACTGAAATAAAACTATTTATAGAAACAAAAGTTAAAGCTGTGACTGAATTTGAAGACGGAAGATTTAGCTTTTTTAGTAGACTTAACAGAACATTTTAATGATTTAAATTTGAGACTTCAAGGGAAAATTCTATTTATTAATAATATGTTTCAAACAATAACAGCGTTTCAGAGAAAGTTGAAATTTTGGCACAATCAAATAAAAGTAAAATATTTGACACATTTCAGTGCTTTGGCTGCACATAAACCTGTGAGTTGCACAAAATATGCTGCATTAATTTTAAAAATAATTCAAGAGTTTGAAAGTAGATTTCAAGATTTTCGAAAAAAATGAAGAGTATTTTAACATATTTTCTACCTCATTTTCTCTAGAACTAAATAAATAACCTTCAAATATTCAAATAGATTTCATTGAACTTCAAAATTACATTCATCTGAAAGAAAAATTTGGGAATGTTTGTTTACTGGAGTTTTAAAAATATTACCTACTTCGCGATAATTATCCTAATTATCACAATTATGTTTTATTAATGTCTTCAGCTTTTGGCAGTATCTATATTTGTGAACAGTTATTTTCAAGAATGAAGCAAACACAAAAACAAAAATAGGATAAATATCACTGACAAACATCTTGAAAATGCATTAAGAATTGTAAGAATTGCAACCTCGTCTATTGCACCCGATACTGATTTGCTTGTTCAACAAAAAGCAAATTCAACCATCTCATTAATTTGAATTTTTCCCATCTTTATGAAATTCAAACTATTTAAAATAAATATGTAAAATTCAACAGATTTAAAATAAATATGTACCTATACATATCTAATCCTAATTTTTAAAAAATTATAATAAAGGAAAGTGTTAATTTATTTTAATAAAACTACATAGAGTTAAGTTTTATTTCAATTTGTTGAAAAAATATTGTATGTGTGGCCCAGAAATTTTTTTTCTTGCAATTCGGCCTACAAACAGTCATAGTTTAGACACCCATGCTTTAGTTTCTTACATTTTCAAAGAAATTCGTGTTTTGCTTAAATGTACACTATAACGTATGTAGTATATATTTAATAGCCATGAGAGCCACAACGATACTCAATCTGCGGCTCACCGGGCTTTATGATCAATCCCTCTATGGCCCATTGCACTATGAAATTCAATAATTTGAGAACAATGTATTAAAATGTAAAAGTGTATTTACGATTATTTGGTGTCTGGTACAAGGTATTTTATGATATTTCTGTAAATATTTTGTAGTTTCAAGATACTTATTATTAATAAAGCTTCCTTGCTTATGTTTACCTAGTCACCTTTTTTATTTTCCATTTTTTTTAATTCGAAAATATGTTGTGAAAAATGCAATGGTTATTTATGCTAGTCTAAAACAAAAACATGCTTTAAAGATTTTCACAGTAAATAAATAATGAGTCAATAAAATCTTTAATTATACATCAATAATTTCCTTATTTGTTAAAATTTTTAGTTGAATTAAGTTTGCTTCTATAAACTTAGAACTAAAAAATGTATAACTCGCAAAATTTCACAGGTAATGGTTTCACAGAAAAAGTCAACCCCTCACGATCGTGCGGGTACCATTTACGTTCAGGGAGGAGGGGGGGAGAAATGTTTTTAATTATTTTTTCCAGTGTCATTGGGGTCAGAGTATAGTGTTAATAACCAGAAGAAATTAATATTAAAAGATAAAAATATGTCGGGTCTTAAAGGCAAACAATACAAAAGGGCAACAATACATAAATGCAACAAAAGGTCTTAACAATACTTCTGGCAAAGTTAAGGATAAGTCCAATAAGAGGATATCAAAAACTAGACCTGTTGTTGTGGCTAATGCCACCTGTCTGACGTAGTCAGAACGAAGCCCATGAAATTCATCGTGGCATGGGCAAGAGGTACGCCTGTCGTTGGCCTTGAGCACCATACAGGTGACAGTGCGATTTTAAGCTCAGTGAAACTTCCCCGAAGGGACGATAGATGGCGACACGACCTCTATCTCCACCTCCACAATTTCTGCAAGTGAACTGAAAGGGAGGGAAATATTCTCCAGTTCCTGCGCTAGTGAATAAGCCCACAAGACTACGGACCCACTGATTTAACGAGCACGTACTCCGTGTGCACTCGGAGGGTATTTGGTGACATCGAGCATCGAACCCAGGCCTTCCGGTCTGGAGTCCGATGCTCTAACCACTAGGCTACCCACGGCCCATAACTAGACCTAATTCTAGGATATATGTTTGTATGCTTTTGCCAAAAGTACCACGTCAATGATTTCTTTATTTTTTTAAAGAATAATCGATTTCTATGTGAGCTTCTCTAGCTGCTTGACATGGCATTTCAAGCATTTTTCTTTACTTTGTTATTTATTAATAAATTATGCATACATTGGGCAAATATTTTTTTAATTAATTGTCGGCATGTTTAGTAAAGAAGAAAAAGTTTCCAAAACATCGTGGCTTTTGCTTATAGATAATAAGGAACTAATTAGCTTGTTATTCACATCTTGCAAGCTTTTTCCTACCTCTTGAAAACCTGAGTAAAATTTTCCACAACTTTCTTAAGAAGACTTGCATAAAAGTTCCATGAATTTTTGATAGCAACAGCTTCTACAAAGAACTTTCTACAATAATTCAGAAAACATGTCGCAACCCGCAGCTTGCAAGTACAAGAGGGTTCGAAGAAGAAGCAGATATGGTTTTAAAAATAGTTACTTTTATATATTTTAGATCTAACATTTTATGAACAATTTTACAATTTATTCCTTCGTGTAAAATCCAAATTCTTAATTTAACTTATAAGAATGTTCAAAAAGACTTCTTATCTTTGCTCGTAGTTCCTTAGACAACTCCTTCTCGAACTACGACAACTCGGTACAAATCCACTTAATTTTAACACTCACTTAATTTTTACAATTATGCAGCAAAGGGCTAAGACAAAAGCTGAACTCATGTAACCACCCAGTTAATCATGAAAGGAGTTTGAGCTTCCCTGCGGGAAGCAGGTACTCCAGTAATTCGTCAACTTATAAATCCCCTTTTATTCCTTCCACTACTCCGGGTGAATGTTAAGATAGATATTAACTTCAGTCAGCAAGACTTCCTAGTCACAAATCACTTTCTAATATTCCGAAATTTAACACTTAACCTCATACACCCCAATGACAGAGTTTAAATAGCATTTACATTAGTATAAAATCAAGTTATCTCCACAGAAAGCAGTTTTAAACTAAAATCACAGTTAAAGAATAGTTTCCACGCGAGGATTAGTTGACAGTTCTACGGATAGAACCCGTCACAGACATAGGAAGTATGTTAAAATTACATTTACTACGGATTGCAAAAATTACCATACTAGTGTCATATGATTGACCTTGCTGCAGAATTTAAGTTTCGCAATTTTTTACCCCCTTTCTTAAGCTTCTCTTGTATGTAACGGAATCTTAGATCTCAGTTTTTACCCACTGTATAAGGTCAGTTTAATTCGAAATTCACTCACTCGTTCAGGTGCAATGACAATAGAATAATTTAATAATTTTGTTCCATTGTCCTGATCAAGATCATTAGGATTAACGATTTCCCATTTTCAGATCCCATCTCGCATCTGGTGACTAATTTCAGATCCCACTTCCAGACTTGGCAACTAATTCCGGATTTGGCGACTAAAAGATTAAGTTACAACTTAGTTCGATTAACTATAAAAGAGTGTTTTTTTAGTTTTTTAAACTATAATTCTTATTTTTCATCAAAGATTGGTATATAATTTCTGCCCATTGGCGTAAGTAGTCCTTCGTGGTCCCTGTATCAAAATTCCTTGAAGGCTTTTTTTTTTTGGGGGTCCTCTTAACATTTTATGACTTTTTGCTTACACATTTTTGGCCCCCCCCCTTAGATTGGGGGCTCCGTATAATTGACGCGGTGGTAGCTGCACCCCTATTTCTGCCATCTCCTTTTACTATTATCAGATAACATCTTTCTCCTTTTAGTATGTTACGATTTTTAGTGTTTCTATTACTAACTGGTTGTAAGAACATAAGGAAGGGCGTGGATGTGCTATAAACTATGAAATGTTTATTCATAATAAATCAATGAATTCGATATTGATAAGCCCTCTATCTGTTCTAAAAATGGATATCTACTCATTAGTACAATTATTTAGCTGTTCAATTAATACAACAACCTTGATCTAACTTAACTTTACTTCTTTGATCTCAACCGCTTCTCAGACCGAATTTAGTGACTCAATATAAACTTTTTACGACTTTTTCAAGAAATTACCATAATCAAATGCGGAGTTAAAAACAAATTACCATCAAAGCATCATTACTTAAGAGGATGTGATTTGCTTTTTTTAATGATTGACTCCATTTTACAGGTAAAAAGTATGCACTGTTTACAAGCTGCCTGACACTCTTTTGAATTTTGAAGTCCATCCCGTACAGGAAATTTTCCTTGACCCTCTTCTTAGCTCACGAAGGGGGAATGGCAAGGTCACGGAGCCAAGTGAAACCAACTGATAGTCATCACATATTGCATTGAATTCTTTAAAGTAAAAGCATGATATCATTCTCCAGTTAGAGTTTTACATCATGGAAATATTATACATCGTTGGAAAAAGAACACGGAAATGCAGGAAAGGAGTGTACTTATATTTTAAGACAACGATCTTGTATCAGGTGCTCAAGCAACTATTGCTAATTGGAATGTACGATACAAATATGTTTTCTTATTCCAGACTTTTCATTTCATATCTTGTTCGTGGAATAGTGATTAAAAGCCGAAAGGCATCTTTTTTTATAAGAAACCAAATAAAGCTTTAAACATTATCTATTTTAAAGCCGAAGCTATATAAATTTCCTACTTTTAAGAAGTAAATTTATGTATAAAATAATATATTAATACTAGTTGGGGTATATCCGTTCTATACGCACGGGGGAATAGAAAAACTAGATACAGATTGAAAGACAAAGACGTTTTTAATGATTTTATTTTACATGAATTGCAAATTAAACAAAAAAAGCTTTTTGTATGACTCAGCTGAACAAAAAAAAATCATATTTGTTAAATTTTAAGTCTATAGAGATCTAATAGCTGTTAAAAAGGATTCTATTTCTTAAATTTATTTATAACGCGCCGTAACTCTCTGGTGGGTCGATTTTTGAAAACACCTTCCTAAGCTGATCTCTGTTCACAGAAGTAACACCTTGTTACAAATTTTGTGTAATGAATGCTTAAAACAGTGTAAATAATTTATATCTAGATCTATAATACGTTAATAATACTTTATGTTGTATTTATTTTATGTTAAAGTTGTAATATTCGTAAGCAATGCCGTTCCTTACATTATAATCGCGATTCAATGGAAACAAAGTGAAATGTTGGCGATAGAACCAAACTGGCAACTTGGAGATTGATTGATCGGTGCAGAAGCTTATTTGCTGTAGCTCCATCTGGTGGAGAGCTGCAACAAACCTTCACCACACAAAAAAAATACATTTACAGGCCGATTTTCATAGTGATCGGTTGAACGGTGTTGGAGAGAAGCGAGGTCATATTACAAACATCCATTTTTATATATAATATTGTTTTTTGAATATTGTCTTACGAAATTTAGAATATTTTACTCATTTGATTTGAATTATTAATTCTGATCAGTTTACTCGCGTCCATACGTTCATTTCCCGAAGCTGTATATGCAAACGTATAAAGATATTAAATGAACTTTATTTTATTTATGAGTTTTTTTACTTTTGTACTGTATGATTTTGGTTTTGAATGGAATCTGGATTATATATATATATATATATATAATTTAGTGAGTTTAAAACAAAGTCAGGCTTCATAGTATAAATTAAAGCACATGTAGGGGAAATATTTCAATATAGGTAGTACTCCGGAGTGGCGGATTCAAAAAATGAAATTTTTTTTTGCTTACAATTTTCGGAAGAAAAACATTTTAAAAATGTAACTCTAAAATTTTCAGATCGAAATTTTTAATATTTTCAAAGTTATAGCCAAAAAAAGAGAGCACGCTGTTGTGTGTATGAAGGTGTGTTGATGCGCCAGCGGCAGCTGCTCTGACCGTTCCCTTTTTTATTATGTTTCCGTCCCTATTATTCTAGGATATGCAGGTATGCATATTATAGCAAACCTTTTCGATTCACACAAAGACGAAATATAAGAATTTTGTACAGTATACAAAACTCTCAGCACTTTTACTGCCCGGATTCTTGGGTGGCCGGGTGGTCAAGGTATCGGATCGTGGCTGGCCTTGTCACGAGTTCGAGCCCTGTACCATTAAAGACCCGCCACGTAGGGGAGTGATGCACGTTAAATCTGTCGAGAGCTCAAACGTCCTCCCATTGGTGTGGTGTGGTAGTTAGGAGAGGGGAATGCCAATTCAAGTGTCGTTCACGTCACTTGACCATGGTTCAAAATTACGTGGTCCGTCATCAAAAGCCCTCGTGTAGCTGAACACAGTGCGACGTTAATAGTCACTCACTCACCCGGATTCTTGGTGTAAATATCAACAATTGAAAGCATAAAATCAAGAGAGCACTTATAAACATCCAGTTTACGAGCAATTTTCTACCTGTACTCAGAGTTATGGAGGTGATAAGCGTCACAATAGGTCAAACAGCCAGGGACTACGCTGACGCTGTTGACAATGCACGAATTTTGAGAGCAGAGAAAACTGTAAGCCAACTGTAAAGAGGCCAGAACCTTACGCAGGGTTCTCAAAGCCTCTGAAAATCATAACTTTGAGGAAATGGAAGGATTGCTCTATGCACAGGCATAGCTGATTATTGTAAGTATTGTCAAAATTTTAAATGCATTTTTCTCGAAATCATGTTTTTGAAATTTCGGGTAATCCCTGACTCAAAACTATTCAACCGATTTGGGTGAAAATTAACTACGTCATTTTTTCAAAGCACACATAAACCTTTAAAAACATTAAATTTTTTTAAAAATAAGTACATTTTTTTTAAAACAATTATCAACGAAAAAAATTAGATTTTGAGAACCTTTTTTTCACAAGTCCGCCATTTTCTTTCTTTCTTTTTCTTTGTTTTTTGATATACATTGGTTAGTTCATCAGAATAACTTGTTTCTTCTTGTTTTATTGATTCCTACAATCAATTTTAATTCGTGTGTTTAAATTTAGTGGGTTTTTTTTCAATTTTGGGATCGTAATGTAATTGATATATGCTATAAAGCAAATTTATTTACTTATAGAAAATAAGATTTCCGGTTTTTTTAAGGTATCCGACTACGTTCGGAACCGTGATTTTAAAAAAGTGCATAAATGGATAATTTTCATATTTAGTGTCACTCAGATTAGAATACATGTATAAAATTGTTTTAAGGACATTTTGACAAAACAATTATTTAAATATAATATTTTGGCAAAAAATTAATTTAGAATAATCTTGTTTTCAAAATGTTCTCCTTTTGTGAAAAATGCCCCGATTATAATAATATTTTGCCTGTACATAGCGGAGACTTCTCTACAGAGGCTCAACTGGAATTTTTGAAAAATTCCCATTATTTTCAGAGTTACCACCAATTGAAATATTCATCGGCGTTTTAAATTGCTCCTCTCTGTTGTCGTAAAATATGGATAAACCCACTTCTAAGTTATATATTTCAAAAATTCTAGTTGAGCCTCTATAGAGAGGTCTGAGCTATGTACAGGCAAAATATTATTATAATAGAAGAATTTTTCACAAAAGAACACTTTGAAAAAAGATTATTCTAAGTTAATTTTTTGCCAAAATATTATATTTAAATAATTGTTTTGTCAAAATATCCCTAAAACAATTTTATACAGGTATTCTAATTTAAGTGACACTAAATGTCATGAAAATTATCCATTTATGCTCTTTTACAAAATCACGGTTCCGAACGTAGTCGGATACCTTAAATGTACATTATCATCAATACCTTAAAAATATCTTATCAGCAGAATATGGTAACGCAAATAGAGCTTTCAATACGTGGTTTTCTGTGATACATTAAATTTTCTAGATATTTACTTTCAATTCAATATAATTAAAAAATATTCTGTAACATCTCTTGCTCGTATATAGTGCCTCGGTAGTAAATATTTATTCACGCAATATAAACGTTCACAAACGAAACGTTCGTATGTACTTAGAGGACCGCAATAGTCAAGTGGTTGTGTGTAAGAACTCATCACTGAGTCTGTTTCTATCGAGTTGTGCATTCTAATTCTGATGCCTTTTTAAGATCCCCTGCGTAGAGTAGGTGATGCACATTAAATTTTTCACGGCTCTCAAAGTCCTCAAGTTGGCATGGTGTGGCAGTGGGGAGAGTGGGGTTCAGCTCGGTGTCTGGAGATCGGTTCTAATCACTTGATCGTGGTTCAGAGATAACCATTAGTCCTAGTGCAAGGATTGGCGAGACAATGGAATGCGTTCCACGGATGGCATGCGACACAATATTTTGGGTTGTCCATCGTTAAAAGAAACACAATTTACTATGAAGTATTACGAACAAACGCAAGTGAACGGTCGTGGGCGGGGTGGGAATTTGATTCCAGATACATTTAACTGTTTGAAAGAGCTAGCTTACGCCAATCTAGTCATATTTTCATCTATCTATGCCTGCGAGTCATTATTTTCAGAGACGAATAAAGACTCTCTCAGAAACCGTTTTCGCAAATGACTTCAATTCAGCATGCATCCTGCTAAAAGTAACATCTTCAATGCTAATATAAATTATTTTTCATTTAATCTGCAACAACAGAAGTCACACTCTAATGTTAGTTAAATTTGAATTACATATTTTACTAAAACATTTATTACTATACAGTGCAAAATGTATTTTTTCGTAGTAAATAATGAGTTTTGAGTTGTTAGTATTTAGTTTTATTATTTTCCCAATAATCACAAATCAAAATTATTTGACAGCACGTCTATTACTCATTAAGCATTTCTTTAGAAAAAAATTGCACGTTGATCCATCAAGGTTCGCACCCCCTGTCCTAGTGGGACTTGAAGCTTTAAAATGCGACGCTAGTAAAGGATTTAAACCTACGTACTTAATACGCTACTATAATTTTAAAAAGAAGGAATTTTAAATTCATTCGTTCTATACAAATATCTAAGTTTTAGGTTCAAAACTCATTTGTCTCACTGTAAATAAGGTAATGTAGATTTTACGATTATTGTTTTTCTTCCTTACATAGGAACAAGCAAAGCTCTTTATGCCTTTCATAATAAAGATGTCATCTCTGTGCATAACTAAGACATTTACTCTCAGCAGGGGTGTTTACCTAGACTTAATCTTCGGAAATTTCGGAATTAATTTACTTTTCATCCTTGAAGAGAGCGAGGGGGAAAAACAAAAGGGATTTACCAGAACATCTGTGTGTAACTTAGTTATGGAAAAAGTTGCACGGTAGCTCTGATAAATCAACGTGTACCTGTCTGGGAAGTTTTCGCAGCTAGAGCTAGAAACAAGCTTAAGATGTCGTAAATTTGTGAAATATGTCTGGAAACTTTTGTTCATCCGGTACAGTAACCCTTCACAATCGCTTTTTTACATCTACAGGAAAAGGAAAAGAATATTTTAAAGTTGAATAAGGCGTTAAAAATGGCCTTCGAGAGGGTACTAAGCCGCAAATTAGTGATTATAAAGACTCGTAATTTTTCTGATACTAATCTCATAAGTACATTGCATTAACCTCTTGAGTGAGATAGTTTATACTTTTCCACCCATAAAGTGAAATACTTTGTAAAATGTATGTTTTTCTTAAGATATCTTTTTAAAACTCGTAACTCTTCTTTCTTAAAAGTAATGGAAGGTATTCGAGTTTGGGGAAGTCATCAATTTGGACTTTTAAGCACCGCAATGCACAGTTTTCCAGTAAATTGAGATATACTCCATTTGATATTAAAATAATCAATGCTGGTGTTTTTTGAAAGATTAAAACAATTTTTTTTAACTCTCAGTTGTCTACGCTAGCTACAATTTCGCGACCTTGATCACTAGGCTGTCTCAGGGACAAAAAATCATGGAAGAGAGATAAAAACATTTTATTTTTTAAAACTATTCGGACAAAAATTCAAATTTTTCATGAAAGAGTTCACTTTTAATAATTAATGTAAGGCGTTAACGTTTCAGATTCTTTAAATCCCCCCCCCCCATTTCAACAATACGTTAAGTTGGATTCAATTTTTTAATGTTCAAAAAATGCATTCATGATCAGCTCATTGAATTAATAAATCATTGTAAATCATTAGAATTAATAAGTTAAAACTTGTCATTACTTTAAATATTTTGATTAATTTTTATTTTTTAATTCTTTGTCCTATATCTTCCAATTCAAGCACTATTATTACTAAAATTAATTATTAACCCCTCCCTAGTTTTTTTCGAGCTGAGCTCGGGCAGGCGAAACCTACTATTCTGGCTCATCCCGAGTGTAGATCGGGCACTGTGAAAATTTACACTGTTCCGAATTATTTCAAAAGTGCTTTTGGTGGTTTAGAATAATTGAAAAATACCACTCGGTGAAATTTTTTGCTAAAAGAGGAAGCAATAAAGGTAAGAAGGTAAGAAAAGAAAAACAAGATTCTACTGTCCAGATTATGATGTTGTATCATGTGCAGTACAGTGTTTTAGAATTTATCATACACGATCAAATTTTGAATAATAATTTCATAATCATTTATGTAAATGCAAAAGATATAAATAAAATTTGTAAATCAAGATAAAAGCTAGATGTTCTAAGCTTTATATTTATAGTTAGTGTGAATTGACACCAAAGTCTAGTGATTTCTGCCATACAGAAAGCTAACCTTTTAGGTAAATTACTCAGTTATTTAAATAATTTTTTTATATTGATTTTTAGGAAATTCTCTGTATGCGAATGCTGCTATTATATTTTAAAAGATATGTATGTCTGAAAATAAGCATACAAAAATTTACAATTTTTGATTCATAATCCAGAAATAAAATGAACCTGGTAAGGGTTATAAAGAAAGAAAAATTAGAAATGAACACAAAAATCTGTATGATCTTCATGAAACTTAATGTGTATGATATATTAAATTCATATTCTCTAATAACTCACTTTTATAAGTCAATTCAACCCAGAATATTTTATCGTAACATTATATAGTTGTCTACCATTAACACGCAATCATTTTCATACATACAATAACAGGAATGGTTAACGAAATTTGATATGGAGATATCCTGTAACTAATTGACTGCTTATGTATTCTGTAGGATAGCTTTCTTATGAAAATATATTAATATTATCCATGTGTCTTTTCTAAGATTACTCATTGGAAATTATTTATTCAAAATAATTGTAATCTATATTTCTGTTTTATAAAATTAATGTCTTCGACTCACATTTTAGATTGAAAACTGGAATGTATGACCTCCACATTCTTCATAAAAATCTTGATAGTTTATAAGCTAACTTATTTTTTTCTTTAATATTTTTGTTATTAATTTTTTTTTCTGATTGAAGCTGCGGAGTGGTATTCTTATCATTGCAGTTCTAATACACTCCCCAGGAGCTGGTATCATTTTTTAATGCGGCGTCATATGGTAATATCAGTTGTTCCAAGTAATTTTTTGATGCCCAGTTTCCTCCCCAGACGAAAGAGACCTGAGCTCTGATGATGCGAACTTGTTCTAGGAATTTTATTTCGCCGAGAGCACCTAAGCCAAACAAGCACTCGAAGGATCTTTTACATGTCGCATAATCATATGACATGGACGCTGTCGATTTTCTGCATCATGAAAATCCACCGGTTTGGGCCGAGGTTGAGCCCGCTACCTTAGTTGCAGACGGCCAGCGACAAACCAACTACGTCACCTAGCCAGCTGTTATTAATTATTCAAACTGTTTATTCCCACAATTCCTACTATTATCTTCCACTCTTTATTTATTTATATATTTATCTTGTTCAAATTTTCAATCGCGTTAATAAAATACTTTCTATGCATCCAATAAAGTTCAAATAAATTTTTTAAAATTTGTAGTGTAAAACACTTGATTTTAATACAGTTTCTTCAAATATTAATTCATTAATTAAATTAATTACCGGTTTTGGACGTAAATTTAGATTCGCCTCTGTTGTTGTAACAATGTAATTGTTAAAACAATGATAAAAGTGGGCTTCGAAAACTTGTTTTTCAGCCAAACTAGACAAACCGGGAACAATGCAGACGAATCATGCTCATTTTTCAATTCCTACTATTAGTTTATCACTCTCTCCCTTTATATATATATATATATATATATATATATATATATATATATATATATATATATATATATATATATATATATATATATATATATATTGTTCAGATTTTCTATTGTTAATAAAATATTTTCTACTCATCCATTCAAAGTAGGAATTGATTTAATTTTTTTATATATATTTCTTGTTTTTATAAATAAATTATTATTTCAATAATATAATTCATATAATTTTCTTTGGTATTATTAAATTGTAAATGATAATGTTAAATAATTATTTTTGAGATGAACATTACAATTTCACTGATATTCGTACTCCAAAATTATTTCACGTCTTTCTGTAGTACTTTATTTCCATCAAATCAGCCAAATATTTGCAAACTGTTGTAAAAGTAAGGTCGAGGGCAAGGGCATTTGAAGCAGTAATTACTCAAGAATTATAAGAAATCCTTTCTAATTATATACTTTAGGGTAATCATTGGTTATAAGGCCCATAAGGCTATTATAACTCGCGGGAAATACACCAAATCCTGGTTTATAGCCTTTGTTAATATGCTTAATAGGTTGAACTGTTTTTAAATATTATCGTGGCATATATAAATCGGTTTTTGATTTGGTAGTGCTATTTTCAAATATAGTCTCAATCTGTTAGAGAAATTAATTTGAATTTAGTGCCGTTTTCTTTTTGTAAACTTTTAGATTCTAAGAATAAGGAAGCCAAATATGGAAATATGTAGAAATATGTCAAATTCTTGTTGACCTTTTTCGTTAATTTTTTTTACTGCCAGTCATTTTTGCCACATAAAAAAATGGTACTTGCGTATTATAGCAATCTATTGGCTACATTATATGAAATGAAGCACATGATAGTCGATTCAGCGCATTCGACACGTGTGAAATCGGGGTCGCCAACGTGGCGAATTATCTTGTACGTTGGCGATTATTAATACGAATATGTAAGTACCAAAAAAATAATGCCAATTCAAGAAAAAAATTGTCCAGTGTTATCGATGCTAATATTATGTTCGAGAATGCGGAAGAACGGTTTTTCACTATTGGCAGCATATCACAGCATTTGGCAACGTCTTTTAATTTGACGAAAATAATCGATGGTATAATACATAGGTACTGCTTATATTAAACAACCAATTTTACAATAATTCTTTTTAATGTACCATGTTTTTATACACATTTTCATGCATTGTCGTCCACTTCTGAGCTATGGTCTAAGTTTTAAGTCTCTTGCTCGTCGGGAATTTAGCTTAAAATCAATTACAAAATTCCACGTGGACAGACAGACAAAAAAGACAGATAATAAAAACACGGTAAAATAGGTAAAGTTGATGAAATCTCACTATTATTTAACTTTTTACTAATATGTTTGTAGTCAGTTAGTATTTTTAGATACTACTACCAATGCTCATGTTGGCGATAATTCAGAAAAGCAATCGCCAACTCATGGCACCCTATAACCTATATAAGTTCCTGCTTTAGAATATGATTCATCTTAGAATTTTCCACAGTATGTTTAACTACCTGTATCAAAGAAAACTGTTTACTGGGGGAAAATATAACTGAAGAAGATTTGTTACATATGAATAATATTTTTTTTAACTTCACAAGTTTCGATTCGTGTTCCACTAACCCCAAGTCACGAAAAGACATTTGTGATTTCTTGCAGAAGACATAAAATTGGACGCAACAATAGAGGAATTGTGTTCTGTGTAAAGTTGAATCAAGACCAATTCAAAAACGTGTTTACTTTGAATGAAACTAGAAACAAAACATCCGCAGGGAACTTGACTTGTGACCCTGTGTGTGTGGTTGTTTTTCTGTATCGACCAAGATTTCATATTTTGAATATAATGTTTAAAACATTATCTCTTTTGTATTACTGTTATAAAATGCTGCAAATAGTCATGGATATTTTCGGAAAGGTGAAATACTCTTCAAAAATTTTTTTAAAAATATTTTCTTAAATAGTCGATTCTTTTTTAAATAGGGTTTGCAAGAATTGTAAATAATAAATTCTATAAAAACTGTTCTTATTGAAGGAACGACGAAATGAATATTTTGCTAAAGCTTCTTTATTTCGTATCAAATAAAGCATTTATTTTTAAAACAAAATCAGCAAAAAGTATTTTTTGTACCTGAAAATATTATATTTAAAAATTTTCCTTTCAAAGATATTTATATTACTTTGGTAAGCAAAGAAAAAAAAAATATATTGTGATTTTAGAACTAAACTGAGCTGATGGTACATAGTTTTTTAATGTATTGAAATACGTAGAAGTATCGTAAAATTTTAATTTTATTTAGAAGTAATCGAGATTTCTAAATACTTTTATGCATATTTAATGCCCTTTATGCACACAAAATATTGTAAATTACAGCTATTAATGTTGAATTGTGTGTTTGGTTTCAGGAAGCGCAGATTGAACAACCGGAAGGATACAGGGAAGATACATGGAGAAGATACAGGATAAATTTATGATGAAGTGATGGCTGCTTATGAATACTGCTACGTTGATCGGAGTTCGAAGATTTTATGCAAATCAGTCGCAAAGATCAAGACAGTTCTTCAGGAGCGATGGAAATTTATTGTCGAAAAATAATCCTTGAAATACAGGATACAGTACTCAAATTTGCCGAATAAATCTCAGAAGGCCTTCAAACCTTTTACGGCGTTCAAACACAACTAATAATGTATAAAATGCAAGTGTATTTAAGTTTTATTCCCAAACACTTGCTCGTCATACTCAACAACCGAAACAATAACTAATCGCCGGTTGACTCTTCACGGTCAAAACAAGACTAAGTTTCGGCGAGCGACAATTCCCTATTTATAGGTCTCACAGATCTTTCGAGGAAAATCTGCTTGCATCATAAATCGTGATATTAGTAGTTTTCTCCACTTATTTCCAGAAGAATCCATAGGGTTGCGAACTTGCCAAAAATGGTCCCCAAAGTCGCCAAAAATGAGGCCATCTTTCCATTGAAACTCCATTATAACGTAAGGAACGGCATTGCTAGTGAATATTACAATTTTAACATAAAATAAATGCAACATAGAGTAATATTAACGTGTTACACATCCAAATATAACTTATTTACAATATTTTAAGTATTTTTTTGCATGAAATTCGTAACAACATGATAACCCGTCATGTAACACTGTTGTGAGGAGAAAAAGGAATTTTCAAAATGACCACTTGTTCCTCACGGATGATCCAAGAAGTGAAAGACCATCGCTCATGGACAATGTGAAAAAGGGCGGAGGAATTTATCCTATTAGACCGATGAGTAACCATCAAAATCATCTTGAATAAGACAGGTCTTCGTTGCGGTATTTGTGGAGAATTTTTCACCAATAACCACGCATGTGATTGATGTCAACACCCTGGGTTGTACGATTAATGACTCCTTTTAACCCTTTATCTACCGACGGTACTTATAAGTACCACTTCCTTTAAAGTTACATAGAATAACCATTTTGACGATACCTAGCAGAAATATTCTTTGAAATTCACTCTTCGAAGATATAGGGCAGCACGGGTTCTATGATGAGTATTTTAGCGGGGAAGGCGAATAGTTTTATAGCATAAATTGCGTTTTCAGCTGACGGGGGTTTCAGCGGATTGCGAATATTATCATTTTTGTCCCGAAAAAATAGTTAATGTCAAGATTTTAGTGTTTTATTGTTTTTGTAAGTTAATGAAGACCTTAGAAAACGATTTGACTATTTATTTTAAGTGAACAGTGTATATAATTAATTTTACAGTTGAATATCGTTGATTAATCAATTAGCTCTAACGGATTAAACTCCGCAAAGTTGAGTAATTTGTTTATGTATATCCCTTAATTTTCAATGTAGTGATTCAAAAAAAATATTGCTTGAAAAAAACTGCAGTTTATCATAATGCGGTAGATAAAGGGTTAAGAAGCAAAGGAGGTGTTACCTGTCAAGAGAGATGTTAAACGTTTTGGTATAAGATGAAGATTTTTTTGCTCTCCTGGTAACTAACGAAATTTGGATCTCTGAATAGAATCCAGAAATAAAAGAGACAAGCAAGGAATGAATGATGACATTACGACTTATTGTCCTCCGAGAAGGTTTAGAAGCAGAAATTTGCAGGGAAGGTCGTGTTTTCGGATTCTTGGGGTTGTCGGGGATTCGTCTACACAGGTTACTTAGTGTTTATTATTCTCTGCAGATGAACAAATTGCATGGTGCTCTTCTCAGGAAATGTTATGGTGTAATTATTATAAGCCTCCATCTTTTTCCCGAAAATGTACCTGTTCACTTATTTCTAGGTACTGCTGGGGCTGCGGTAGCCCAGTGGTTAAGGTATCCAACCATGGCAGGCATGTCATGAGTTCGATCCAAGTACCACTAAAGACCCGCCGTGTAGGGCAGCGATGCACGTTAAATCTGTCGAGAGCTGAAACGTCCTCCCGTTGGTGTGGTGTGGTAGTTAGGAGAGGGGGTGCCAGCTCAGGTGTCGTCCACGTCACTTGACCATGGTTCAAAATTACGTGGTCCGTCGCCAAAAGCCCTCGTGTAGCTGAACAGTGCGACGTTAATATTAACTCAACTCAACTCTAGGTACTGCTGAGGAATCAAAGCAATGTAGCTTTGAAATTTTGCGACGGATCTCGTAATGATACCTGAGCTGGCACCCTACACGGCGGGTCTTCAGCGGTAATAATAGGCTCAAACCCATGCCATGTCGGCCGCGAGTATGTTACCTTAACCACTAGGCTACTGTGGCCACAATATACCTGTAAAAGAAATGTGTTGAATTCCAATAGGTTCGTAAGGAAAGAATGAAAGTTATGTTTTTTTTAAAAAAAATTCCTTTTATTAAATAGACATATATCTGGAATTTTCTTATACTGCTATCTTGGCTCACTGCTGTTTCTTTAATATAGTTCTAGAGATATATCATATCCCCCTAATGGTGAATCAATCCCCATTGTACAAATTATACAACTGTTAATGCTTATTGCCCAAATTGAAAAGCAGTAATTTACATGTATTATGTAGTTCTGTTTATTTGTTATTTTTTCCACCAAAAATTCGCTCTTGGCGCTCCTCTTTAGTTAAATTCATCACTGAATCTGCATTGTTTAGCACTTTATCTATAAAGGCCTCAGATTTTGATAAACTTGTAGTTCTTGCAACTTCCTGCAAAATAAGAGTATTAGGTTCCGTTGATTGTAAATAAATCTTCATATTAGACAACGCCTTTCTTCTCACGCAAAGATTCCAGTGCAGGAAATCGCTGCAGGGATTTTCTGCGGCAGCTTGCAATAATGTACTATCATAAACGTATTGACAACATTGTATGAAAAGAAGCACGTGGTTGCTAATTCAGCATGTACGAGACATGCGAAATCGGGGTTGCCAACTTGACGAATTGCCTTGAACGTTGGCATTGTTGCGATAGTACGTAATAAATTTATTACAGCATCACGAAAAACTTTATACATATATATAGAGAGAGAGCAGCGTTTCTCAAACTGTGGGGCCCGCCCGCCTGGAGGGGCATGATAATTCTACGAGGGGGGCGCGAGCAAATTAAAAAGCCGAAAACATAAGGTTGTTTTTTAAAAATTATTAATTTACTGAAAAGAAGCAAACAAAATACATTCTGACATAATAAAAAATACAATACACATTTACACTTATAAATGTATCAGTACTGCACAATGTTTTTATAATTAATTTAACAATCCAAATTTAAGAACAACATTAATAATTACTAATGACCTCATGTGTTTGCTATGAATAAAATTATATACAAAAATTAACCCTTATTTTGATAATTTATATGGTTTCACTCTCCAATACCACCATTTTCCACGTAGGTACGCGTATGTGATGTATTGGGAGGGGGGAAGAAAAGGAATAAATAAGCAAATCCTCTGAAGTAAGTAAATCCTTCACAAACACTGTCAAGGTCCTTTTATTGCATTCTAAAACCCTCGGAATAATTTTATGGATAGCAGTGCACAGAGATGGTCGTACTTTGGAAAGACGTATATATACGGCCGGGTCAATTAGCACTTTGACTGAGAGAGACATTTATCTACGCTAGTGGCACTTAAGTGTTTAAAGTCGTATTGTAGCTTTAGCGACAAAGTATAGTATTATTGAATTCAATACATAGTTATTGTATGGAATGGGGGGTGATGAAAATAATGATTGAATATTGGGTCTCAAATATTCAAACTTTGAGAAGCACTAATCTATAGAGAAAAAACTTTTAATATCATTTTGAAAACGGTACTTCATTGGGAAATGAAAAAAGAATAAAATTAACTTTTTTAAGAAGTTTTAAAAAATCTTCTAAAAATTAATGTTACTTTGCAATAGATCAAAGCATATAACTGTTACAAAAGGCAACTCAAAAGTTATGATGGTTTTCTGCCATATGAATGAAAATGTAGCCAAATTAGTTTGATTAACAGTATGATTAAAGGTACATTATCCGCAAAGATGCCATAAAATTTTCTTATCGTAATGAAATCTGAAAAAAGGATTAATCAGTGAAGAGATTACTTCTTAACTTGCTAAAAACCAATGGCACATTTATTCGTGACTTTTGCAATATTTTCCAAACATATATAATTGCTAAGTGCAGTACAAACAACATTCTAAAAATCACGATTTGATGTCACGAATAGTGTTCGAATTCTTAATATTTTTACGTGCGGATCAATTTAATTTCTTTCCTTACGCCTTTTATATTAGAACTACAAAATTATGATGTCCTTTATTCCGGTTTACCGCCCACGATGTGATGAAATGATGGTAATAAGAATAAAAAGATTATTTAGGTCAAATTTCTTGAAATAATAACTAAGGAAATACATTGTTATCCCATAAAGTTTGTTCTTATTATTTATTCCCTTTGATCTTCCCAGCTTCTATTTTACTAAATAAGTATTTTTAACCTTATTGGCAACAATAAATAATGCAAATTAGCATTTCCTTTCTGTAAAAAACATCTCTATAAATGGAATAATAGATAATCAATATTACACACACAATGGGGTCTTTTAAAGGCTACCTTTTTTATTACTTTAATTTTCTTACACTTTTAGCCACATTTTTTCCACTGAAAAAAAGCTAATAAAGAGTGTTTTTTTCCAGGTATAGAAGTTTAAGTTGGCATTACTTTCCAAGATGGCGACCGATTTAACAGCTGTCAAGTGATTTATTCTCAGTTTGGTTTGGCAATTCATCATGAATAGACTCCCGCCTGAACAACGCTTTCAAATTGTGCAGCTTTATTTCGAAAATAATGGTCGATTTTCATAAGCGAATTTTGTTTAGCAATGAAGCGCACTTCTGGTTGAATGGCTACGTCAACAAACAAAACTGCCGCATTTGGAGTGAAGCTAATCCACAAGTGTCTGTCGAAACACCGTTACATCCAGAAAAACTGACTGTTTGGTGCGCTTTATGGGCTGGTGGAATCCTTCTTCAAAAACGATGAAGGCCACAACGTTACAGTCAATGGTGATCGGTATAGAGCCATGATTACTAACTTTTTCATTCCTGAATTGAACAATCATGATGTCCAGGAGCTGTGGTTCCAACAAGTCGGCGCAACATGTCACACAGCTCGTGCCACAATCGATTTATTGAAAGACACGTTTGGTGACCGCCTAATTTCATGTCTTGGACCTGTGAATTGGCCTCCAAGATCTTGTGATTTAACACCGCTAGACTATTTTTTGTGGGGCTATGTAAAGTCATTGGTCTATGCGGATAAGCCACAAACGCTTGACCATTTGGAAGACAACATTCGCCATGTTGTATAACTAATGTATAACTAATATCTTAAAGTGGTATTTTAAGTTTAATTAAGCTAATAATAATTATTTTTTCAGAATTATAAATTTTAAAGTGGATTTTCTCAGTTTGTGTTTTTCGAAACCTTAGTGCATTCAAAATGCTACTCCTTCGACAATTATTTACCAATCACTTCCATTTTTTCCTGCGTGTTAAAAATAAAGCATGTAATAAAATTAGGGATCCATTTTGCTATAAACTGAATACTTTTTTTTAAAAAAAATAAAATATAAGACACGTTGGCTTTTTCGTTGATTTTTAGCCTGTATATCAACATTTTACTTTTTTTCTCGAAAACGAATAAAGTTATTGTAAAATCGATCCCTAAGGTTGTTTAGAACATCAATAAGAATGTTATTAAAAAATTTGAGGGCAAAAAATTAATTTTTACAAAAGGAGTAGGATTTTAAAATATTTCCAAATTTTCTTCAAGGAATTTAAAATTTTAAATTTGTGTGAATAATATTTGAAAAATTCCATCTTGTATCATTTTCTTGAAGAGAAACATTGTATAAAATGCTAAAATATAATTTTTAAATACATAAATAAAGAAACTTGCTCAAAGGGTACCAAGTCCTCTTAATTTAATAGGTCTTTGAATCATTGACTTAATATATTATCTCAAGGTAAAAATTACAGTTTACATCAGTGATACTCAACCTGTAGCCTGCGAGCCACATGCAGCCCACCTGGCCTTTTTGAGTGGCCCGGTCATGGCCCATTGCTTTGAAAAATTCCTTTATCTATGAAAATTTGGCGGGAAATTCTTTGTTAAGAAATCAAATAATTCGACTTTGTCTTTTGCCGTCGATGTCCAATGGAGGCGAATTGATATATTTTTTTCTAATTAGACAAAAGTGGAGTAGCGACCATTTTATGGGTAAAACTAATTTTTAACAATTTTTCATGTCTTGCAAGAGAAAAATATTCGAAGAAAATAGGTTGTTTCAAGACCATCGGGAAGTTGACTATTTTGTAGTGAAAAACAAGCCTGGATCAGTAATTGTTTGATTTGTCACGAAAGTGCTGTATTTAGAAAACCAATAAACAGAAATCGTTCAATGACACTTTTTCTTGAAGATCTCTTTCAAGAGGTGATAAATAGACTTTCTTGAATAATTTTTACAATAGCAAACAAGTGATTTGTCAGTGGTAATGTCTCAGCGGTAACAAAGGCACCCTATGGAATTTGTTTCGTTATTGGTAATCATATGAAACCGTTTACTGATGCAGAAACTGTAAAGGAGTGATTCTTAAATACTTGCAATTTAGAAAAATTCAGTGACAAAAATAAAAAAAATATAAAAAATAATAAATAAAAGAAGCAAAATAGGAGCTATAATATTTTGATGAATTTTCCATATTTTAAATCTTGGTCTTAAAGCCATTTTCCCTCCCCCTTCCATTAATTTTCTTGTTGCGGTCCCTGTGAAATAGTCATCATATGTATGCGGCCCGTGTGAAATAGCTAATTAAAAACAGCTATTAGAATTCTGTAGAATTTCCATATTCTTTTTAAATGTTTGAAAACTTGAATTATCTTACTTTTTCGAATTTAAATGAAATTATCTTGCATTTCTTGATTTGAAGCTCAGTTGCTTATTATTTAAATAAACAATCAATTAAGAGGGATGAGTTTAATGTTCTCTTCCTGTGTGATGTGTGTGTATTTTAATTATTAATTTTTAAAAAAGGAATAAAACAAAGACACGAATTAAAAAAGGTTTAAAAGTATCATTTATTGTTTGATAAAATATGAGTGTAAAAATGTAATAAAAATCTTTAGTTGAAGCTGATTTTTTTTATTTCTCTTTGCATGATATAAATACCCGTGTAATTGCTAAAAACACGCGTGAAAATTTAAGGTAAAATTGAGAAAATTATTTAAAAACTCAAATTACGCATTTTTTTTAAAATTTATTTAAACATACAATTGGATAATAAACAATGGCTTATTGCTATCAGAGATACACTTGATCATGCTCTCAACTCTAATAAGGACAATTTCTGGATCCTGACAGACAGCAGAATCTCCATCCAATATTTGAAGAATTGGCCAAAGATTATTGACAGTATTGGTCTAGATATTATATCCACATTGGCTAGGCTTGGTTAGAGGAAACAAGTGTGTCTCCAGTGGATACCGTCGCATGTGGGTGTGTCTTGGAACGAGGCAGCTGATGAGCTGGCTGGTAAGGGTTGTGATCTCCGTGACCCCAGTTAATCCGTCTTGAGCGATTCTGAAATTCATTCTCTCCACAGAGTTAAAATGAATTTGACTTGGCGAAATCATCCTGCTGACCGCTGGCACGCAGCTAAGAGTCCTGGCCTATCTCTACACTACAGGAGATCCAGGGTTCTTCAGACAGTCTTGGCACGCTTTAGAAGTGGTCACCTGCGTGGTATGATCTTTGTGCAGGGGGTTAACTCTTTCTTTACCTGTTCTGCTCTCTCCCTGCTTCTCCTGCTCATCTTCTGGACTGCTGGGGCATTTCCTTGGAACAGTTGTTTGGAGGTCAAAACCTGGTTTGTGACATTCTTGTGCGGAATGGTCAAATGGACTTGGTGTAGGCTTTCCTGCTCCAAGGGGATTTGAAACAACAACACAATGATTAATTTTGAACCAGAAACTCCACGAATATCAATTATTTTTTTTATTTAAAATCATTTATCTATATATAAAATATTCAAACACTTACTCGTGCGTTCATTTTTTTTTGTAAATTCATTTATTATATTAATAAGCTAAAATATCTAAATTTTTAAATTGTTTTAGATTTTTTTCTTTATAACTTCTTCATAATTTATAAGAAAAAATTTTTTGGAAAAGACATGCAAGATTTAGCTTAATCTTAAATTAGACTTATGCTACTATTCACATGCACACACGTGCGTTCACACCTTCAAACACAAGCGCACATGCACCTGCACACAAATTGTCTCATGTATAGTTGATATTTATACAAAATTTCTACAAGATATATTTTTATACATAAGCAGTATTCTGTAAAAGTTAATTACAGTTCTAAGTATGAAATAAAGTTTCTTTTGGCTGACATACCATATATAATAATGGTGGCAATTCAGTCAAGAAAAAATTACATATTTCTTTCAAATTAAAAAGGAATGAAAATATTGGGTTGGTGCAAAAAATAATTCTAGGTTTTAACTACCAACTTTAAAGCAGTATATCGTAGTTGAGAATACATTTTATTAATACAAATAAGAACCATTAGAATCTATGCATATTTGCAACAAGAAATGTCCTTTTATTCCAGTAACATACAATTCTGGAGTGTTTGAGCCGTTACCTTCATCAAAGGTATTTTGAGCTGCTGCTTGTTTGTTAAAGATCTCCAGAAGATCCATCCAATATTTGAAGAATTGGCCAAAGATTATGGACATTATTGGTCTGTGTGAATATTATTTCCAAAATGGCTAGGCTTGGTCAGAGGAAACAAGTGTGATTCCAGGGGATATTGTCACATGTGAGTATGCCTGGGAACGAGACCACTGATAAGCTGGATGGTAGGAGTTGTGATCTCCGTGACTCCAGTTCCTATTTCTTGAGCGATTCTGAAATTCATTTTTTCCACTGAGTTAAAATGAATCTGACTTGGCGAAACCCTCCTGCTGATCGCTGGCACGCAGCTAAGAGTCCTGACCTATCTCTACAAGGCTCTTTAGACGGTCTTGGTGCACTTTAGAAGGGGTCTTCTATACCTGTATCTGCTTTCTCTCTGCTTCTTTCGCTCATCTTCCGGACTGCTGTGGCATATCCCTGAGACAGTTGTTTGATGAGCAGGATATGGCTTGTGACATTCTTTTGTGGAAAGGTCAAATGGACTTAGTGTAGGCTTTCCTGCTCCAAGGGGATTTAAAACAACAGCAGACCTCCTTTTGGGGAAAGTTGTCGAGGTGCTTAATAAAGTGATAATCGATGATTGAGAAGTTTGCCAAGTAATACAGGAGACGATGAGTTCTAATGAGTCTATGAGTTCTATGAGTCTAATTTGTTCAATCTATGTTCCATCAGTTGTGAAACATGGAGATGTCAAGTAGAAGAATTTGTCCTTTTCGATAGTTTTAAGCTGGGCATAAATGTTGCAGTTTTTGCAGCATTTTGAAGATTTTTTAGCGATATTTTTCTCATGTGTGATGGTTTTACCACAGCACTCAAGAGGCTGTAGTGAAGGATTCCATTTGACGACCACCAACGATAACCCTAACCTTCTTTTGATGCAGCTTAGGTTTGGCAAAAAGGTGTCTTTTTCTGTTCAGCCATTAAGCGAAAAGCCGTCTGACGTTGTTTAGAATCCATTTTTCGTCACATGTCAAAATGTGATCAAGAAATGAATCATTTTTGTTTGGAATCGTGGAGCCGATTTCGTATCTGGAAAGATTTTGTTTTTGTTCAGCTTGTGAGGCACCCTTTATCGAGAGTTTTTGATTTTCGTATTAGGTGCAAACGTCAAACAACTGTTGAATGATCAACATTTAGCTTTCCTGAAACCCTTCGAGTTGATTTGTATGTGTCCGCTTCCATAATAGTCGTTAGTCCCAGAAGAATTTCTCTGACTCTTCTTCAATGCTCTTGTTTCCAATGCGAAATTTTTTAAGACAATTCAGAGCCGTATGTTTATTGACGGTCCCCTGGCTAAGCTTCAAGTTGATATAATGGGCAGTTTCTGCTGTTTTGCATCCTTTTTTGAACTAATACAATAAAATACTTTCTTTCCATCATTACTTTAATAGCCTTAAATACGAAAGAAAAAAACACTGACAGTAAAACCTTCAACATGAATAAGTAGAGCAAAATTTGTACCTTAAGTGGCATATTACACAAACATAAGTGAATGCTACTTTATAGCAAAGTAAGTCTCAAAGCTTGCAATTAGAAAAATTGTAACTATTTTTGAGCCAACTCAATAAAAAATGTCGTTGCAATAGTAATAGCTTGTTGATGCGTAATTGTCATCTAAGGACATTTTTTTACTAAATTCTCTATTAGTCTTTGATATTTAAAGTAAACTTAACTTAAAATGTGGTTAAAAAGATTTTAATAAAATAGAAGTGGTTTGTGTGCAATGCAATAAATTTGTCAAAATGTCACACGTTATAGCCTATAAATGGTTGTACATTGTTTGAAAACTAACATAACCTCTTAACAATAACTTTCCTTAACAACTGGGATAAAAATATTCTACTATTTCGTATATATTTAGAAGAATTAGCAATTGAGTAGAAGAATTTGCTTTATATTTTACTTTTAATATACAGAGTGTTTTTTTCCAGGTATAGAAGTTAAAGTTGGTATTACTTTCCAAGATGGTGACCGATTTAACAGCTGTCAAGTGATTTATTCGCAGTTTGGTTTGGCAATTCATCATGAATAGACTCACGCCTGTACAACGCTTTCAAATTGTGCAATTTTATTTCGAAAATAATGGTCGATTTTCATAAGCGAATTTTGTTTAGCGATGAAGCGCACTTCTGGTTGAATGGCTACGTCAACAAACAAAACTGCCGCGTTTGAAGTAAAGCTAGTCCACAAGTGTATGTCGAAACACCGTTACATCCAGAAAAACTGACTGTTTGGTGCGCTTTATGGGCTGGTGGAATCCTTCTTCAAAAACGATGAAGGCCACAACGTTAAAGTCAATGGTGATCGGTATAGAGCCATGATTACTAACTTTTTCATTCCTGAATTGAACAATCATGATGTCCAAGAGCTGTGGTTCCAACAAGTCGGCGCAACATGTCACACAGCTCGTGCCCCAATCGATTTATTGAAAGACACGTTTGGTGACCGCCTAATTTCACGTTTTGGACCTGTGAATTGGCCTCCAAGATCTTGCGATTTAACACCGCTAGACTATTTTTTGTGGGGCTATGTAAAGTCATTGGTCTATGCGGAAAAGCCACAAACGCTTGACCATTTGGAAGACAACATTCTCCGTGTTATTGCCGATATATGGCCACAAATGTTGGAAAAAGTCATCGAAAATTGGACGTCCAGATTGGACTACATCCGAGCCAGCCGTGGCAGTCCTATGCCAGAAATCATATTTAAAATGTAATGCCACAAGATTATCTTTCGAATAAAAAAAATTCATGTCATTCGAATAATACATCGGTGTTTTATTGCAATTTAAAGTTCTATACCTCTCAAAAAACACCCTTATAATGAAAACTTCTTTAATTTTTGATTTCTTAAATAGAAACAACAGGTGTTTTAACCCTAATGATAAACAGAGTATTAGCAATTATTTCGAAAATTTGAATGCCATTATAATTTAGAATATTACAGTAATTATATATAATATATATCATTATTATTATTAAAATCATTAATTTTATTTCCACTTGAAGATGTTTCATTGATTTCTCTATTTGCTGCAGAGACGGTGAGATCAGAGTGTTAGAGAAATATATTTACAGAAAAGAGAAAGTCTGACAAGAAAAAAATATATAGGACACTCAGCGTTTACAAACCATTTCCGTTAGATCATCTCCGACAGCGCGTTACATAACGTCGGGAAACTGAAATTATCTTAAGCCTAACAAGTCGGAATTATAAAAAAAAAAAAACAATAACGAGATAAGTTCTTTGCATGCTCAGAGTCGGACCGAACACAACAGTAAAGATTACAAACACTTAGCACGCATGATCGGACGAAAGGTGAGAGGTTAGATTTTCACCTTTCACTGATTTTTAAAAGCAAATCTCACGTTCTTCTCTAACTCCAATGCCGTATCAAGGTAACTTATGGGAATCCCTTTTTTAAAATGCGACCATCATACACAGCCTTGATTGATTGTGGAACCTTGGCATTTTGGCTTACAGCTGTTTTCGGTCCTCTTTCTTCTTTTTTTTTCGCTTTTGTAACGGATTTGGTCATGTTACCTACACCTGAAGATTTTCCCCAAAAGCTACACGAGGGCGCTAAATTATTAACTGTTTCTTTGCTCCAACGAAATGAAAAGTTTTAAGTCTTTTCACACTATAATTAATTATAGTTAGTTTATTTATTTCTTATTTTACATCGACTATTGACCTATTAACCATCAGACAGTTGATAGGGTTGTGACGCAACATAGAGCTATATGTGTCAAGGAGATGTTATATGAGTAAGATATGGAAATAATCCAAGTTTGGTAATGGCGTGGAGTAATAGAGGGATATTATCGGGCAGAAACTTTGTTTTTGGCGTGTGATTTGATTCTTTGATGTCATATTTGCAAATATTTGCGAATATAACTGTACTGTTTTTGCTTATGGTACTCAAACCGGTTGCTCAGGGCTTTAAGTGTAATTTAAGAATAGTTATTTTGGGCGATTTCTAAAAATCAACATAGAACTTTCTTTAATTTTATCAAGTATTTTCTATTATTTTAATTAGTAATAATCCGCATAAGAAATAAAGCTACGTATTAACGTCACTGCAGCCAAATTTGCGCCACGTGTATGAATCACGCTATTTTTCACCAAAATTTGATAACTTGGGTTTTTTTTCAAATAAAACATAAAAGAAATCTTTTTGTTGCTTGATTTCATACCGTGATTCGCTTGGCATAAATTTTGCTGCGGTTATTCTTATACGTTAGTACCGAAATAAATATTTTTTCAGATAATTTTATATAAAATGCAGCATTTTTTTTTTGTTTAAAAGTAAATATCTTGAATTAATCACAATAAAAGTAAATGAAAAATTGAGTTTCTTCTATGCATAGTTTTCAGTGATATGTTGCTTCGGTACTTACGTATTATACTAATTTAGCCCCCTATTCCTCCAAAAAGACGTCGCCAATTTAAAAAATGTCCCTAAATGCTGTCATCATCATTATAATTGCGTTTGAACACTTGAACATGAGCATTTGAATAATGGAAGGATCTCCAACTATTGATAGCATATTGTGCCATTTGATGACATCTTTTGATTTGACGAAATGGGTCGACGGTATAATATGCACGCACCATTGGTTCTTAATCAGTGGCGTAACGTACACCCCCATAACCCCGTACTGCGGGGGAGGGCAAAGCCTGATTGACGCCAAGTACATATTTGGGTTTGGGGCCCAAACCTGACTTTTCAGGGGGCTTGATACTCTCGGTTACGCCATTGGTTCTAATACAGAAAAATGCTTTAATTTTTTTTACTTCAAAATAGCATATTATTACTTCCAATCATTAAGATGCAAATTCTGAAGAGGGTTTTGAATTAAATTAAATCGTGAACTGAATCCAACTATAATTAGCATAAAGGATATCAGATGTCTCACTATCAAGTACAAGGACTCATCTGAAGTACACATGATGTCAAAAGCATCTCATTTTTATTACTTCAGTTAAAAACTTGTATTTGGTATCTGATAAGCATAACTTTGTAAGATGTGTACATTTTAACTTATTCGGTAATTACCATCTAACGAAAAAACGACGCCAAATGCCACTATGTGCAGCAAATACCATTAATCTGTCTTTAGACTTGTACAAGCATAATAATTTTATTCATACAGACGATGACAGCATTTGGAATCAATCTTTTTTTTCCTTGGCGAAATTCGACAATGTTTTTTGATTTGGTGAAATTAGTCGATTAGTCCCAATTATTTGAACTCTTTCACAAACGAAAACTATTTATAATGACTGTATTTAAACTCCATATGAATAATTCATTTTTGAAAATAATCTACAGGTATAATAATTATTATACTAGGATTCGTAGAATATCTTATTGCTTACCTACAGTAGTTAAGTAACATTATTTCACAAAGCTACATTTCGTGTTTGCGTGAAATAGGAGCCCAATAGAAACTTTTTTTTTTGCTATTACTGCCAAATGTGGCTTGAAAAAGTTTGGGCTGGGAGAGTTGATAAGTAATAAAAATATTGATACCATCTCTCAATTCAATGCGTAGACTTCGTTGTTCATATCTTTAAATCTTTCAACGCTTCAAACCTCTCCGGTGCCTCAGGCACTTCAACTTTTTACGCCTTCTCCTTATTTCCAGAGCCCTCCTCCAGTTCTTACCTTCACAATTTTAATTCAGGAGGGATTTTCCCTTAACTCTCTCACCTTTTTCCTTTATTTGCCCTTTGGAGAGTTTTTCCATTATTCACCACCAATGGACCCGCCGGTCATGTCCTGTACAAGCGACCGGTAGCCGTAAGGAAAAAAATATTGGCATGGATTAGCACAACTCTTGTTCATTTCTTACCTTATGGAAGTGACCACCCACCCACTCTTTTGTAAATTAGTACAGTAAATTAATGAAATTGTTTCCAGTTACAGTATAGAGTATACATTATTCTATGAATTGTTTTTAACTTGTTAGTTACCATCTTTTTCATCGCTTATAGTGTTTTACTATCCTTTACTTTTAGACAACCTTATTCTTTCTTGGGTTACTGTCATTGTACTTATACAATAAGGATTTTCTACGAGTTTTGATCATTACCAACTCATTAATGACATTATTGTAATCAATTTCCATTGTACTATAATTTTGAGTGCATAGCAACATCAAACTGTTAATCTTTCCATTTTCTTTAGTAGATCTCATTTCAGTCTTAATTCTCTTAAGGGCATAAATGCTTCGCTCATGATTCACTATGCGTTGGTATGTTCGCTGTTATTTTAATTCATTCTCTTCTTTTTGCCTTCCAACTTTTTGTGCCCCCAAATCTTCAGCATCCTAGGCAATTGCTTAGCGTGCCTAAGCGGAAAAGCGGTTCTGCTTTAAGACCTCATGTACACATGATGAGGAGATTGAGGGGCTACTGAGATGTCATTATCACATGACTATGGTACAAAATTACAAGGGTCGTACCCAATAACTTTCATGTTGCTTTGAAGTGTGACATTGATGACCGCAGCGTAGAGGGGGCCGAAGCACGTTAAATCTGTCGAGTTTGGAGAGGATAGTTCCAGCTCGAGTGTCGTCCTCATTATTTGACCGAGGCTCAAAATTACCAGGTTCGCTTCGTCAATTGCCCTTGTTCTACGTTATTATAATTCTCACTCTCTACGTTAGTAAAAAATCAATCCTGATGTCTCTCATTCTATTAGTCAATGATTTTATAATATCCACCTACGGTCGAGCTTATTATGCTTATTGTCTAGAGAATAAAAATAATAGTGAAATATTTTTCACGTGAATTACATATTTGTATGTATTACAAAAAGTTTTAAGTTCTACTAGTGTAAATTCTCAACAAATTTGATAATTTCAACTCGATATGGCTGAAAATTGCTAATCGTAGAGGGGAAATCAATGATTTTCAATATCAAGCTTTCAGATCATGAACCTTTCATATCTCAAATGCATTTCAGATAATATAACTTTTAGCAATTTCCTTAGAATTATTACAATGACATTTAACCCGTTTTACGCTCTGATGTTTGAATGTTAAAACACATTATGTTGCGTTCTGAAAAGAAATTTACAGAAATATATCTGCTTGATAGTATAAGGGGTGTTCAAATTAAAGTGATTCGACATGTGTGTCCATGAGATGCGTAGGGTCAGACATGAGACAGATGCATAGATAGAAACAACAATATTTAATGAGTGCAATGCATATGCAATGTTTGTTAAAAGAAATCACCCATGACGTTTAGGCAGGCGTCTCATTGCTTAGGAAGGTTGCGAATTCGGCCCGCGAAGAACGATGACGGTTGATCAGGGAACAAGTTCAGAACTGCGGCCTTTGTGCCATCGTCGGAGTGAAATTGTTGACCCATTAAGCCGTCAACATCACCTTTCCAGCTCTGATCTTTGAATTTTTAGGGCCTATGTGAATCGAGATGATTCCATTATATGCTGACGGACTTCCGGTTAGAAGTGGTGACACCAGGTTTTATCCTCTGCCACTACACTAAGGCGTCACCGTCATATCTGAAGCGCAACAAATGTTGTAAACTCAGGCCCATTACGGCTTACACCTTTCCAGTGTTAAAAACTTTTATTACAGCTCGCTGATCTGTTTTGGATGCAGTTGCATCAACACCAGCCCTTTTTAAATGAATGCCACGTCCTTACAAAAGCAGTTATCACAAATTTGTTAGTGCACACGTGTGCGTGGTACATACACCTTCACTATCGCGTTTATTTCACGAAAATACACTGTAAGTTGTTCGCACGAGAGGCATCGAATACTTTCATTTGAACACGCCAAATATTCCTTCCTCAGTGGCACGACAGCCCAGGGTGGGTCGTAGCCTTCTCAAGAAGCCTTTTCCAGGCCAGCCATCTTCGTGGTAATGTTTTCCAATTCCTAGTTCTCAAAACTAGATATTTTTCTAGGCTATCAATCCATCTAAGATTTGGCCTTCCCTTTCTTCATGTGTCAATTGGTTGAGCATTGAAGACTTTTTCAGAGTGGCGCGGTCTTCATTCTGATAACGTGATTTGCCCATTTAATTCGTTGTATTTTGATGAAGTTAACAATATGAGATTCTTTATGTAGTGTCTGACTACTGTTTGGCGGTAGATTCTTTAAGAGTTGGCGAAGTTCCCCCACCTGCAGGGGAAGGGTTACTGTGTTTTTTTGGGAGAGGGTTTTTTGACCTTGGAGATTACGGTCAAGAAAGAGAGAAAAGTCCCTTGTTTTTGGAAGTGGGAAGCGCTGAACTATTTTGGGGCGAAGGAAATTGAATTCCTTCGGAGAGAGATCGACCACTGGGCGTGGTCTGGGGTAGTAAGAAGAGATAGTCTCTTGGGACTATTTTAACACGATGGACATTGCAGTTTGATTGTTATTTGATTGTAGAGATAATCAAAATAATTATATTTAATCAAGATAATGGTGATTTTATTGATTATATTGTGAAGTAATTGATTGATTTGAGAAGAAGTTAAGAAAATGAATGAGGAGTAATTAAGATATTACACGTTATAAGATTGATAGAGCTCTAAATTTGATCTTCTTCGCCATGTTCCATTTTCCTGAATTCCTTCAAAAAGAAATCTTAAAATCTTCCTTTCGTAGATACTTATCATGTCCTCATCTGTTCGAGACATGGACCAAGTTTCACATGTATAAGTTAATACTGATCTTAAAAACTTTTATACAATAGAACTTTTGTTTTTCTTTTTATCACAAATTTGGATTTCATATATTTTCGTATTCAGTAGCGCACACAGGAATTTTTCAAGGGGGTCCGGGGTCGAAAGTTCACCATTCTTGTATCATGCTCCTTTTGATTTTGTCGATTTTTGGCAACAAAACACAGTAAAAAACTAATTATTGAATAAATAATTAGCATTAATTAATAAAATTAATCATTAATAACAAATACTTAATTAAAATTTTATGTACTATATACTTAGAATTATAATCAATTGGAAAAAAATCAAGGGCTTTGGGGGGGTCCGGACCCCCAGGATTCCCCCCTTGTGTGCGCCACTGTTCGTATTCCATTAAAACATCTATTCGTCATAGTAATTCTCTTTTGGATTTCAGCAGTACAAGCGTTTCTATTGTTAATTTCCGAACCTAAATAAGTGAAGCTGTCAGCAACTTCAAAACTATACACTTCAATTTTCAAATGGAAAGTGTTAAAACATGATTTAGTGCAAGGCATGCACTTGGTCTTATTCTCATTGATTTTCAGTCCCATCCAGATAGCCTCTTTTTCTAAAGATAAGAAGGCCTGTCTTAGTGCGGCGGGTGTTCGAGCGATGATACCGATGTCATCAGCAAAAGCCAGAAACTGTATCGCCAAATATTAAGACGTAAATATTTCAATAATAGCAGCATATATTCAAAACATCTTTGTATAAAGAACAGGATTTAACAATTAATGAATGTAAGAATGAATTCAGATGCAAACTGCATCTGAATTAAGCAGATGGTAGTTTTAGACTTTGTAAAAAATTCATGAATATATACACTCAAAGAAAATATCTGAATATGACAATATATGTATATATGAGAACCAATATATGAATATTTAAATAACATCACATGTTTTGGAAAAACAAAAAGATGAATTGAATTATCAGATAACGTATTCGCGAAACAACACGGAAGAGGAAATAAATTTTAAAAAATTGAAATAGTTGAAAAGGCAGGTGTTTTTTTTTTTTCGGAAGAAAACTGTTTACTTGACATTGGAGGAAGTTTCACGAAGTGATGTTAAATGTTAAATTTTTTTTGTCTGTATTATTTTTCTTATTTTACGCAAATACAACAACGAATCGTCTTGAACTAGAAAATGAATGAATTAACAAAAATGTTTCCTTGGAGCATTCTTACAACACTTTTTTGTTTTCGCTTGAGGAAACGTGTTTATACATTTTTAATGTTGCAGGAAATAATTTTAAAATATTAACTGCACAAAATTGAAAGAATTTTTTGTAAAAGTTATGTAAAAGTATAAAAACTAAGAGAAAATTTGCATAAACTCATATTTTTTGTTCAACGTGAGGTCAACTAGAAATTAGAAATAATATTTAAAAACTACTTATTTAATATGCATGTTGCAGCTTTCATCTCCTACATAAAAATTAACATTGTTTATGAATTATATAATATACATGTACAAGATGTCCCAAAACTCAACATCAATCGGGCACGAGGTGAATGGGGATGTTGTATCAGTTCTGAAAAAAAAATTTAAAAAAAATCCCTTTAAGTGACGACTAGCATGTTTTGAAAATGTGGAAAATTGACACTCTCCTTCAGATTATTAGGTATTGTGATCACAAATTTCACAATTTTTCATTAATTTTTTAACAAACGTGATTTTACATAGGCGTACTATTAATCACATTCGAGAGAGAGAGTGGAGTAAAACACTTTGCTGGTTTAATTAAAATTAACGTAATATTTTAGACAGGGTTTGAAAAACTGATATCACCTAACTTTGATTTTCCATAAAAAGAAAAATATGGCATAAAACCCGTGGCAAGTACTCCAAAAGTTGGCTCATTTAGTTACGTTTCCAAAATAGTAAAACACTTATTAGTTTACTAGATTCATGATCGTTAATGATTTAATGAGAGTTTCTCATGAATTAACAACAAGAAGTTTTCTAAGGCATCTAAAGATAATTTGCATGCATTACTTAAGGTATCCGACTATTTGCGACAACTTTTTTTTTTTGAAAGAATGAAGATATGGGGATTGTTTTGGGAACTTTAAAATTATTTAATTTATTTTAAAGAAAAAATCCTAAAATTTTCAAGACAGAAAAAAGAAAAATTATTATTAAAATGCGAAAAAACTGGTGGAAATGTACAGAAAGTTCCATAAACGGCGCCCGCTCTATACAAGAATTTTATGAACAAATTTTCAATTTTTCAATTTTGATGTGTTACTTTTTTATCCATGTTTGAAATGACCTTCAGGATAAGAGATATTTTAATTTTTACAAAAACTAGAGAACTTTATCTGAGTGATTATATGAAATTGCTAAAAAAACAGTGATTATATTCACATAAAGGACTGCAAGTTTTGTAATAAAACAGAGATTGATAAATCTGAAGGTCAAAACTCTTCCACTTTTATACAGAACATACACAAACATTTTCATTAAATTATTTTCAAAACTTTTTCAGCAATCGCCGTCCCGTTTGAGCTTTAAAAAACACATTTCGAGTAATACGCATTTTATATAAAGTTTGACATCTCGTGTAAAGTAATGGTATTTGCTTTTACTAAAACACCTGTAGTTTTTGTTCTAGAGAATGGAAAATAAAAAAAATTGGTATATATTGTTATTAAGATAATAAGATGACCTACAAAAAAATTATAAGAAAAATTTGAGATTTTTGAAAAAAATCATGGTTGTAGGGCAGTCGCATACCTTAACTATTTACTACAAGACCGCTTTACAAATTCTCATTCTGTTCTCATTCAGTTCGAATCGTTTCATCCCTTTTCAGTTTGCTTTCAACAGTTCGAGTGAGTTGCCACTCACTTCAAAGAAAACTGTGCAAGATAAGCAACTTTCTTACCACAGAGGACGCAACTACAATTGTTCCTTTCTATCCATAACAAAGTAATTATTATTATTATTATAATTTTTGCAAACTATCTTCATTTTAAAAACATTTTCTGTTGACAGTCTTCATCTCATCGTTAGGTACTATGACAACAAATTCTGCAATTTTACAGTGCTTTTTTTCCTTAGCGGGATCTTATAGACATATTAGTGATCAAAATAACAAGCCGTGCAAAAAAATCCTCGCTGGTGTAGTTAAAATTAACGCAATTTGACTCTTTTCGTGAAAATGATGTTGTTTAACTTTAACTCTCTATAAAAAGAAATATATTTCATACTAGCCTAAGCCTCTTAATGTTTTATTTTTTATTTAAATACTGACAGAAATAATTTTAAAAAGTTTATGCTGATATGTATAAAAAGTTTATTTTTTATTGTTTATATTTGTACTAACTTTATTTATACTCTAGAAGGGAATTTCTGTATTATTTTTTCCATGCCCACCAAGCGGAGAACGAGAAATCCATTTATTTTGTGGCATGAATGCGTATATAACGTTAATTCTATGAAAAATGGAAATATTCCAATTGCGTATTCCATGTGAATCCATGTAAAAAAAATGTCAAAGGAAAAATCTTATCGATTTGATGTATAATGCAACGATAATTTGAAAACACTACGAACAAAAATATATCAGGTGAAAAGCATTTGTTTATCTTTGAAACTACCAAAAAATTCTGATGAAAAGCTATCTTAATTGATTTTAGAACAACTAATTAAATCTCTTTTACTATGCTACAATTTTTGAATTTATAATTTTGGCCATTTTTCCTAATTTTTAAAAGTACATTAAAGTCTTACTTTCAAATAGTTTAAATTTCTTGAATCAGTATGGAAGGGAATCTAAAAAAAAATCACATGTGTAAGCAGACAATTAAAATTTTCATAGGCACTAATTTTAGTGCAAAAACAGTAATTTTGATAGAAAATGATTCGATTAACCATTAATCCCCCTCCCCCATTCACGCACACACAGAAATATCCATTTAAACAAATAACGAAGAATAAATTGATGAGTAGCCTTGACAAGATAAATAAATTTAAAAACCTGTCAGTGTTACATAAAGCAATATTGATAGATTGAAGCCTTTTCAAGAATGAAATTTAATGCTAACGTGATTAAAGATTTTTTTTCTGATTATGTAGAAAGTGTTTCGAGAAGATCAATTCAAAATTTTCCATTAATTTTTTATTAGTAATTTTTAGCTGAATGAAAAATGTCTGGGAGCAAGACTTTTTTTCCTTCCCAACCAACATATACCTGGAAGTGTATATCCAACTAGCACAATTAGCTGTTTATAATCCATTCATTTAAGCAATTTGTAATTATTTGAAATTCATGATCACTATTTTTATGAGGTTAAAGGGATTAATGTTAATTTTTCGAAGAACACAGGACTTTTTTAGCAATATCTAAGAATTAACAATAAGTAAGTCACCCAGCCAGTATGGTGGTTATGATCCTCGGCTTGTAACCGAGTGGGTTCGAATCCCGGGTAAGACTTGGTTGTATCTTCCTCGTGAAAGAAGTCGGACTTTCGCCTGAAATAGATTCCCGTCTCGAAAGGAACAGCAGCGCATCTCTTCTTGTTATATGCTGGGATCATCGTTTGGAATAAAATCTGTATTCTTCTGTGGTTGTGTTATATGTTTCTGTTCATCTATCTCACGTCTTTCGTATGTATCCCAGTAATAAACACACGACAACAACAATAAGTAAAACTCTGGTATTCTCGGCAAAATTTAGTCACAGTAATATTTATCACCTGACGAGAGCTTGAATTGAATAAATTCAAGCATCCAAATTTGGCAGTGAGAGCCGCCACTAGATGGGGCCACCACTTGAATGGCTCTCCCACTTAGAGATTTGTAGAGTCAGCAAAGGCTTAGCTGCCGAAATGCAGCCCATTTGAAGGAAAGGAAGAAAGTAATCAATATGTATAAAAACACTGTAGTTGTCTTGATTTCAGATACCGAAACGAGGTAATTTCGAGTTTGCAATTCGAAGTTATCAGTAGTCTTTACGGAATGTTAAATATAAGTACTTATATATATAGAACTTCAAGTGATAAAGATAAGGAATTTAAAATAAACAGCTTAAATAATTTATACACTGTTCTTATTACAATGGTCATTGTTTAAAATTAAAGGAATCGTTCCTATAGCTCGTAGCTCAATTTTTGAGGGATTTTTAAACAACTAAATTATTCATACACAAATTTTCAGTAATTTTTTTTTCACTGGAAAATTATGTTAAAATTAATAGTCTCTTTTGTGACAACGCTCGTCGTGAACTTGAAATAATTTTTTAAAATTAATTTCAGCGTCTCCAATTACTTTTGAGGCAATTAAGTCTTAGAGATTACTCTCGGACTAACTTTACGGACTAATTTCTCTATTTTTTCGGTTTATTGATACAACTGGCTTCTTTTTATGAATGTCGAATTTGTCAATAAGGTTGGGTAGGGTTTATGAAATGAAGATTTAAAATTCACTACATATGTGATTTGTGTCAATGAATATTTACGTCTGACATTTTGTTGAATTTTCTGTTAAAAAGTAATTGAGATTGTCAGTGTAATGTCTCTTAATAACTTTCTAACTACTTCTCAACGCTGTACTTCGGGTCAATAGCCAATAGAATTATGTCTCTTCCCAATACAATCAACTAAACACAGTCCGTCGTGTTAAAAACTCTCCCAAGAAACTCTCTCTTTTTGGTATAGCAGACCACGCGCTGTGCGTCAGTCTAAAACCAAAAATACTTGGCTTTCCTTAACACTCAATTCCGTCCAACGCTTGGTACTTCCAAAAACAAGGGACTCTCTTGATATACCTCACCGTCTTACTCGAAGGTCAGTCACCTTCTCCTCAAAAAACAGTAACCCACCTCCGTAGGCGCGGTGAATTGCGCCAAACATTCCCTAATCTACCACTAACACTAGCCAGACACTACAGTCAGTATGAATTATTAGTAGAATTGTCATATTCCACAATTTATCAAATTTCGTGGGAATCAATTTATGAGCCTGACAATAATTAAAATCGTCACATTTGTCAAATACTGTAACCGATTCAATAATCCGGTCATGTTTAAGACATTTAGCAGCAATCTTTACTGTGTTCTTGCTTTTTTTAATCAGAGTCTAGCCCGGGAGTCGGCAACCTATGGCAAGCGTGCCACATGTGGTACGCAGTACAATTCTCAGTGGCACTACGCACTACTCTACAAATTTGTCAATTTTTGAGTGGATGGAAATTGATAAATTTGTAATGGATCTTATTTGACAAAACATCTTCATAATTATGGACATTAATGAAATTACTAAAAAATTTGAGAGCTAACTCCAAAGATAAATTTACAGCTATTTTGTAAATTAATATATATATATATATATATATATATATATATATATATATATATATATATATATGTTATGTTGTTACTTGGGATGAATTCGTAAACTGGGATTTGCCAGAATAATCTGTTTATTTTTAAGACAAGAATAAATAAAAGGGAGAATAACAATTAATGAATGGAGTGAAACATTTAAACGCGCGTCGTAGCCTAATTGGCTTTCATTATTTTTTAAGAGTTATTACTGCTTAGCCGATGCGCGTCTGCCTCTCTTGCGGTCCAAACGGATTCTGTCTAGTTCTGATGTTCCTTCGTCTCTCCTTTCCCCGTCGGGGACATTGCCCTCTCTAGGGGGATGCTAAGGGGCTTGCAATAGTGCCTTCAACTTCACAGTCGGCCATCCTAAAAATGAGCTGACCACAGCGAAAGAAAATCCAAAATGTTGCAAGCAAACCTATAAAACAAAAATTGTAAACAGTGAAAAGAAAAAAAATAACAAGTGCGATGCTTTCCAGTACTTCACACAGGTGTTGTTTTTCTGGAAGTAGTTCGTCATTGCTGCTCACAGCTATTCAAAAAAAAGCTATAAAAAGGGAAAGAGAAAAATTTCAGTTCGTTATTCAAAGTTCTGTTCACAGAGAGTCACTGTGGGGGGTACTCAAATTGCAGTCGTAAAATCGTCAGGCATCAGCGGTTGACCACCTCTTCATGAAATCAACAGCTGTAGATGTAAGATGAGGGCCTTCGTGTTGACCAACCTTTTCCACTTCATATCTATCATGGGTTTGACGGTCTTAATTAGGTAGGGTCCGTAGAAATTGGGTCGTAATTTGAGTCGTGTTCGGAACTGGGTTCTTTTGATTGTCACTGGTTCGTCTTTTTTATATATGTGTTGTTTGCGTTTTTTAACGAAGTGGGCTTTACTCTTGTTTGGCTCTTTCAACTTCGTATCCAAAATGATGGAGTTAAGGAAATCAATCTGTCTAAGCAAAACATTTTTCTCTCTGGCAAGGGCTTGATTCTCATCACTATGACTTGTTTTATTAGCATTTCTTCCACTAGACTTTGACTTCTTAGCTTTCCGCTTGCTATGGTTAATTTCTCGTTCTTTAGTTGACTTCGATGTTTTAGGATTATCGTTTGATTCCGTTAGTGCGTTTACGATGAGTATTTTTTCTGTTAACGATGCACATTCAATTTCTTTCTCAACAAGTCGCTTTTCTGTAATTTTAAGTGTTTCTTGTAAGATCTCGTACTTTTCTTCAAGTTTAACTAACTTGTCAACCTTTTCTAAATTTGATTCTTCTAATTCATGCAATTTATCTAATAACGCCGTTTTTCTAATGATAATGTAGATGTGTTAGATACGTGCATTTCTAAATTTTACATTTATCTTCTGCATTTTTAATTTTAGCTGTAATACTTCTAGGGCATTATCTTTTAATTCCGATTGGTTATGTGCCTTAAATACATTAATTAAATTAATAAAGTGATCCTTTTTCTTAGGTATTAATTCTATACCATTTGCACTAATTTTAAATTCAGTTTGTTTTAAAACATCAGTGCCAATAATTACATCAATAGTTGTTTGCGAATTGTCAATAACATAAATATCCGTCATAAATTTATTATCTTCAATATTAATAGTAGATTTAAAAGTTCCAAAGAGTTTAATTTCACTCTTACTGAAAGAAGTTAATTTTATTTTCGTAGCATTTAACGTCGGTCTTCCAAGAATTTTATAAACACTTTCGCGTATTAAAGTAATAGTACTACCAGTATCAATAAGAGCATCAAAATCATATCCCTTAATTTTAACAGTTTTACGCATTTCTGATGAGGAATCGATTTCATTAACAACTTCACTAACAATCTCATTAACAATTTCATTTTTAACATCAGGTTTTTAAATACACACTGAGAGCTTTTATGACCAAATTGGTTACAATTAAAACATTTTAAACCTTTATTTTTATGGTAACATTCATTAGAAGTATGATTAAATAATCCACAATTATAACAACGTATACGTACATCACTCTTATTAACATTAGCATCATTAAATTCATCTTTATTATGAAATTTATTATCAGAACACATATTTTTATTAGATGTAGGAAAATCATACTGCTTAAATTTTGTACTCTTGTTTTCATTATCAATACAATAAGAATTATTTTGCATAAAAATCTTTTCATATATCTTTAACTTTTCTTTAAATTCTGAAATACTTTTACATGCATATAATATCAATTTATTATGGTTAGAATCAGGTATACCAGTTATACAATACATAATCAGGCTTTGATCGTCTAAATGAAAGTGTGCTTTTGAAGCAATTTCACGCATGGCCAAAAATATTCAAATAGAGATTCCGTAGGGCGTAATTTCCGTTTTTGCATTTCCTTGTGGACGTCGTAAGAACAAAATAAATCTTCAAATTCTTCTATTAATGCAGCTTTAAGAGAACTATACGTTAATATGTTATGGAGAGTTTGGATAAAAGTCTTTGCAGGACCTTGAAGCAAACGTTTAACACAAATAATTTTTTGCAAATCAGATATGTGGGATAAAAATAAAGTTTTCTTCTACGTCGCGAAAAAAAGCTTTAACGCTGTAATTATCATTTCCCGTAAACGACCTCATAGTTGAAAAAGGTCCTTTAACAAAAATACATTCTCTTCGTTCCCTCTTTGGCTTTGATTTCGTTGTGTTTGAGGGAGGGGAACAAAAACATCCTGCGGAGAAGGCAAGTGATAAATTGGCGGGGTGAGGGGTTGTTTATTCGCGTCGTTCGTAGATTCTAGCGAAAAGGGCGCCGAATCTTCGTTTTCGTCATCCGTCAATTGTTCGGTAAAATTATTTTTAAAGATGCAAGATCTGATAAATTTTTAAATATATGCTCGCTTAATTCTTTGGCGCTTCCGCGCAATTCAGTCCTAATATAGTGCAGACGGTAATAAGTTCAGTTTTCGTAAAGTTCTTTAAAATTTTATCCTTTCGTGCTTCAATGTCGTAATTCTGTGGGAAACCCGCGAATTTTTTAACTCTTTTCTAGAAGATTTACTGTAGGGTTCGTCATTAACAATTTTGTGCAGAAGTTGCACCGTTGAAGCAGGGGCCGTCTTTAATATATTCACAATAGCAGCAATTTCCTCTAGACAGACCATCGTAAATAAATATCTTCAGAACAATAAAGGAGTAAATTGGAATGGACTCACCGTTGATGATTTCGTCGTTGTGGTTTTCGTTGTCGGTTTCGTCGTTGAAGCGTGCGTGGTCCACCAGTCTTGACTCGTTGTATTTTCTAGGGGTTTTTAATTTTAATTTAATTTGAGGCCGAGCTCCCAAATGTTATGTTGTTACTTGGGATGAATTCGTAAACTGGGATTTGCCAGAATAATCTGTTTATTTTTAAGACAAGAATAAATAAAAGGGAGAATAACAATTAATGAATGGAGTGAAACATTTAAACGCGCGTCGTAGCCTAATTGGCTTTCATTATTTTTTAAGAGTTATTACTGCTTAGCCGATGCGCGTCTGCCTCTCTTGCGGTCCAAACGGATTCTGTCTAGTTCTGATGTTCCTTCGTCTCTCCTTTCCCCCGTCGGGGACATTGCCCTCTCTAGGGGGATGCTAAGGGGCTTGCAATAGTGCCTTCAACTTCACATATATATATATTGAATGTCATTGCTGGAGAGATTTAAATATTTGAAGAATGAAAATTGCATGCACTCAGTCTACTTTCTGATTTTGGTTCTGCATAGCTAAGTAAAAAATCTTTCTTTGTGTGAAAAATATTTCGACCCCGCAAAGAAATGGTTTAACAACTGAATGCTCATAATCGTGTCAAATTGAAAGTCATACATTATACCCTTGATTTTGTGATATAAAAATATAGAGCGGTGCATTAGGATTGCATTAAAATTTTTATTTAACAATAATGAAGGAAAACATTTATATTTTATGTCGCCTATTTCTTATTTTAATAAATATGTTAAAAATATTTAATATATGCACAATTCTAGTTTTTGTTGAAGAAATAAATATAATTTATGCTGTTTATTTTTATGTTAAGAGATTTTTAAATGATGCAAAATTAATGCATGATAAAACTGTAAATCTACATTATTGACCTCTATTCTCTAACTCTGCATGTACAAGTAGTATTATAGCTCAAATCGAGTATTGTAGTCCAATCTGGACGTCCAATTTTCGATGACTTTTTCCAACATTTGTGGCCATATATCGGCAATAACACGTCGAATGTTGTCTTCCAAATGGTCAAGCGTTTGTGGCTTATCCGCATAGACCAATGACTTTACATAGCCCCACAGAAAATAGTCTAGCGGTGTTAAATCACAAGATCTTGGAGGCCAATTCACAGGTCCAAAACGTGAAATTAGGCGGTCACCAAACGAACGTGTCTTTCAATAAATCGATTGTGGCACGAGCTGTGTGACATGTTGCGCCGTCTTGTTGGAACCACAGCTCCTGGACATCATGATTGTTCAATTCAGGAATGAAAAAGTTAGTAATCGTGGCTCTATACCGATCACCATTGACTGTAACGTTGTGGCCTTCATCGTTTTTGAAGAAGGATTCCACCAGCCCATAAAGCGCACCAAACAGTCAGTTTTTCTGGATGTAACGGTGTTTCGACATACACTTGTGGATTAGCTTCACTCTAAATGCGGCAGTTTTGTTTGTTGACGTAGCCATTCAACCAGAAGTGCGCTTCATCGCTAAACAAAATTCGCTTATGAAAATCGGGATCAACGGCAATCTCGTTTTGGGCCCCTTCGACGAATCTACGCCTTGCTTGATGATCGTTTTGATGAATTGCCAAACCAAACTGAGAATAAATCACTTGACAGCTGTTAAATCGGTCGCCATCTTGGAAAGTAATGCCAACTTAAACTTCTATACCTGGAAAAAAACGCTCTCTCTAAAACCTTTGCAGAAGTTAAAAAAAAACAAACTGTGTTTAATTTCCTTAAATATAATGATACATATCATGCATAACTTCTGAAGACTGTAATATTATGGGCTAATATACATTACTCTTTAGACATAATTAAATGCATTTGATTTATTTAGTACTAGAACTTTCTTAATATTAAATTATTTATTCATCTTTTATACAATGAGGCTCTACTACATATTAATGTGACAAGGGTTTCGATACCTTAAGAATTATCCCGATTTTTTTTTTTGTGAAAAGGCAAAAAGTCTAGACCTATGGAATTTAAGTAAAAAATAATAATTAGAAAATACAGAATAAATAGGAGCAATAGAAAATTCAAGTTTTGTTAAACCCGATAATTTGTGAAGGCTGTACCTTCCCTTTTCAGTTTGTTATTCAAAGTGTCAACCGGTTTCTCAAAAAAAACTCAAAATGATAAAAAAAAAAGTCTGAAATAATAGAAATTTTTTTATATCAGTAACCCTTTTTTAGTGTTTGGAGTTTTTTGTTTTTGTTTCTAGTTTTTTAGCTAAACCTGATTTTGATGGAATGTCATTAAAATATGAAATATTTATTTTTGAAAAGGGGCTGAATATATAGATATTTTGTCCTTATTTTAAATTTAGGAAGAATGATATTTGAGTAGGTTAAAGTAGTTATGCCCATTTATTGAAAAACCCATTAAGAGGGTTGGATAATTTACTATACTTTTCATATTTATAGAAACTTAAGCCATTTTTAGAATCACCTAGCTCAAAATATTGCGAAATTAATTTTTTTATTATGGATTTAAATAAATATCTTTTTATATATTACTTATAATATAAATCTAACTTGATAATGCTTTTTCATTACAATTATGTTGATAGATATTTGCTTTTAGTTAGGATTTCTTAGTTTTATTTCGCGTAATGATTAACATTTGAGTTGACTGACCGCTTTTAATCTCAAAAGAAAGGCATAGGGGTTAAAATATGAAGAAAATATATGATTTTATACACTTTTTGTGAGAAACTTGGTCTGTTGCATACAAAGTTGCCCAGTGAGAATAAAGGTTCTCGCTCTAAATTATCACGTGGGGCATTTTAGTAATAAAATGAATAACTTTGAACAAAAATAATATTTAACTAGTAATTATTTTTAAGCGCATTGAATAAATTCACATAGCTCTTGTAATGTATAACTTTCATTTAAATTGCATTAGCATCTTTTAAATAAGTGCATAATAATAATAATTAGAAGAAAAATGCTCAGCCGCCCATCTAGTACAATGGTTAGTGACTCTGACTGCTGTGCCATAGGGCTTGGGTTCGAATGTCGGAGAAGGCATGGATGTTTGTAAACGTACAGTGCCTTTGCGGCATGGGGGTACTCTAAATAACCGTCCAACCACAAGTCCTCTTGTGAGATTGGTAGAAAGGGAAGAGAGGTGGGAGGCCAGGGAACACTCCTCCAGGGTGTTCTCCCTCAAAATTGGGGTAAAGCCGAGCAAAAGCGTAATGCCACCTATATGGTTCTCTAGTCTACGGCTAACGGCAGTCGTAAAAATCCAGCGTCTAGCCGCGATGAATTTCGTGGGCCTTGATGTGATGTTGCTGTCGATCAGGTGGCATAAGAAATAACAATAACACACAACAATAAAAATGCTTGTTTATAATTTATAAATTGATATTTATTTAAAGAGTAAACTGTACACACAGGGTGTCCCCAAATGCTGTGTACAAACTTGGAGGGGAGGTAGAGAACACATATAATACATATAAGAAATATAATAATATATAAGAAAGCATGAGTGGAAAATGATAGAGGTGACACTGTACATGAGCTCGCAAGGTCAGCACATGTCCTTTCCTCATTTCAGGTATGGACAGCGTACTATTAACATGCATCATTTTACGGATGCCGAGTTGGCTGATATCCACACTTCATCTACAGCCAAGCCAACGGAAATGAATGCGTTGCTGTTCAGTTATATGAGAAAGATATCCAACTAGGTGACAATCGAATCGTCAAACTCTCGCTTGGGTGAGTCAGAATCTGGTGGGACGTGGATCTTTTAGAGCCACGATTGACGACACGTTAGTCAATTCTGAAATGGATCTGGTGGCACGAATATCTATCTTTGATGATACGATCCGTGAAATGGCCATTGTTTTTGAACATGTCCACCAATCCATGTCGCGTTGGTGTCGTGCTTGCATCCATATCAATGGCAGCAATTTCGAACAGCTCCTGTGATGCTTTAATGTCATACTTTTATTGTTTTTTTGTTTTGTTTTGTAACAAAGTGTCTTAAACTTCATTCAGTACCTAGGCCTTACTGTCTTTGCGTTGCCTTATCTCGTTAGTGTTATGTTTTCGCCCATGCAATTATGGCTTCTCAGGATGTTTCCTACTTCCCCTCCATGTTTGTACATGACATTCGGGGTCACCCTATATACAGCATAGTTCTTAATATTACAAAACTTATACTTTATTTGCCTTACAGTTTTATTTAAATAATTTTATAATTTTTATAATTTTAAAAATAGGGAGAAAAAAATCGAATCTCATAATAGAAAAAGTTTTTAAATAGAAAATGCACTTCACGCTAGTTGGAGGTTATTTTACCAAAAAGAATCGTAAAATGCTCTTGGTTCCAGTAAAAAGTTCACAAAGTAGAGGACAAAGTAGAGGTTTGAATGTATATCGCTAAAACCTGAGATATTGCTATCGCCGCATGTTTGAAAATTGAATGAAAAGAGAATAAATTTTAAAAAAAAAGCATTGTAATGGTGCTTGAGTTAGATTATGATTTCAAATCTACTTACTTGGTGCAAAAACAAATTTACAAAAAAGTACAACATGAAACTGAACATCCAAGTTTTCAACTCTTATTTGATTAATCACCAGAAAACCTTCAGATAATTTCTCTAGCTGGTTTCGTAAGTCTCCTTTCATTTGTGATGAATGATTATCCAGAAATAAGATGACTGTTCGGCAGTATGGCGAAACAAATAGGTATATATAATGAAGAAAGTAAAATAGCAGTAATATTTTTGTTTTACAAATAGAACATTATCATTCAAATTTTCATTTTTAAAAGCCTAAAGTAGTAAAACAAAGATTTATTTTGGAGTCCTATGATTAAATTATTTACTTATAAAATTCATAAGCAGAATTCTAATAGGGAACAAACTCACAATTTCAACATGGAACAATCATAATTTTATTTGTTTGTTTATTTAAAGTAGGGGGTCTTCAACCCGTGGCTCATGGGCCACGGATGGTCCGCTGAAGGCATTTTAGTGCCCCTCCATTTGAATTTGAGGCAATTTCAGGAGAAAAACCTTGTCTGCTTTTTGTCAAAAGAAACGCAATTTATCTGTTATTCTTGATGTAATTAAAATATTTTATTGACATACTTGATATTCATTTGAGGTAAAATTTTCTTAAAATGACAAATTTTTCAAAAATTTTGTTGTATTAAGTAATTTTAAATATAAAAAAAAATCAGACTATATGCATAAAATCTCGGAAGAAAAGGTGGACTTTTGTCTTTAACATGCACAGATTTTTTTTTCAATTTCCATTTAACGTTTTTGAAACCAATATACCATACACAGATCTGCAACACTATCTCCTTCTTTACAAACAGTTGTAATCTTGTAAAACAAACCTCCTTTTCTTATTTAAATTCCCTGGCTACATTATTCAATTCCTACTATTAGTTCACACTCTTTTTTTTTAAATTTATTTTGATGGAATTTTCAATCTCGTTAATAAAATACATTTTAAAACTCTCAACTGAGCCGAAATTTTATATACATGGTTATTTTGGATGACAATGCAGTAATTTAATTATAATTAATAAAAATTAATTGATTAAAACTAATTATTCAAAGAATTACAAATACAGCCACGTTGGCATAATTTTTGGCGACTTAGTGACCCTTTTTGCGAGCTGAAATTTTCTATACTCTATTTTTTGGGGGTTAAAATACAATAATTTAATTATAATGAATTAAAATTAATTAACTGAAACTAATTATTTAAAGAATTACTGATACAGCCACGTTGGTTTCATTTTTAGCGACTGGGGTCAAAACTTTAAAAGATTTTTTTTTCTCACGTTTTAAAGCATTTAGTTGAACTGAAATTTTATGTTCACGATTGTTTTGTGTGTGGATGACAATACGATACTTTAATGATAGTTAATAAAAATTAATTACCACTTAATGTTGAGATTCTACCATATGTATATACATATTTATATTCATTGTAGCTATTTAGTAAAAAGTAGCTAAAATAAAATTTTTCTTTGTTGGTCTAAGTAGGAATTCACTTACATTTTTTTTATATTACTTGTGTGTGTGTGTGTGTGTTTTTTTTTGAAAGAGTCATTAGGATAGTGGATCATTATGTATTTATTGATATGGTTAAATACTCCTAATTTAAATGAAATGTACCACACCACAGGGAGATTAAAACACAAATTACAGAGTGCATCAGAGAAAACGAATTAAAAGAAAATCAGAAGATCGCAGAAAATGAAATTTAAAGTAACCGTATATTAAGAGTTCAAAAGCCTAAAAATTTTGCATTCAAATCCTTAAAAAACACATATTAAAATTATTAAACTCTTCATAAAACCTGTTAACATGTTTTATAAAACTTATGTAGTGAGAAATTATTTGTGTAACGACATTTGATAAACCTATTCTCAAACAAGGAATAGTTTCTCAAACTCCTCGCTGGTACAGAAAAGTGAATACTGCTTAAAATACTAATGAAGTAATATTATTAAGGTATCCGACTACGTTCGGAACCATGATTTTAAAAAAGCGCATAAATGGATAATTTTCATGATATTTAGTGTCACTCAGATTAGAATATATGCATATAATTGTTTTAAGGACAAAATGGATAATTTTCATGATATTTAGTGTCACTCAGATTAGAATATATGCATATAATTGTTTTAAGGACATTTTGACAAAAAAAATTTATTTAAATATAATATTTTGCTAAAAAATTAACTTAGAATAATTCTTTTTCCAAGTGTTCTCCTTTTGTGAAAAACGGTTCTATTATAATAATATTTTGTCTGCATATAGCTCAGACCTCTCTACAGAGGCTCAACTAGAATTTTTGAAAAATTCACATTATTTTCAGAGTTACCACCAATTGAAATAATTATTCGCGTTTTTTTCTTAAAATTGCTCCCCTCTGTTGTCGTAAAATATGAATAAACCCACTTCTAAGTAATATATTAAAAAAATTCTAGTTGAGCCTCTGTAGAGAGGTCTGAGCTTTTTCCAGGCAAAATATTATTATAATAGAAGCATTTCTCACAAAAGGTGAACATTTGAAAAAAAAAAAGATTATTCTAAGTTAATTTTTTGCCAAAATATTGTATTTAAATAATTTTTTTTTGTCACAATGTCCTTAAAACAATTTAATGCATATATTCTAATCTAAGTGACACTAAATATCATGAAAAGTATCCATTTATGCGCTTTTGCAAAATCTCGGTTCCGAACGTAGTCGGATACCTTAATGCAGTGTTTCTCAAACTTTCAATACTGGCGACCCAATTTTCAATCATAATTTTTGTCGCCCTCCCCCCCTGTTCAACAATAATGTATTTACGGCAATAAAAATGCACTTTGAGAGAGAGACGCTAAAGTTACAATACTATCTTAATTATAAATCATACAAATTGATATAAGTATATTAAATTTTATGTATGTAACTTTTAAGTAATATACATTTTAAGAAAATTACTTACTTATTATTATGTTATTTTTCTTTCTCTAATTTTTAAATTGGAACAGATCACAAAATGATTTATTTAATTAAAGATTTATTACCTTTTTTCAGCATTCATTTCTCAAAGTACAAATGTCATTAGAAAAATAGTCTAGCCTATGTTGCTCTCTATCATATCCATCACATCTAGCATTATAGGGTACGTTTGCGTGAGTCTGGGCAACCTATCGGACGTCTGCGCAAAACATGTAAAAATTCTTTTCCTCGAACAATTCCAGTCAGTTTGGGTCGACTCGATACTTCTATAGCTACTGAATCTAGCTTGAATGTACATTTTTTAATTTGCAAGTTAGTTGTATTTCACGGTATTCAAGTATTTAGGGCAGTAGATTAAAACAAAATTATACATACATTTTTAAGTCGTAAGCAAACATTCGACGATAATAAAGGATCTACAAGTACACAGACGAGCATGGTTCCGAAAACTAAATCAAGGCAATATTCTCAAAAATATTTAAATTTTGAATTTACCACTACTGAAGTAAATGATGGGGAAAAAAGCCCCAGCTCGCGTTATGTGTTAAAACTTACAAATCTGAAGAACAACATGTGAAAGTTTTTAAAACCATGTGAAATCATTTAGCTATGTTGGCAAAGAATTTTAAAAAGCATTTTCTGGATGAGGACAGATTGGTAGCAAGTTACGAGTGGATTAGGGATATATTTCAAGATACGCCAGAAGGGCTCCCAACTTCCGAAGAAGAAATCTTCATAGATTTCCCATCCAGTGAAAAATTAAAAGGCAATTTTGTAATAAATCGCTCTTTGAATTTTGGATAGAGGTGGATGATGAATTTTCTGCACTGAAAACAAAAGCACTTCGTATACTATTACAATTTTCAACATGCTACCTTTGTTAAACCATATTTTCTGCGGTGGCTGCTTTGAAGACAAAATATAGATCTCTGCTAAATATAGAAAAATAACTCACAGTGTCAATTTCTGATGTTAAACCTTCCTTTGAGAAACCTTGCTCTACAAGACAAGTCCATGGAAGTCCCTAATAATTATTAAACTTGTTCTTAATTTAGTAATAAGAAATTATTTATAAAATACCTTCTTCAGTACTGATACTTTAAACGTATACTGGCTGAAACACCGGCTCTTCGCACGAGTTCATTTTTAAAAAAAATAAAACATTATTCTTGATATAATCGCTGAACTGTAAGGAGAGTAAAACTGCGTGCCCGACATTGTATACAAAAATGTAAAATGATTTTTTTACATAAATGCTATAATTGTAAATAATTGTTTAAAAGAACTGTAATTTTTTAGACCTCACATAATTAGCATTTAGAATTAATGTTAAATAATGAAAAATAATATAAAATCACGATGAAGAATAATTGTGTTACTTTTTAATATTTAAAGCGAGAAGACTTCAAAATGTTTTAACCAGGAAGCAGGCGGGCACTCGATACTAACGCTAATGGTAGTGCGGGGGGACTCAATCACCCCAATCATTTGCTTATAATTATTTTTACTGTTTACGATACAAATCGGAATTCCAGTGAATAATATTATTAAGAGAAAGTATACTTACCGGCTTTCAAAGACTATTCAATTTTTCTTTGATGATTTGAGAAAAAATCCAATAAAATACTGAACTAAAATGATTCAAAAGTGCAAGACTATAATAAAGGACGCAAATCAGAGACACTTTTCACTAATATAACAGAAATGTTAAATCAATCAATTCTTTTCCAAATATCGTAAAACTCTTTATTATTTACAATTTCCCTAAGCGAAAAGCAAACGCATAAAAGATGGGACGGAACCATAAGTTTGAAGGTCAATCAAATGATTAGCAAATGTATTTTGCAGGCTGGCTGAAAAGTGAATCATGTCTTCATTTTCTTTTTCTACAACTAATGTACAGTATTTCAATAATAATTCGAGTGATGAATTGTTTATCTTAGAATTTTTATCAGGGTCTGGGTTTCGTATTTTCTTTTAAGGAGTAACATTTTATGTTTAAATGTAATAAAGAAATCTCTCATTGAGTAAATACAGCAAATTAAACAAAATGTTTTTTTCTTTAATTTGGTTTTGGGATCAAAGATAGCTATTTGATGACGGAAAAACGCCAGATGATAAACATAATATATATCAGTGTTGTTGTGTATTTTTTTTATTATGGAAGAAAGCATTTAGTTTTACTTCTCTTTCCGGTTATTTTTTTAAAAAAAATCTTTAAATTTTAGATATGCTCGCGCCCCCAGGGGGGTGCACCCCACACTTTGAGAAACACTGCCTTAATGACTTTATCTATATACTATGTATAAATGATGTTTGTAATATGACTTCGCTTCGCTCCATCACCGTTACACCGCTCTCTATGAAAATTGATATGTATAAGTACTTTTTTGTGGAGAAAGCTTTTGTGATATCCCCTTTGTTGCAGCTCTCCACCAGGTGGCGCTACAGCATATCAACTTCTGCGCCGTTCAATCAATCGCCAAGTGGCCAACAGGGTCACCAAAAATGATGCCAACTTGGCTCTGCTGCCAACATTTTGATATGTTTCTTTTGAATAGCCATTATAATGTAAGGAACGGCGTTACTTGCGAATTACAATTTAACATAAAATAAATACAACAGAAAGTAATATTAACGTATTATACATCCAGATATAAATTATTTACATTGTTTTAAGCATTCATTACACAAAATTTGTGACAATATGTTACTTTTGCTGAGCAGAGATCAGCTTAGGAAGGTCTTTTCAAAAATCGACCTACACGAGAGTTACGGCTTTTATATCATCTATTAGATCTGTAGACTTAAAAGTTTAACAAATACACTCAGGAACATTGAAAATAGCGACCCAAGAAGGAAGCTAAGTACAATCGCGAAACTTTGCAAATAAGTACTGCGTAATGTGATTTGCAAATGATCCAAGTTTTGTGCCAAAACGCATGCTCATACAAGCCGAGGTGGCGCTACAATCAGGAAGAGGGTGCTATATAAGCCAGCGCAAATTCGAAGATTCATAAACGTGACGATTATCCGCCGATTGTAGGAAGACTTTGGTAAGCGAAACATGCCAGGTAAACGTGCTAGAAGACATTTCTTACAATTAAGTGAGTTTGAGAGAGGCCTGATCATCGGGATGAAAACTGCAGGCTGGTCGACGCGCCGTGTTGCTGGCCAGGTGGATCGTTTGGAGTGTGCCGTTAGAAATTGTTGAGAGCAGTGGACACGAGAAGGTACCCACGTGCGGAAAACCGGGTCTGGAGCGACCAGGAAGACCACGAGGAGAGAGGATCGAAGGATCGTGCGGCAAGCACTTGTGGACCCCACAGTGACTCGTTCAACGATACGAGCAGATGTAGGCGTAACAATTGTTCCACAAACAATTTCCAGACACCTTGCAGAAGCAAATCTTAAATCCAAGCGCCCTTTCGGTGCACTCCCTTTAACACCGGAACATCGGCAACTGCGTCTACAGTGGTGCCCAGCCAGATCAATGTGGAATGTCACAGATTGGCAAAAGGTTGTGTTTAGTAATGAATCCCGGTTAGTTTTGGGGGCAGATGATAACCGTGTACGGGTGTGGAGGCGCACTGGTGAGCGGTACAATCCCCCCCCACACTGTTCTACGTCACACTGTTCTACATCACACTGCGCGCACAGCTGGTGTAATGGTCTGGGGGGCATAGCCTATGATAGCCGGTCCACTTTAATTGTGATGCGTGGAACCTTAACGGGCCAACGTTACGTTGATGATATTCTTCGACCCCATGTAGGACCTTTTCTAAATGGTCTCCCAGGGGCAATTTTCCAGCAAGATAAGGCTCGTCCGCATACAGCAAGAGTTCCTCAAGACTTCCCACGTCATTTTCAGACTCTTCCATCGCCGGCCCGCTCCCCCGATTCGTCCCCTGTAGAGCACGTGTGGGATCAGCTAAAACAGCAGATGCCATCGTGTCATTGTATATATGATTTAGAGTTGGCTGTTGAAGATTTGTGGGCCCATCTGCCTCAGGACAACATGAGGTGTCTAATCAACTCAATGCCGGACCGTGTGGCGGCATGTATTGCAGTTGGAGGTGGTCCAACGCGCTATTGAAGTTGCCCAGTATTTATGTCGTTGCACACCCTGTATTCTCGTTTAATTGTCTTGTTTTTGAGATCAAGTGAATTTCTCATCTGTGTCATTATGTGTATTAAATTTCATTTCAATCCGATGCTTTCTTCTTGGGTCGCTATTTTTAATGTTCCTGAGTGTATATTTTTTTTTGTGTGAAGCTGAGATATGCAAAAAGCTTTTTTTTGTTTGTTTAATTTGCACAATTCACGTAAAATAAACTCCTTAAAAACTTCTTTCCTCTTCAATCTGTATTGTCTGCATTTCCAATTCACCAGTTCGAAGAACGGGTATATCAGCAAGGATAAAAGCAAGAACACAATAAAGATCTCGCCTTAATTTGAAACTCGGAATATAGAAAACTTTGAGTTGATAAGAGGAAGTAAATCCTGCGAATAAAAATATTTTCCCCCTATAAAACAAGTAACTAATGAACCTATTTTGCACTTTTAAAAAAATTTACAAATTTATTAAAAAGGTGCAGAATGAGTTCATAGGCTCTTATTTTTGTTAAAAGGATTCCAAATAAGGCTGCAGTTTTCGATTCAATATTCTAAAAAAGTTCCTTTAAAAAACAAAACCGCAAAAATTATCTTTAATTAATGGTCCCAAGATCATTTTAAGGCATTTTACGTAACCTGAAACGATTGTCCGCAAAAATAATGATAAGTAATTAAATTTTCCCTTAACGGCTTCTTTGCATTTTTGGAGAAAAAAAAACTATCCTTAAAACGTGAGCATTAGTGGTTCAAAACCAGTCTCCGAAATGCGTCGTCTGTTTCGGACTGATGTTAGTATCACGCAGCTCTTCCTGGTGGCAGGTTAGGAAACCAAAGGTGATAAATGGGAGAATGCTTTGTTTCCTCTACTTCCGGGTTATTATCTCTGGCGGGCACTTTTCTACTTTCTAATTCTGTGGTAGTTACTTTGAATATGACCACGAATTGCAAAATGTTCAGTGTATTAGGGATTCGATCCTTTCTTTTATTTGTTTTCTTTGGCGAAACATTGTTTACCAGGTTCACCAGAGCGTTACAAAGGGGGGAAAAGCTACACAAAGTGATTCTTATGCAAATTCGCCAGAGGGTATCAAATTCAAAACAGGGATTAAAATGACTGGAAAACAAAACCCGTATCCTTCACTATGCTGGTCTTTTCAGATAGAATGACGAATATAATAGTTACTGGACAGAAAGATGAGCAAGCAATTAAGAATGTAAAAAGGGACAGTAGAAGCAATCAGAGATACGACTGAAAAGAATAGCAGTTCTATAAATATAAAAAAGAACATTCAACCTACATTTCAATATTACTTCGAGATAGCAGTGTGCATTTGTTGCTTATTTTAATTTTATAAACAGTATTAATTATAATGTGATGATTTTAATCAACAAACATCCAAGAATCATAAAAATTTGGACGTATCTTTTTGAAAATTATACATATTTTTTTAAATCACAAAAGAAATGTTTTGTGCTGTTACCTATGCCATCAAATTGTGGCATAAGTAACAGCACACCATGGACCTGATCGTTCTATCAGAAGATCGGGGTCCATGAAATTCATCTTGGAGGGGGAGGTAGAATACGCCTGCTGATTCAGCCGTAACTTTGAGCACCATGCAGCTGACATTAAGTTTTGGCCCCATTCCACCCCAATTTTGAAGAAGAATACCCCTGTTTGTGGTCCGGGAACCCTTACCACATTTGGCTCAACGAATATTTAGTGTCCTAATGGCGCATAGGCCCTGTAACGTTTGAGAAAGTTAACGGTAGCGTAAGAGTTATATATATAATGAGTGTTTTTTTCCAGGTATAGAAGTTTAAGTTGGCATTACTTTCCAAGATGGCGACCTATTTAACAGCTGTCAAGTGATTTATTCTCAGTTTGGTTTGGCAATTCATCAAAACGATCATCAAGCAAGGCGTAGATTCGTCGAATGGGCCCAAAACGAGATTGCCGTTGTTCCCGATTTTCGTAAGCGAATTTTGTTTAGCGATGAAGCACACTTCTGGTTGAATGGCTACGTCAACAAACAAAATTGTCGCATTTGGAGTGAAGCTAATCCACAAGCGTATGTCGAAACACCGTTACATCCAGAAAAACTGACTGTTTGGTGCGCTTTATGGGCTGGTGGAATCCTTCTTCAAAAACGATGAAGGCCACAACGTTACAGTCAATGGTGATCGGTATAGAGCCATGATTACTAACTTTTTCATTCCTGAATTGAACAATCATGATGTCCAGGAGCTGTGGTTCCAACAAGACGGCGCAACATGTCACACAGCTCGTGCCACAATCGATTTATTGAAAAACACTTTTGGTGACCGCCTAATTTCACGTTTTGGACCTGTGAATTGGCCTCCAAGATCTTGTGATTTAACACCGCTAGACTATTTTTTGTGGGGCTATGTAAAGTCATTGGTCTATGCGGATAAGCAACAAACGCTTGACCATTTGGAAGACAACATTCGCCGTGTTATTGCAATATACGGCCACAAATGTTGGAAAAAGTCATCGAAAATTGGACGTCCAGATTGGACTACATCCGAGCCAGCCATGACAGTCATATGCCAGAAATCATATTTAAAATGTAATGCCACAAGATTATCGTTCGAATAAAAAAAAATTCATGTCAATCGAATAATACATCGGTGTTTTATTGCAATTTAAAGTTTTATATCTTTAAAAAAACACCCTTTATATATATATTTTATATATATATATATATATATATATATATATATATATATATATATATATATATATATATATATATATATATATATATGGGAGACAACAAGGGGTCCAAGACGTGTTTGTCTTACTTCACATTTATTTTAAAACTTTAACAAAAATTAATTAAAAAGGTAGATATTTTTACAGATAAGTTTGACGATGATATTCAGAAGGTAACGCCTGCTCGCGCACCTCTCGCGTTCTTTTTTTCTAATTCTGCTCTAATGTCCAAGAGTTTTAGTTTTGATTTGCTGCGCCTGCGCGCGAAGACTGCTTGGCTTTGGCTGCCACAATCGGCCAGCCTGACTGTACGCTGTCCGCAGCGGTACGTCCATAGAGGCCAAAGGAGAATCTGAAACATACAAAAAAGACGGAACAGACAAGGACTATACGACAAATACACAAAGATTTAACATATCATAATTCTGCTGAACTAGACAGTTTCTCCATCATGTGAAGGCACCTCTTCGACATCCGGAAGGTTCCACAGGAAAACATTGTGTTTCACAGGCATAAGAACGTCTTTTTAACAAGTTGATCTTTGGTTGAACGCATCGATATTTTCCTCTGTAGAGTTCTGGACGTCTGTTCAAAACGATTTCTCTTTTTCCTTCGTTTCCACTGCCAAGGCTCAAAGATCCTTCGGAGCAACACAAACCGTCGATGTTCACTCTTCATAGGTAAAGGGTTAGGTGAGCGGGAGATAAATTCCACGGAACTCGTTTTCATGGCGCCATTGGCTTTCTTACACAATACTATAGGTGAACAATAATCAAAACACTCTCTTTTATAATACCTTGTCGTAACCAATCATCAATTTGATTGTTTACCTGTAATTTCTCAGAACAAGATAAACGTCTGGCTCTCTGACACACAGGAATATCATTTTTCAATTTAATACACATTTTTAACTTAGTACTCTTAATGTGATTGCATTTATAATTCTTAACTAGAGAACTCAAATCATTTCTAGTATTAAAGTTTTTAACATATGGCAAATCATAACTAGAGTTTTCTATCACATTTGAAACAGAAACATTTGGAAAAGAAACACCATAATCTGCACTCAAAGAGGATTCACTTTCACTTAATAAAACATCGCTCTTTGCGTGGCCTAGTTTTTATTTCAGAATATACACTGGGATGTATAATAAATTCTTCGGTCAAGGTCGGTGATATCGCCGTTCGCACACTTATACCGGGAGAGTGTTGATTAAGAGAAAGATTTATGGGTTTAACTTCTACCATACGCTGTTCGCCAAAACATGAGCTTAATGTTATGATTTCTTCGGAAGGTGTTTGCACTCTAATTAGTGAGGAATTTAAAACTGGGATCTGGCAACCTGAATCGATCAAGGCTGTTACGGGTTGATTTTCCACAAAAATGTTTACATATTGAAGATTTGCGCATTCATCGTTATTTTGTTTTTCGCTCTCGATTTTCAAAGTATTCACGTTTATTCTATTATGGATGTGGTCGTTAGATTCTTTAGGTTTAAAACGCTTCTCACAGTCTCTTGCGCAATGAGATGAATCACCGCATATATAGCAATTTTTATTTTCTCTTTCAAGATATTGGGGATAGTTCTCTTTAATCTTTGGTTTAAAGTTTTGTGATCTATTTTTAAAGGGGTCTTGGGTATATCCATAAGTAATAGGAGTTTCTTTATGTGATCCGCTTCTAGATGAAATATAAATATCGCACTCTTTAGCTAAATCAATAGGCCTAAACCAATCTTCTGCTTCTCGAATGCCAATATGGGTTGCAGTTTCCTTATTTAAAGTTTCAAATAATTTATCAGAAATTATAAGATCACATAGAGATTCAAAGGAATTAACTTTTCTTAACGAACCATAATATTGGAAGTTTGCCGTCGATCTTGCAGCAAATTGGATGTATGTCTCGCCTGATGATTTTACAGCATTTTTAAATGAGTTTAAACACTCGCGAGGGGTTAATTGGAATTCTCTGAGTATTATAGATTTTAGTTTTTCATAGTCATTTAATCCTCTTCTTTAATATACAATAAGACGTTATGAGCTCTTTCGCCCAGAAGATTTATTAAAATTTCAGATTTATATTCGTCATTTATTTTCTTGGTTAAAAATGCGCGTTCTAATGATTGGAAGAACAGATTAAAATTTTCAGATCTGGTGGGAACAGGAAGAGATAAAGTTTTTATACTTTTTATCATATTTTCTATGTTAGTTTCGAACTGTTTTTCTTCGACTTTAGCTGCAGGATTTAAACTTAATGCTTTATTTTTAGCCGTTTGAAGTTCGATTTCTTTTTCTAATTTTGCTAACTGAAGTTTCGCGAGCCCAATTTTTTGTTCTTCTAAAGTTACTTCTCTTTCGTTTCGCGATACTCTCTCATCTATACAGTTTTGAAAGTTTTAACGAAATCTGGATCACTTTCAAATGTACTACTGTTCTCAATTTTAGTCTTTAGTATAGCAATAGTGTCCGTGCTCTCCACAGAACCGTCTAGATCCTCAACAACTCTTATGAGATCCTCTTTAAGAGCGTTTTTATACATTTTAGAAAAATATGGAAAGATCCTACCTTTTTTTTTTCTGGCTCCCTTGTTGCTCGCACGTACGATGTATCCAATAAAAACGTTGATTCCACTGATTTCACCTCTTCGCAGGTTATATCGTTAGATGAAAAATAGTTCTTGAAATTGTTCGAATTGACACCTCTTCGCAGGTGTTTGTGAGTGGTTCCAACCTCTACACAGGCGGAATATTTGTCGATGGTTCGTTGAAAAATACACCTCTACACAGGTTATTTTGTTATTTGTTCCGACCTCTACACAGGCGGAATGAAGTTGAAAAATTCAACCTCTACACAGGTTGAACGAAGTTTTTCGAAAAATGGCGGCGCGTCTCCTCCACGGACGGCTTTTTTTTTTTTTCACGTTCAAATTTTGATCAAAATCGAAATTTTTTTTTTTTTCAATCCCGGCCTCTATACAGGCGGAGTATTCATGCTGAGTTGAAACCTCTACACAGGTTGAATATTTATGCTGAGTTCAAACCTCTACACAGGTTGAACGAAGTTTTCGAAAAATGGCGGAGCGTCTCCTCACGGACGCTTTTGTTCATTGTCCAGACTTTGGTTCAAAATCGAAATTTTATCGATCGCGGCCGAGCCCCCATAATTTGTGGGAGACAACAAGGGGTCCAAGACGTGTTTGTCTTACTTCACATTTATTTTAAAACTTTAACAAAAATTAATTAAAAAGGTAGATATTTTTACAGATAAGTTTGACGATGATATTCAGAAGGTAACGCCTGCTCGCGCACCTCTCGCGTTCTTTTTTTTCTAATTCTGCTCTAATGTCCAAGAGTTTTAGTTTTGATTTGCTGCGCCTGCGCGCGAAGACTGCTTGGCTTTGGCTGCCATATATATATATATATATATATATATATATATATATATATATATATATATATATATATATATATATATATATATATATATATGTATATATATATATATCATGATTTTTAAGACAGAATCAGATTAAAGTTAGAAAAGTCAAAAGACGATCTTTATTCTTTCATTTGTACATATGTTCTGACACCGAGATCAGGGAGGAAAAAACACGCCATGGTGGTGGTTTCAAGTGGATAACACTTGAAAAACATGGTAAGTATCGCTGCTTTGAAGAGGGGCTTGCAAGTTAATGCTGACATATGTTGACTATTAAATCTAACGATCTGGAATTAGATATGTTTATTGGCTAGGCCATATGTTCGGAAGAAATAAATGGGTGATTAGTTTGATACTTGAAGATGGGAACGGAGAAAGATTAGTCAAGTGCTAGATGGGGAATTTAATTTTTAATCTAATTTAATTATCCTTACATATATATATATATATATATATATATATATATATATATATATATAGTAAATTAAGTATTTGGTTTATTTAAGTCACAGTTATTAATTACAGAAAAACATTTACATTGAAGATATTCATAATATTTATCATTTCATTAGAGTTCAGCATATGTTATTTGTGATGAAGGCAACACAACCGTTCTCTTTGGTGCAGTGGTTCACACAAGGGGGGGGGGTAGTCCCCAGGTCCAGACCCCCATAGCCCTATTTATTTTTGGTTGCTTATAATCCTTTGTATATAGTACGTAAAATTTAATTATTTGTTATTAATAAATAATGTTATTTATTAATGCTAATTATTTATTCAATAATTAGTTTTTTACCATTTTTTTCCCCCGAAGACCGACAAAATCAAAAGAATATATTGGGTGTCGTATTGGAGCATGATAACGAGATGGATGGACTTTAGACCCTGGACCACCCTCTCTTTAAAATTTCCGGTATGCGCCACTGCTTCGGTGTTTTTCAACGATACCCCCTCTTCACTCCACGATCTTGAAATAGGGCGAATTCTTTCCAACATCTCGAATTACACTCAGAGTTTTAGACTCGTAAGTGTGTTCAAAGTTGGGGTTTCCCACTGCCACAGGTTGCCGGGGCGATTTCAGATGGTATGATCCCGCAATATTTAGAGTGCAGGTGGGAATAGAAACGGTGTTAACTTTTACACAAAAAGAAGCCGATTTTTCAGCAATGAGACTTCAAAACGTCACAGCACTATACATTTACAAACATCCATGTCTTCTCCGGGACTCTAACCTGAAGCCTTCGGTACAGCACTCAACGTCACTATCCCGTCTGGGAGCTTACAAAGGAAATAAATGATTGTCTGTTTTCGCCATATACACAAGAGCATGAACTTTACGCGGAGCACATTTTCGGGCAGAAAAAATGTCTCAACTTTCATAAAAATGTATGGCCTTGTAACTCATGCATTTGTTTATAATATATTGTTTTTGAAATTTCAAAATGTTTCATAAATAATTTGTTTTTATTTTAAAATGTAAAAGGCAAGCTCGATTAACATTATAGTATAGGAGAAAAAATGCGAAACACATTTTATAAAAGAAAAAATGTGCCAACTCGGTAAAAAGGAGTAGTATGATGAAATAAGTGATTCTGTACAGGATAGTGATACCAGAATATAAAATTAATGTTTGAGTACTTTTATGTCTGAAAAAATACTTCGAATTTGGGTCCTATTCTTTAACATTAGCCGAAAACAGCCTTATATAATTTAAGTCTTGCTACGGCATGAAAAATATAAAAGAAAAGTAGATACAATGTATCAAAATATTTTAAAAGGAACACTCTTGAATGTAAGAATCGAATAAGCTGATGAAAAAACATAAAAATGTTGAGTTCTGTAATTCTTGAAGGATTGTGAATATTTTAGACCTCCCCCAGCACTTTATAATTACATTAGGGATTATTTAGCAAAACCAGAATTTTTGGCCATTAATTTCCTCTGGGCCCTTAGGTGTTTTCCTAATTTAACGATATAGATGCTTATTCTGTTCGTATAAATAAAGAACATAACGAGTATTTTCACTTGTATAGTTAGTCGGTTTGAGTAACCCAGGTAAAAGGTTAAGAAGTCAAGGGTAAACTTAACATTAATTTATTAACATAATATTAAGATTTGGGTTAAATATGATTTGCGTGCTATTGTTCCATTTTATTCATAAAAATAAAAACCACAAATATAATTTGCCTCACTGATCATGCATGTGTGATTCTATATTTCTTTTTCTAATTTGAATACCGGATTATAAAGTAACTCTGGGAGAGTCTTTTTTGTGAGCTTATATAAGCTAAAATACTACCATTACCATAACTCGAAATTACTGAAAACTGTTAATATGTTAATAATAATTAATGTAAATATATATTTACGTAAATTAACATAACAAATTAAGAAATTTGGGAGGAACAAGTTATTCCCTTAACTGAAACATATTTCCCCCGTTTGAAAATTTTTAAATATTTGATTAAAATATTCAGTAGATTTCCTTTAATTTAAATGAGAAATAGTTAAATTAGATTACTAAATATGCAAAAGATCAGTATCTATCCATCTTTTATGACTTAAATTTGTTCATGTCACTTTTAATGTTTTTGTTATAAAAATACATCCCCCCCCTTCATAGTAAAAATATCATCATTTAAGGGGGTCACCTCACAAAAATCAGTAAAAACACTGATTTTAAATCTTTATTGGAAAATTATGAATCCTTCTACTTCTACTACAATTTAAGTTACATCTAAATTAGAGAAGTATTTTTTAGCAATTCTATATATTCTACAAGTATGCATTACTGAAAGAAAACAATGTTTACATTAAATTGTAATCTTTCAAAAGTGTAAATTACAATACAAAAGGAACATTTTTTTTATAATTCTACTCATCTCATAACTTTGAAACTTCACATATACTAATACTTTACAAATAAATATTTGAATGAGATTTTTTGCTTGTATCAAGGAAGTTCAAAAACATTTTCGAGATAAAAAGGACATGAACTTTTGTCATTTGGAAGATGTCCCCAGTGCCGGTTTAAGATAATTTCTCTCCCTGGGCGTAGAAGATCTACAGGCCCTCTTGGCGCTGGAGGATTGAAAATCAAAACCAGAAAATCTGGTTAAGTCCAGCTTATCGGGGATGTTCTGAGAACTCTGGCCCCTGGGTGCCCACCCCAAGCATCACTGGCTGTCCCCATGTGATTTTAAAAACAGACAAACTGCATCTCATTAAAGTAATAATAATAATGCAATAAAGAATCGAAAAAAGTTGGTGACTTTAGAACCAGTCAATTTTTTAAAAAAATATTCCTTAAATTTAGTCCTTCCTCACATTTTGGAGATTAGGAAAATGCTATGTGAAATGACTTCCCTAAAACATTTACGGAAACATTTAATTTTAAGAATTTTAACAAAATCAATCTTGGAACAAGAAACAATCACAAGTATAGATAAAATCCCAATATTTCTTTAAAATTATTTTTATTCCCTTGTAACACTATACCGTAAAATCCGGCGTATAACGCGCACCTATACTTTCAAGCTGCAATTTTTAATTTTTAGGTATATTCGTCGTATAACGCGCTTCCATTTTACAAAGAAACCTGAAATGTATGTATACAATGCTCTTATGTTTTGAAGTCATTTATTTGAGATATTATTCCAAGATTTAGATAAAAATTGTATCCAACTGGAATTACAACCCTTTAAGTTCATAAGAAATATCATTTCTTTTAAATAAACAGTATTTCGATACATATAGAAGCCTAATTTTTCTATATGCTAATCTTCTTTTAAAATTTTTTAAGCTCTCATTTTCATACCCGGCGTATAACGCGCACCCGTTAATTTCGATATCATTTTTTTTGTGTTAAAAGTGCACGTTATATGCCAGATTTTACGGTAATTATTAAAACACAGCCTTTTAGTGATAAGTAAGAGTTAAAAATATTGGTCTATATGTATACAAATGGATGTTTGTATATATGACCTCGCTTCACTTCAACACCGTTTAACCTATCACTTTGAACATTGGCATGTATATGTATTTTTTTGTAGAGAAGGCTTTTGTGCTATCCTCTTTGTTGCAGCTTCCCACCAGGTAATGCTACAGCATATCCACTTCTGCACCGTTCAATCAATTGCCAAGTGGCCAACAGGGAAACCAAAAATGAAGCCCACTTGGCTCTATTGCCAACATTTTGATATGTTTCCATTGAATCGCCATTATAATGCAAGAAGCGGCGTTGCATGTGAATATTACAACTTAACATGAAATAAATACAACAAAAAGTAATATTAACGTATTACACATCCAGATATAAATTAGTTACACTATTTTAAGCTTTCATTACACAAAATTTGTAACAATGTGTTATTTTTGCTGAGCAGAGATCAGCTTAGGAAGGTGTTTTCAAAAATCGACTCACAAGAGAGCTACGGGGCGTTATACGTAGGCTGTTCAGTAAGTAATAAGACTAATTTTACTGCCGCGAAACTACTCATCGGAAAATTAATTTCTGAGGCACATAAGAAAAGTTTGTTGTCTGTATTAACAAAAGATACCGATAGAGAGCGTGTACAGACTCATTTTCTTGAGTACCACGTGCTCGAACTGAATCATGTTTGCGGGCGTCTACGAGCCGCGGCCTGTTGTGGAAATGGAAGCAAAAATCTGCTAAAATCAGCATCGGAGACCTTTGATTTGATACGATATGATTAAAAACTGAAATAAGATGGCAACAATATCGTAAAATGCTTCATCATAGCAGTCAAAGCTTGGTTGCATCACTGATCCAACCATAAAATAACAAAGCAGTGAACGGAAACATCCATCTTTACCTGCTCCAAAGAAAGCAAAAACTGTGAAATTGGCGTATAAAGTTATGACCATAATTTTTTTGATTATAAAGGAATTGTATAACTACACGCTGTCGAACCCGGTGCTACCGTAAACGGATCGTACTACGCGAATGTTCTGCGAATTGGTTGATTGATTGAATATTAACGTCGCACTGTTCAGCTACATGAGGGCTTTTGGCGACGGACCACGTAATTTTGAACCATGGTCAAGTAACGTGGACGACACCTGAGCTGGTACCCCCCTCTCCCAACTACCACACTACACCAACGGGAGGACGTTTCAGCTCTCGACAGATTTAACGTGCATCGCTGCCCTACACGGCGGGTCTTTAGTGGTACTGGGATCGAACTCGTGACAAAGCAAGTCACGATACGATACCTATACTACTCGGCTACCACGGTCAAATGTTCTGCGAACAATGATATAGCACGTTAAAGGAAACGTCCATTGCTCCGAAATGGCTTCATATTCCACCATGGCAGTACCTGATCATATATTGCTCGTTGCGTACTGGATGTTTCTCAGCAAAACACAACGTAGAGATTTTATCACTCCCTCTATACAGTCCTGATAAAACTCCATGTGATTTCTGGCTGTTTCCTCAACTTAAGAAACCATTACGAGGCAAACGTTTTGCAAACAACAAAGCATGTGTAAAGGCTGCGGAGGCGAATTTGATGAAGCTCTCACAGAATGGACTTTTACATGTTTTTAAGAAGTGGTCAGAACATTGGGATACATGCATTACGTGCTGTTGAAGTTATTTTGAAAAAGACCATGCAAATGATGACGATTAAAGGTATTCTTTTTTATATAATTTTAGTCTTATTACTTATTGAACAGCTCTCGTAAGTAGAAAAAGAATCCTTTTTATTAGCTATTAGACCTCCAGAGTTAAAGTTTAACAAATATATATATTTTTTTTGTTCAGCTGAGATATGCAAAAAGCTTTTTTTGGGTTTAATTTGCAATTCACATAAAATTAACCCATTAAAAACTTCTGTATCCTTCAATCTGTATTGTTTAATTTTTTAATTCAGGCGTGTGAAAAACGGGTATACCAACTAGTTATATATATAAAAACTATAATTTCTTTACATTGGTAAGTTACTTTTATTTTGTTTCAAAATAAATTTTTGACAACGAGTTTTTTAATATATGAATTAGTACAGAAAAATATAGGAAATAAATTTAGTGAAAACAGAAAACGTAATTAAAACTACAGCCCTAAAACAAAGAAAAACGCACATTTTAATGAATTGGAATGACAAAAAGTTACATTTCACACACACGTCTGCTAAAAGTTATCCTTATTTATTACTCGGCAACTTTAACCTAGAAAAGTCTGTAGCAATTAGAGTTTTAATGTAATTATACCTCTGAACATAATTCTTCGAGGGATTTCATAAAAGAAAGGCGACGAAGAGTGCAAATTCGAACAAAGAACGTATGTTCTGCTCGAAGAGTTTATATTTATTCCCCCGGATGTATTTAAGACAGATGAAAAGAATCGGTAATTATCAGAAAAATAATCTACAATGCACTTCCTTTGGTGCTTTTCGAGGCAAAAGGTATGCCTTATGCAAATGCAAAGCTATGTTTTTCAATCCCTAACATCATGTAGGTCACTGTTACTATGTTCTTTGTGATGTATCTCTTTCAAAATGTACACTGTTCATCAAATCATTATTTGAATGTACAGTTTCAAAAGGAAAGTGAAACGTGAATAATGAGTGATAACGGAAAGTACATATCCGGCTTAATGGAACATGTTCATGTGGAAACTAGACGAGCCCTTGAAGACAGTGTGAAATGAAAAGGACTTCAGAATTTCAATAAATGCATGTTAAAAATTCTAAGACATTTTTTAAAAAAAAAGAAAAAGAAAGGAAAAGAAAGTTATTTCTCTCTCTCTCACACACACACATACAATGAATGAAACTCTAAATGTATTTTTATTGCTAGAATTGCTCAATATTACATAGAATAAATTATTGTAGTACAATTCAAGAAAATGAATTATTAAAATTAGAATAGGATGATTTTCTTAGAGATAGAAAGTTTTAGCAAAATTTGGGTTTCCCTAAAGTTTTACAGTTGATTCTCTAAAATGATAAAAATATTCCTCGTTGATAAATTACGTAAATTTCGAAAGTTCTCTTAGATATTTAAAATTTCCGTATTTACACAAATCTAAGCCGCACTAACTTCTCAGTTTTAATAATAATGAAAATCGGATGAGGTTTAGAATCGATTTGCCGAAGAGGGGAAATTGAATTTCTACCCTTTCAAAAGGAAAAATAGAACCGTCCATTCTGGACACTTGCATCGATGACTTATCCCATTCCGCATTTTATCTCCAGTGCGTTTTCTTTTAATCACCTAAACGTAAAAGATATCTGTAATAGCATTAAGAGACGAGTTCACTATGACGCAAGTATGAAAAGGTAGGCAATTTTATAAGCAGAAAAAACGGAAGTAGAGCAGTGGCCACTGAAAATTCGACATGGATAGTAGTAGAAAAGTGGGGGTTCTGGATCACGAGGCGCTGAGGTGCTTGAGGTCCCCGCCTCCCCGAACGAGTTCTCTCCGTCCCCTCCACCCCTTCCCGCGGTTCTCCCCATCCAACCCTTCCGGCGTTCCCCTCCATCCACCCCCCTTCCAACCGGTCCCTCCAATTTCGTCCTTCATCCGTGACACTTTACACCCCCCCTTTCCCTTCTATTTTCTCTTAGCGGGATATTGCATAAACAATCAAAATAGAAAAACAAAGCATAAATAATTTTAGGCTAATAATTTTTTCTGTAGGCTACAATACTGAAATATTGCTTTTCATTTATAGATATGATTAAAATATGGGAAGATAGATTTCGTAAATAAACCATATTGAAAAAGCGCGTTTTTTTTTTTGTGAATCTGATTATAATAGTGATGTCATATGACTAGTGACATCAGTAATTTTTCTACCAATCAGTTGCTTCCAAAGTTACGTCATGAAAATGAACCAATCAGCTTACTGTTGCCACCTTGTAATACTCATTTTTTTCTTTCTGTGTATCATTTCTTCTCAAGCTCTGAGTTGGTAGAATACTTTGCTTCTCGATAAAGAATTATCACGTTCCAACCCTACCACAAAATTTCAAGATATTTTCTTTCGTGATTAGTAAATTGAAATTTATTTAGTTAACCATGAAACATGCTACACCTCTCGCCTTCTACCATCCTCGAGCCAAAAGAGTGTGTTTTGATAAAGACAACGGGAAAGCTTCTTCGTTTAAACCAGATGCTGTTCCTGAGAATCATTTCCATTTAGGAAGTCACAACTACGCCGTTGTTTCTGATTTTGCAGACGTTGCACGAATTCACTTGCGCCGATACAAGCTCGATGCCGCTGGATCTCTTTTACCTACCAAAGATGGAATCACTGTAACACCTTCCGTATGGTTAGCCCTCGTAAGAGAATTTTCTGCAATCGATCAAGCCTTTGAGGATGGAAAAGTATTTGTTATCAAGGATTGTCTCTTACTTTCCCGAACTGTTATCGAGAATGTCACTCATATCATAATGCAACGTTATTTCCAACGAAAGGACTTTTACTCGTAAATTTTTTGACTCCAGTTTCCATGCTAAAAGAAACGGAATGGAATGTATTAAAAGATATCCATAAGCAGATCACGTCGAAAACTGTTTCAATCATGTTCGGGCGTGTTTTTCTGAAACTTCTGAGGCAAGAAGTGGCTAAACACATTCCTTTTCCAAAATCTGACTGCGTCGATTGTATCGACGCAGAAATGGTTCTCACTACATCAATGGTCGAACTCTTATGTAACCATATCGAAGAAAATATTTCATCATTGTTCGTATGCTTCGGATGTTTGGAAGGATACGAAAATCAACTAGGTCATGAATGTATGACATATTCAAACGGACAGAGAATTTCCGAATATGGTGATTTAGCCATATTAAACATGGACTGGGATAAACTGGTTGCAGATTTTGTCAATCGAAACATCCAAATGGTAAATTACATGAATGAGATGTTTCTCAATAAGTTGAATATGAATGTGCTGATAGAAAATGCTAAACAAATGTATGTTGCTAGAGATTCTTTATTATTATTGTAAATAAAAGTATTATTTTTCTTCTTCAAAGTGTATTTCTTATTTATTTATTTTTTTAAGAAAAAAAAGTGGTAAAGTACACACACAGAGAGATAGGCACACAATTCGTACAAATGTATTATTCTCATTAAATTTAAAACCTAAGATTGTAAAAATGATAAAAAATATGCTCAAAATGTATTCATTTCTAAGGGTTTTTCTTCAAGGCTAACATGAATTTTCATATTGATTCAAAACATTGTTTCGAGTATGCTTTTTGCTTATATGTTTCGCTCGTAAAGATGTTGATTTTAATACTCAGAAAAGTTGAAAAAAAAAACCTGATTGAAAATAAAATAATCACCTTTTACAATTAAGAGAGAAATAAAAATAAATGATTATAAAAATAGCATATTGAATAAATCATCAGTTTCAAAAAATTGAGTTCGTGTGAAGTTTAATGAATATAATATATTTATAGACATGTGTCAGTGTTCTTTCCAAGTATGCTTAGGTAATGCCATTGAAAAATAAGATAAACCGAAGTTATTGTATTAGCTTATTTAGAAATATATTTCTTTTTCTCGGCACATCTCCAACCCAAAATATTGCAAACAAATACGGAGAAATAATTTGTAATCGCTGCATTTAAAAAATGTCTACGAAAAAAAAAAAAAGATGGGAAGTATTCGAAACTTTTTCATCAAAACAAAGCTACAGAAAGGTAATTGATGCATTTATGAGATAGAAAGAAGTTTTACTTGTAGACATTACTAGATTCTAAGGTAAAAACTCTAAGGATTGAGGAACCAGAAAGCCGAAACCATTGAATGAACTTTTAAAAGATATTTATTTTTATCGGCACATTTAAAGGAAAAATACAAAGAGAGGCCGAAAAAACATTTATAAATTCTGTGTTCCCCGAATACCTTTGAAAATATAAATAAGGTAACTGAAATTTTTAAATCAAATCAAATGTGGGGAGAGGTAATCATTCCTTTTAAAAGAGATTGTAAAGTAATATACATATCAATGGGCTTTTTAGAAAAGAGTACTGTGGTGGGTCTAACCGTTGAAGTCTGAGAAAGTTGAAACTAACCTATTAAGTCAAAAGATGTTTCCCAATCTAACAAAAAAAAAAAAACACCGGTGGTTAGAAAAATTCTCACGTAAAAACATTTTGAAAGAATCTTCGAGAGCAAATAAAAAGTAATTGGAACTCTCCCTATGAAAAAAACTAAGAATTTTATCTCCATAGGGTAGCAATCAACCCATTCATAGGTATGTATGAAACTCGTGTGTAAGAATTTCAAGATTGTAACAGTTGTAAGTCTAACTATTGAAGAATAAATTGCGAAATTATCCTATTAGCTTGTAAAAAAACCATTTGTCTGAGTATCTCTTTCAAAAAAAAAAAAGCACAAACAGATGTTGCGAAAAGTCCACACAAAACATACCCTTAAAGCAGACTTTGTGTGTGTGCGAATATATCAGTACAAAATAAAAGAAACTTAACAACTGGACAATGGAAGAATTTGGTTTACCTACAGGGAGGTAGTAAAATCGCATTCTTTAAGTTGTGGGGAGAAAAGTGTGGCTGTTGTGAGTAAGTTTGAAGTAATTGGAATTTTACAGCTTTTGAAAGTGGGAAAAATCAGTTTACCTACAGGGAGGTAGTAAAATCGCATTCTTTAAGTTGTGGGGAGAAAAGTGTGGCTGTTGTGAGTAAGTCTGAAGTAATTGGAATTTTACAGCTTTTGAAGGTGGGAAAAATCAGTTTACCTGCAGGGAGGGGGTTGTAAAACCCCATTCATACGGTTGAGGGGAGATGCCAAATACTTTTAGAGTTAAAAAGAAGATAAGCCCCGCCCTTTCTTTCGCTATTCGTTACAAAAAAAAATACTTTTAATTATTCTTCACTGTATTCCTACGCATAACGATTGATTCCGTATATAAGCAGATGAGGCGAATGAACCAATTCACTTCTAGCTCGAAATTTTTTCTGTGCGCACTTCATGCTTAAACTTTTACAATGGATATCGAAAAAATATTCGAAGAGACTGATTTTCCTATCAACGACAAGGTTTTGGCTTCTGCGGATTTTGGAGACTTATCCAGTGAGTTAGATGAACCCTTCGATGGCGTTTTAAGAGGAACATTTTCATGCGATAAATGCGATAGTGTTTTCACGCATCGTCGCAGTTTAGAAAGACATCGACTTTCAATTCACACCACTTCAGCCTTATTCCATTGCAAAATATGCAAAAAGAGATTCAATCGAAAAGATAACTTCGTTCGACATTCAAAAATTCATAAATTAACACCGATTATCATGAAACTGTCTCGAACAGCCAATGGAGAAGAAAATTCCTCTGCGAACACATCCTCGGAAGCCGCACCCGGTCCCTCTACCGCCACGGAAACGACTCTTTCCGATCACGGCAGGACTTCTATTTCAACTGCACCATCGCGAAAACGAACTGTTTCGCCCACTAGAAAATGCATGTTTGGATACTTTTGAAGTGTACACATTCTTTCCAGATACTTCAACATCGAAGGACTTAACTGTGAGCCTTCACAGCATTAAGACAGAAATTTTGAAAAAATTAAGGAAACAGCGTCTTCAAAGCAGGGTGTGAAGTGGTATCTCAACAGCTGTGTTCACTTCATCCGAAAAATTACTACAGAGGATTTTGAGACCTGTACATCATATTTTAGATCAAGATGTGCTATTACATTAACCGAGGAAATTCCTGACGTTGAAACAAGCATTGCAAAGGTAACAAGTTAATTCATTTTTTTTCTTTAAAAATAATAAAATAAAATGTAAAAGAAATTTTTAAAAGAATTTTAAGAAAAGTTATTCAAATAACTATAAAATATATACCGTGGAAATATATTTCAGAATTATTTTACATCGAATGTGATTATAATTTGAATTTATTATTATTTTTTTAAAGGTTATCACATCATGTAATGAATTTGAAAATAGAGGATCGGGATGGGAATTCCAAGATGTGTTGAAGAATGAACTTAAGATTGCTATCTACAAGCCCTTAGCAGCAGCTTCTTACATTCCTCTTCCACCAAAGCTGATTAAAAAAAAAGGCAATATTAAACATCAGAAATGAGGACCAACATTGTTTTTTATGGTGTGTGTTAGCTCATCTTCATCCTGCTCAAGCCAATGCAAATAGAGTGAGTACTTATTTAAAATTTCAGAATGAATTATGCACGAAAAAACCTTACATTTCCTACTCCATTAAATCAGATTGAATGCTTTGAAGAAAAAAATAAAATATCAATTAATGTGTTCGGTTTCGAGAATGAAATATTCCCCTTGAAAATAACAACAAAGAATTTTGATAAACATGTAAATTTGCTTTTGATCTCAAATCAAGAGAAAAGACATTATTGTCTTATTAAAAATTTAAATCGATTACTTTCAGACTTAACACAACATAAATCAGAAAGTTTTTATTGCAATTATTGTCTTCACAGGTTTGTTAAAAATCAATCTTAGATGCCCATATAGTAGACTGTAGGAAACATAAAGAACAAAAAATAAAAATGCCCGAAAACAAATGGTTAGAATTTGAAAACTTTAAATTTAATTTACCTGTTCCATATACTATTTACGCCGACTTTGAATCCCTTATTGTGAAAATCAACTCATGCGCGCCTGATCCTGAAAGATCTTCCACTGTACCAATAGCAAATCATATTCCATGTGGTTATGCGTATGTGGTGATTGGACCTGATGGAAGTTTTAAAAAACCACCTGTTGTTTATCGAGGAGAAAATGCCGTTGACCATTTTTTAAAAACATTATTAAAGAAGAGGAAGATATACTAAATATTTTGAAAAAAAAAAAACTGGGCCGATACTTTTTTCTGATGAGAATAAATTACATTTTAAAAATGCCACTTTTTGTCACATATGTGAAAAACCTTTATTGGGGGATAGAGTCCGGGATCATGACCATCTCACCGGTTTATACCGGGGTGCTGCTCATAATATTTGCAATATTAATTATACATTGGCTAAACATATCCCTGTCGTAATTCACAATTTACGAGGGTATGATTCCCATTTGATCATGCAGAGTGTTGGGAAAATAAAAAACAAAAATCTTACTTGTATACCTTCCAATAGTGAAAAATATATATCTTTTTCTCTCGGTTCTCTACGCTTTCTCGATTCGCTGCAATTTTTAAATGCCTCTCTCGAAAAGTTAGTTTCGAATTTAGAAAAAATGAATTAACACTAACAAATAAATTTTTCAAGGAAAAAACCGATCTGATGCTTCATAAAGGAATTTACCCCTATGAATATATGGATACTTTCCAAAAATTTAATGAAGGATGCTTGCCCTCTAAAGAAGCCTTTTTTAGCTCACTTACAAATGAAACTGTAAGTGATGATGATTATGCACATTGTCAAAACGTATGGAAAAGTTTTAATCTTAAAACTCTAGGAGAGTATCACGATCTGTACGTGACGAGTGACGTAATTCTACTTGCAGACGTTTTTCAAAATTTTCGACAATTATGCTTAAATTTTTACAAACTAGATCCATGTCATTGTTACACGGCTCCCGGACTCGCTTGGCAAGCATGTCTTTACATGTCGCGAGTCAAACTGGAGCTTTTTACAGATTTAGACATGCATTTATTTGTCGAGAGAGGCATAAGAGGTGGCATTTCAATGATATCCCATAGATTTAGTTCAGCTAACAACAAATATTTAGACTCTTACGATGAAAACAAACCATCTAAATACATCCTTTATTTGGATGCAAATAATTTATATGGATGGGCAATGTCCCAACCCTTACCTACTCACGGTTTTGAGTGGATTACACAGCCAATTGATTTTATGGAAATTCCAGATGAGTCAGACATAGGTTATATTTTAGAAGTAGACATGGATTATCCACAAAACCTACACAATTTACATAATGACTATCCCCCTGGCCCCAGAAACATTAAATGTGACAAATGATATGCTGTCTCCATACTGCAAAGAAATAGCGCAAGAACATAATTTAAATACCAATAGCTGTACGAAATTAGTTCCTAATTTAATGAGTAAAAAAGGATATATCGTTCATTATAGAAATTTAAAACAGTATGTTTCTCTAGGTTTAAAAGTAACTAAAATCCACAAAGTACTTAAATTTCACCAAAGACCTTGGCTTAAAAAATATATTGATTTTAATACGGAAAAAAGAAAAAACGCGAAAAGCTCATTTGAAAAAATCTCTTTAAACTTTTAAATAATGCCGTATTCGGTAAAACCATGGAAAACCTACGGAAGCGCACAGTAATAGATCTTGTACAGGATCAGAAAAAATCGAAGAAACTCGTTGCTTCTCCAGCATTTCATAATTTTCGTATAATAACAACAGATTTAGTTTCGATAGAGAGAAAAAAAGTTTCCCTTTTATTAAATAGACCGATCTACATTGGTTTCTCCATTCTAGACATATCTAAGATTCTTATGTATAATTTTCATTATAAGTATATAAAATCAAAATACGATACCAATGCAAAATTACTTTTTACTGATACTGATTCGTTGTGCTATGAAATTGTAACACAAGACGTGTATGAAGATATGCAGAAAGATCTACATTTCTTCGATACTTCCGATTATCCCCAAACTCATCCCCTATACTGCGAAATAAATAAAAAAGTGCTTGGCAAGATGAAAGATGAGTTATCATCCAGTTTGGCTCTTGAATTCGTTGGGCTCAAACCAAAAATGTATAGTTTAAAAAGTGCTGAAATGGAGAAAAAACGGCGAAAGGAGTCTCAAAAATTATTATCCAACAACAAATTAGACATAGAGACTACAAAGAGACTTTGTTATATCGTCGTCGTGGATTAGCCAAAGCTAAAAAAATAGCAAGTCACAATCACATTGTGCAAACTGTGGCTTATCAAAAGTCAACTCTGAGCCCTTTTGATAGCAAAAGATACATTCTACAAGATGGAATAAATACTTTAGCATATGGTCACTTTAAAATTTAGTAGCAAACTTATGTTATTTTCACTTAAAAAAAATTCACCATGATGAATGAGTAAATATGTTGATGGTAAATACGTTATAGATAAATACATCTCAAAATTTTGAGTTTTTATATTTTGTAAAAATTTGGGTATTTATTTATATATATTTGTATTAGAGTGAAACATTCCTTCACCCTGTCAAAATGTTGCTTTGCCTATGAAAAGATTATGTAAATGAAATTATTCTGTAAATGGTATATGACCACTTCTTAGTTTTTGTTTTTGAAATAAAAACAAAAAAAAATAATTTTAAAAAAAATATCGATGTACTATTACATTCCATATGTGTGGAGGACGGATTCTTTATTTACATTGAAATGTTAATGCTATATCATTTACTCTAATCAATTCAGTTTCATTATTGTTGTAAATATTGTTTGTTGTATCTCTGTACATTGTTATTATTTTATTGTAAATAAACAGTTGATATAAAAATGTTTTTGTTCAATCTCAATTATTTGGTATTCATAGTTAAATATTTTTATGCAAGTAAAATTATAAACATATTTACAATATAAATAGTATGAGAAATTTACAAATCCTTGCATTTGCAATGGAGTTTCCAACCATACAACATCCATCATCTATGCTAATAAGTGGTCCTTCCAATTCTGGAAAAACTTACTTTGTCAAAAAGTTGTTGGATTATGAAATGTTTAAGCCAACTCCTTCAAAAATCATTTGGTGTTATGGTGCTTATCAAACTCTGTTTGATGAAATTTCTAATGTCGAGTTCATTGATGGTTTACCCTCAGATCTTAGCCAGATAAGTAATGCATTAATCATTATTGATGATTTAATGTCCGAATTAGGAGGCGATAAAAATTATCAAATTTATTTACAAAAGGTAGTCATCATAAGAATATTTCTGTTATATTTATTGTTCAAAATCTTTTTTATAAAGGGGCAGAATTTCGAACTATTTCATTAAATGCATCTTATATGTGTTGCTTTAAAAATGTAAGGGATAAAATGCAAATGGCTTCATTAGCTAAACAAATGTATCCGAGTCAAACCAAGTACTTTCAAGAGAGTTTCAAGGATGCAACTTCAGTCGCATATGGTTATTTGTTTATTGATTTAAGGCCAGAAACAGATGAAAAATTACGTCTTCGCACCGGATTATTTCCAGAAGATGAGAATATCTTCTATCAACCCCGATAACTCAAAATTGGTTCATTTCCAAATAAAAAAAAAAATCGTTAAAAAAAGAAATCAAACTTTTAAATTAAATTAGATACTTTATTATAGTAGATACCTTCTCAAAAATTACTGTAACTGGAAAAAAAAGTTTACATGAGGTAAAATAATTAAGTTTTAAAAGTTATTTAAAGCTTGTTATACAATCATTTTTTTCATTTAACTTAAAGATGTTAGCGAGTCAACATATTAATCATTTGAAGCAACTGGCTCGAAGCAAAAGCAAAGCTGCTCTTTTACGAAATTGTACAAACTCCCTCATAAAGGCTTTGTGCGAATGTACCATCAACATTCTCAAAGGAAACGTCCCTTTGACAAAACATCGAAAGTCTCGGCTGTCCCCCTACAAAAAAGTGCTAAGAAAATTAGCAAGTAGGAAAGTACCATTATATAAAAAAAGGAAACTTCTTGTACAGAAAGGCGAAGGTTTTCTGAGCTTCCTCATACCTGCAGCAGTTTCTGTTATATCTTCATTACTTCATGGAACACACTAAGAAATTCGTCCTTGTACCTGAAGAAAGACTTCGACAATTCGCTGAAATTCATTTAACCGATTTAGATAAGGAAATGCACAAAATTCTTCGAAAACCTAACTTAAGCGATCAAGAGAAAGCTACTTTATATACTCAAATTCTTCAAAAGTATACAAATTTTCCTCTGCCAACCCAGAACATAACAGAACCAATACATGAAGTTAAATCTGAGGACTTTAATACAAATGAGAGAAAAGAATTTGACCGAATGAATTCCTCTGATGAAATACGAATAAATATCGAAAATGAAATTTTGAATCAGATGCCTCTGAAAAGAAGATACCAAGCTGAGAAAATTATGGAACTTCTTCAACAAAATAGTGCGTCATTATCATGGACTAATGAGAAAGAACTAATGATCAAAAATAAGATACTTCCAAATACCAACATTGTAGACTTGGTAGCGTTTTTGTTAAAAGATAGAAAAACTGAACCGAATGGACTTCGGAATTTTATTGATATTCTAAAAGAGTTTGATTTTCCATCTCAGTTAATAAAAAACAGATATTTTAAGTACGAGACTATGTATGCAAAACCTGCTACTTGGATTCAATATTAAATATTTTATGTATGCTTGATATTTTAAATAAAGCTTTTTTTTTCATTGAAACATTGTGTGCGTTTTTATTTATGATATGATTAAAGAGGGTTAATAAAGCAAAAAATTTTAATTAGTGTATTTACTGTTGAAATGCAAAAAAAAAAAAAAAAAAAAAAAAGATATATGAATTGAGAATTAATTTAAAAAAATGAAGGGGAACAATAAGAGAGGGGTCAAAGAAAATTTAAAGAATAAAGGATAGGAATAGAAAATAGTGTTAACTTGTTTTTAATTAAATGTTTATAAAAAAAGATAATAGTTTGAAATTGTAATTAGAAATACTTATCGCTTGATAAAGACATATGGAAAACTTTAAATAATAAATAGAATGTATATGTGTGATAAACTATAAAAACAAAAAATCAATTTTTTTTTTTCTTTAATATTTTTTTTTTTATTTCTTAAAAACCATCTTTACATTATAAATTTTTTGAAATACAAATACAGTCTAAAATCATTTTTCTTGCGGTTAAGAAAGCGTCCCAAAATGTCACTCATTGAATGTCCTTTACACCTTTTAAGAAGATAGAATATACAATATTGTCCACAAACATTGGATGTGAGGCTTTGTAATGAAGTTTCATTATATATTACGTTTGGAAATAATTTCACATATTGCGAGATATGAGGCTCGTATACCGATGGTGGAAATCCATAAGAGTCAAAAAATTCGATGGTCTTTTCATCTTGAATATACATAGCTAACCAATGAGATCCTTCTTCATCATGGGGGTCTGTATTTACCACGAGTGCTGCTTTTTTCTTGACCTTGGGTATTTTGTCAGAAGGATACACACCTAAGAAATCTCTAGGAGCCTCCTTTGATAAAATTTTACTTATCTGAGAGGTGAACATTTAATTCCCAAAGTCAAATAAAACGTTTCGTGTCTTGTTTATTTCAATCAGTGATTCAAATTCGGCGAATACAATAAGTGAGACAGTTTCATTCAGAGCCTTATTAAATTTTAACTCGACTCTCAAATTGCTGTGACGAATGAGATTAAAATGCTCTCCTTCACAAAGATCTGGGGATAAATCAAATAAAAAAAGGGAATAGCCTTTAGAAAATTCTGATCTAGACAAATGAAGTCCTTCAGAATTTAAAAATAAGTTATTGTAAGCTTGAATATAATTTCCTTTTTCAAAATCTAGCTCTAGGGGTTGATGGGGAACAGGTTGACCGTCTACGTACACACCGATAAAATTCACATCATAATGTTTGAATTCGAAAGGAGATTTTTTATAATTCCCATTGAAGGCATCATTATCTACACATGCTATGACAATACGCTTAGGCATTTGTCCAGAAAATACATTATCTTGAATGAAAGAATAACTAGATTGTGGGATTGAAAACACCTTGCAGCTAACTCGATCAATTGGGTATTTCGCCGTTGTTCTTTCTAAAGCTTTCGCATGACCTATAACAACCGCCGGATTAACTTGTACTTTTCTTACATAAAGGGAGACATGTTCAAAAATCACGTTGTAATCTCCCTCTCCCATCAAACAAAATGATGGTTTACTTCGGATGAGTTTTAGTTTCACATCCACTAAATTTAATAAAAGTCTGTCTTGGTTAAATAAATCCACATGTAGTCGTCCAACCATATCAACAGTTCCACTTCCTTTAATGAACTTCACGCGGCTTTTGAATCCTTCATTCGGTTCCTTATCGTTTTCATCATAAACATTCATCCTGCCAGCAGTGTCTTTATAATAAAGTTCAGATGTCAGCTGAGAAGTTTTGCTGTCGTACCCATGATTTAATAAAGTTTCTATTATAGCTCTATAGGGATATGTATTATTGCTAGAGGAAACTGTTCTTTCGTTTAAGCAAACGTCTACTTGGGAAAACAAACTGTGCAAAAATAAGTTTACAGGTCCAACTTTATTTTCATTAGTAATTACTTTACCATCGCTTTTAAAGATTTTTGCTCGAACATGTAATTGGGTCTGAGAGAGATCTAGGTAAGCATCACCACTTCCAGGTATGAGGAATTCAATAGGACCTCCATCTGCAACATTAGTAATGGGATGGAATTGTACCCATTGACCTTTTCTATTACAGTTTGGGTAGGAGGAGCTAAAAATAAATTCAGCTCAGATTTAACACATTCAGGAGACTCCTTTAATAGAAAAGCCATCACTCCTAATGATCGAAAATATCTCGTCCTCTTACTTTCTTCGATTTGGAAGAACTGGTAGCTTTCATTCCTTTCCTCTTTCTTTTATACCTTTGATGCTTCTTACCACGCCCTATCATTTCGTCAGCTTTTTGGATAGCTTTTTTATTAACTTTTTTCCAGTTTCATTAGTCCTTTGTCTAGCAGACTCTGGAAAACTCTGCCCTCCAACATATCATTTGCAATTTGTGTGCTTGTTTTCAAAACTTCTTTTCCCACTGATTTAGCACCACTCTTAAGAAAAGGTAAAGCTGTACGGAATAATCGTTTGAACCATCCACCAATACCATATCCTTTCTGAAAAGATTGTCCAGCGTAATATGGGAGTCCATTTCCTGTTTGTGAAATGTAATAGTCTTCAAATTGCTTTGTACAACAATTATAAGGAACAAGCATCTTTACTCATTAAATTTCTTTCAAGAAATGAATTTTATATTTACTCACATCTTCTTTTAAATGATTTGTCTCAGCCTAAAATGTAACACAGCTATCACGCGACCTCTCTCAAAAGGAACTAAGTCACCAGAATGTAATCGCAGAATCATTTCAATCGTTTGGAACTGTTGTCGAATAACAGGTACGTAGTGAGGTCTTGTATAGTGAGCATTGACTATTTCTCCGTCTTTTCCTTCTACTTTTATAATTTTCAGGAGTGGAGCTTGAGTGTGACCGACGATCTGAGGTTCAACGAGATCACAGTAGGCATAGATGATAGGAAATGATGCTGTAGGATCAGCTATGTATGGACTTTCCACTGATTTTTTATATTCACCAGGTTCAAAACCTAATAATTCAGCTAGGCCTTTGTATAAAACGACTCTAGCCTGATCACCAAGCTTTATCTTTACCTTCTTTGTCACAGAATGATAAATAAACTCGATTTTATTTTGATGCAATTCCAAATGCATTCCTTTTAAAATATCTGGCACAGTTTCATAACAACCTGGTGGAACTCGTCTCACAAGTAATTCTCCATTACCTACATCAAATCCAAATATATTATTATCGTTTCTTATGTTATACCATGTGTGTGGATATATTAAATCTACTAAGCCAACTTCCCACTCTCCATTATTCAAAGTAACGGGCAATGGAAGTTGAGTCATGAAATGGGATATTTTGTTTTCTGGAAAAAAAAAAAAAAAAGCTTGGAACTGTCACTAACTAGTGTAATGTAGAATGACATCTTTCAAACTAAGGAAAGAGTATTATGCGCTCCCATTTATATCATTCTGACATCACTTACCCATGCATTAAATTTATCTGGGTATCCCTGAAATTTTACTAAATATTCGCTTTTACCATTCCTTTTCCTTGTTCTAATAACTTTTTCAACAGGATAAAATCCAGAATCGGATACTTTTTGCAGTTCTTGGGGATAAAAGGTGCCCTGAATAATTTCACCAGATAAATCTTTTACTCTGTAAACTATTGGATTTCTAGAAAGGATTTGGTGAATCGTGAAAATTTCTCTCGTCCAATTTTGTGTATAACCTTTTTCAAAATTAAGTTTTTCTCTGCTGATTCGCACGGTATCACCCACTTTGAATATGGATTTTGATTCTTTCAGAGACTGTCCGTACAAAGTTAGCCACACTTGAGTTTGATTTCCTTCACTTACCGAGCTAGGTTCCATGCGAATGCTCCGATGCCACGTATGATTATAACTGTACACTAATTTTCCAAGGACATCAATGTAACACTTTGTGTTCATTTCAGTAAAATACTTCCACATTTTAGTCTTCAAAGTACGATTGAATCGTTCTACAATGGAGGCCTTTGCCTTATTATTTGTTGTAAAAAATCCAACTTTCATTTTCTTTAGATATTTTTTGGAACACAACGTTCACAAATTCTTTCCCAGCATCTGTTTGTAATTTTTTTGGAATGCGCTCAGAAAAATCTTTTTAAAAGCCGATACAATAGATTCGGATTTTTTATTCTTCAATGGCATAGCCCAAGCATACTTCGAAAGAACATCGATACAGGTCAACAAATATTTGTAACCGTCATTAAAAGAAGATAAGGATTGCATATCGACTAGATCTGCCTGAAATTGCTGATTTATTCGGCCAACGATTACTCGATTCGTATCAATTTTTTCTAACTGGTTTATGTAAAGTGTATGATTCCTTTGTTTGTAACCAATTTTTTATATCTTTTCTGGAAACCTTCCCTTTTAGAGAACGATGTACAGCATCGATACCACCGAAACTACCTGCGTGTTCGGGAACCCGATAAATGTTTTTCCACTCCATGTTTAATTCAAATACTGGTTTTAATCATTAATACCGTGTTAACTTTTGAAATTTTTTTTAGATATGATTCAATTTGGGAATAATTTTAATATTTATAAACACGAGAGCAAAGACAAGGGAAGGGGGGGGTAAAGTGCCACGGGTGAAGAAGGACGAAGAGGGAAACGCCGGAAGGGTTGGATGGGGAGAACCGCGGGAAGGGGTGGAGGGGACGGAGAGAACAATGTTTTGAATCAATATGAAAATTCATGTTAGCCTTGAAGAAAAAACCCTTAGAAATGAATACATTTTGAGCATATTTTTTATCATTTTTACAATCTTAGGTTTTAAATTTAATGAGAATAATACATTTGTACGAATTGTGTGCCTATCTCTGTGTGTGTGTGTACTTTACCACTTTTTTCTTAAAAAAAAAATAAATAAATAAGAAATACACTTTGAAGAAGAAAAATAATACTTTTATTTACAATAATAATAAAGAATCTCTAGCAACATACATTTGTTTAGCATTTTCTATCAGCACATTCATATTCAACTTATTGAGAAACATCTCATTCATGTAATTTACCATTTGGATGTTTCGATTGACAAAATCTGCAACCAGTTTATCCCAGTCCATGTTTAATATGGCTAAATCACCATATTCGGAAATTCTCTGTCCGTTTGAATATGTCATACATTCATGACCTAGTTGATTTTCGTATCCTTCCAAACATCCGAAGCATACGAACAATGATGAAATATTTTCTTCGATATGGTTACATAAGAGTTCGACCATTGATGTAGTGAGAACCATTTCTGCGTCGATACAATCGACGCAGTCAGATTTTGGAAAAGGAATGTGTTTAGCCACTTCTTGCCTCAGAAGTTTCAGAAAAACACGCCCGAACATGATTGAAACAGTTTTCGACGTGATCTGCTTATGGATATCTTTTTAATACATTCCATTCCGTTTCTTTTAGCATGGAAACTGGAGTCAAAAATTTACGAGTAAAGTCCTTTCGTTGGAAATAACGTTGCATTATGATATGAGTGACATTCTCGATAACAGTTCGGGAAAGTAAGAGACAATCCTTGATAACAAATACTTTTCCATCCTCAAAGGCTTGATCGATTGCAGAAAATTCTCTTACGAGGGCTAACCATACGGAAGGTGTTACAGTGATTCCATCTTTGGTAGGTAAAAGAGATCCAGCGGCATCGAGCTTGTATCGGCGCAAGTGAATTCGTGCAACGTCTGCAAAATCAGAAACAACGGCGTAGTTGTGACTTCCTAAATGGAAATGATTCTCAGGAACAGCATCTGGTTTAAACGAAGAAGCTTTCCCGTTGTCTTTATCAAAACACACTCTTTTGGCTCGAGGATGGGAGAAGGCGAGAGGTGTAGCATGTTTCATGGTTAACTAAATAAATTTCAATTTACTAATCACGAAAGAAAATATCTTGAAATTTTGTGGTAGGGTTGGAACGTGATAATTCTTTATCGAGAAGCAAAGTATTCTACCAACTCAGAGCTTGAGAAGAAATGATACACAGAAAGAAAAAAAAATGAGTATTACAAGGTGGCAACAGTAAGCTGATTGGTTCATTTTCATGACGTAACTTTGGAAGCAACTGATTGGTAGAAAAATTACTGATGTCACTAGTCATATGACATCACTATTATAATCAGATTCACAAAAAAAAAAAAAAAACGCGCTTTTTCAATATGGTTTATTTACGAAATCTATCTTCCCATATTTTAATCATATCTATAAATGAAAAGCAATATTTCAGTATTGTAGCCTACAGAAAAAAAATTATTAGCCTAAAATTATTTATGCTTTGTTTTTCTATTTTGATTGTTTATGCAATATCCCGCTAAGAGAAAATAGAAGGGAAAGGTGGGGGGTGTAAAGTGTCACGGATGAAGGACGAAATTGGAGGGACCGGTTGGAAGGGGGGTGGATGGAGGGGAACGCCGGAAGGGTTGGATGGGGAGAACCGCGGGAAGGGGGTGGAGGGGACGGAGAGAACTCGTTCGGGGAGGCGGGGACCTCAAGCACCTCAGCGCCTCGTGATCCAGAACCCCCACTTTTCTACTACTATGGATTAAACAAATATACGTCGATGGCGTAAGCAAAACCATAACATTTTTACTAGTGAGTGTTCAACAGTCTTTAATAATTCTTTTACATTGTTTCAAGAAAATATTTCACAACAAGATAGTAAGGAAGACGACATCGTGTGTGAAAATGGCGACACCACCACCAATTCCGGGCAGTCTGCTGTGACAATGGGAGAGATGAATAATTTCGAAATATGGTACTGATGGTTAGAGTAATTATAAACTCATGCATCTATTTTAAAATTTTTAATACTGATAAATTTATATAATATATATATATATATATATATATTAAATTTTAATTATTTCTCATTAATTTTTTAAAAAAATTTCTAATTATGAACCATTTACACAATTGCTTAGATTCAAGTAAGTACGGTATTATTAGTGATTGATTTTTTTTTGTTTTGTTTATTAACATCGCATTCTCAAACTAAACGAGAGCTATTGCGCGCAGTTCTTAAACTAAGGTTCGCAGACCCCCTGGGGCCCCGCAATGTTTTTCTAGGGTATCCGCGAAGAGTTGTCTCATTAACACGCTTTTATAAGTTTTACTTGTTTAATGTTAAGATTTCTTTCTTTTACAGACTCTGAAAGACCTCGTGGAAAAATTGAAAAATGGTCCATCCTAACGTAGAGTAAATTAGTAAATTGCCTATAATGAAAAAAAGCTATTAGAACATGTATTTCGATCAAAAACATTAATTCAGTTTTTTTATTGTTTGCAACTTCATAACTATTGCTACAACGTAATATTTTCTCTCTCTCTCTATATATATATATTTAGTAAAAACACATGGGCGCGAAGATTAAAAATTGAGTTTACATCGTACCAATACAATAACAATTGCATCCAACTCAATTTCCTAATCGAATGCCTCTTAAAAACAAGAGTAAAACATGAAAAAAAAATTAAGTCAATTCCTAATCAGAACGGCAAAATTTTTTTATTTTAGATAATTTTAATTAAATAGGTACAATTAATATACATACATATGTATTTACATATGACAGAGTAACAATATTAAGTGACAAAACATCTTTTAAATTAATATTAAAAACTTTTTGGCCACATTAAATTTGTAATTACATTTTTTAATGAAAGTAGAAAAGATATCTTAAAACCAGTGTAAAAGAAGTGCTGACGTCTAACTAGCATATGATTATTAAGATTTAGTTAAATCTTCATCACAAATTTAACAGAAGCTGTTTTATCCAATGGTGCATCCATCTAGAGGAACAATATCGACTGAAATATATCTGTTAAACTATACTTAATTAATTAAATTAAATTAATGAATTAATATTTGAAAAAACTGTATTAACTTAGTGTCATCCACTACAAGGTTTGAAAAAATATATTTGAACTTGAGTGAATGAATAAAAAGTATTTTATTAACGATCGAAAATTGGAACAAGATATATAAATATACACTGCTCAAAACAATTAAAGGGTATTGTAAGTTTTATATAAAATAAAGATATAAGCGAAATTTTTTTTGCCGAAAATGGAAGAAGAGGATCACAAATGCAAATTTTTCTGATTTTCAAACTGTGGAGTATGCTAATTTTGAGTTCGACGTCAAAAACGTCACTTCAGCGGCAGCGAATGAAATGTGACTTTCAACTGAAATGAAGACAAGGATGATCGGCATTCAGTGACTGCTTTGTTTCGATGAGTGCGATGTCTAAGCGAAGTCATTTAACTGATTCAGAAGCTTGGAGAGTTGTTGGCAGGTTAGAAGGGGGCCAAACTCAAGCCGAAGTAGCGCAAGCCATTGGAGTGTCACAAAGTGTGAGTTCCAGGATCTGGAACCGTTTTTTGGAGACTGGAAGTGCAGGCCGAAGACCAGGACAAGGTCGTAGATGGGCAACAATGCCCAATGAAGATCGTTATTTAGTGTTAACGGCTCGGAGACACCGAAATATGAACGCTACTCTTCTCCAACAACACCTTCGCTCGGCTACTGGCACCACGGTTTCAACTCAGACTGTCCGAAACCGGCTCCATGGTGTAGGTCTGTATGCTCGCCGACCGATGGTGTGTGTTACACTAACATCAAGGCATCGTTGCGACCGCAGTAAGTGGGCAACAGAGCATGTGAACTGGAGGAGAAATGAATGGAGCAATGTTCTTTTTTCTGACGAGTCCCGTTTTTCTGTTCATCCGGATAATAGGCGTATTTTCATCTGGAGGGACCGTGGCAGCAGGAATAATCCTGCGTTCGTGCACGAAATTGTCGGATTTGGCGGTGGGGGAGTGTTGGTGTATGGTGGCATCTCCATTGACGGGCGCACAGACCTCTACATCATTCGAGATGGACCTCTGACTGCTCGCCGATATAGGGATGAGATCCTCAGACCTATTGTAGTCCCTTACGCTGCAGCAATCGGAGATGACTTCATTTTAATGGACGATAACTGCAGGCCACCTCGTGCTAACCTGGTGGAGGATTTCTTTTTCGAGGAAGGAATCGTACGAATGGAATGGCCAGCGTATTTTCCAGACATGGATCCAATAGAGCATGTTTGGGACGCTCTAGGAAGACGAGTTTCTGGTAGCCAACCACCCCCGCAAACTCTCCAAGAACTTGAAAGAGCTCTTCTGGAAGAGTGGGACAGAATCCCCCAACTCGTGATTAAAAGCCTCATTGACTCCATGCCTCAAAGGTGCTCAACGTTGCTGGCCGTCCGTAGAAACCATACCCCCTACTGAAAATGATTTCCTTTGAAGAAAACACCTTTTCTTATTCTTTTTTCTCATATGCACAAATTGTGTTTTTTTCCTTTTGTACACAAATGCGCAATACAATGCATTTTTTTCTGCCAAACATGTGTAATTTATTCTCATATAACCTACCACGTCTGTCGACCATGTATCAATCAGTCGACCATGTATAAAAAGTTTCCCAGCCACAAGATCCACCTAAAACCGCAATATCCTTAAGGTGAGTGTGAACTAATAGTAGAATTGAGTAAGTACGGAAACCGCCAGGAAAACGTAGAACCGAAATTGAAAATGCAGATTTCAAATATTACACCTAATATAATAGCGCTTGTTTAACAAATGCAGCACCATCTTTCTCATCAAAAATTTTAATTAATATAGTTTACATTATTTATTTATTTGAAATTGGCATTTTATAATATTTTTTATCTTTAGATGTTTACGGTTTTTTTAAGGTATCCAACTACGTTCGGAACCGTGATTTTAAAAAAGTGCATAAATAGATAATTTTCATATTTAGTGTGAATTAGTTGAGAATACACGTATAGAATTTTTTTAATGACATTTTGAGAAAAAAAATTATTTAAATACAATATTTCGGCAAAAAATTAAGTTAGAATAGCCTTTTTTCCAAATGTTCTCCTTTTGTGAAAAATGCTTCTATTATAATAATATTTTGCCTGTATATAGATCAGACCTCTGTACAGAGGCTCAACTATGATTTTTCAAAAATTCACATTATTTTTAGAGTTACAACCAATTGAAATAATTATAGGTGTTTTTTTCTTAAAATTTCTCCCCTCTGTTGTCGTAAAACACATGGATAAACCCACTTCGAAGTTATATATTTCAAAAATTCTAGTTGAGCCTCTGTACAGAGATCTGAGCTATACACACGCAAAATATTATTATATTAGAAGCATTTTTCATAAAAGGAGTATATTTTGAAAATTGGTCATTCTATGTTCATTTTTTGTCAAACTATTGTACTTAAATAATTTTTCATTTTAATACTATTTTTAAAACAATTTTATATACATTTTCTAATCTAAGTGACACTAAATATCATAAATATTATCCATTTATACGCTTTTGTAAAATCACGATTCCGAATGCAGTCGGATACCTTAAAGTGTTAAAAAGTCTGAATAAGTAACAGAGGTAGTCTTACGATTATTGGGGAACTTTTAAATCCTTCAGCCATGTGTTCGGAGTCAGGGAGGAGTATTCAAAATCTTGGGAGTCCACGATGTCAGGCTGATGCATAAAGGGGGTCAGCGGTGATCGTTTTAAGTTTAAGAACCGCTGCTTTTAAGTATCTCATTGATTTATTTAAAAATAAAGTCCGATTATATATATTTAATTTGACGGTTCAATATCTTAGAGCTTTATTTTTCATTCTAGCCTTGACTTTTTAATTGTTGTATGAAAATGCGAAGAATGAGAATGACCATTCACCAATACAGTGTCCTTCAGAAACAACTCAAAATAGACAATAAACTAATCACTGCTTTTACAGCAAATATTTAGGTTGTAGCGGAACAATATTTTTAAAAGTAAATATTATTTCGTTAATTAAGTTTATGGTTAAGTTTGTATGTTCTTTCGAGATTCTATATACACAATATGTAATTTAAAAAAGCGTGTTAGCCAGTTTTCTTTGGCCTATTATTTCGGTTTGTTATTCATCTATAATCGAATATTCTAATGCAGTTACATAATTCACCAAGGACTTTGTTACCTGTTTATTTCAAAGAGAATTTTAAACATTCTTCGGCATGTACACAGCCGGAGAAAAAAATTAGATTTTAAAAATAATAATAATTATATATATATATATATATATATATATATATATATATATATATATATATATATATATATATATATATATATATAGTAAAAGATTTTAAAAATAAATGAAAATTTATTTGTAATATATTTCATTGAAGGATAATAACTCCTCGAAAGAAATTATCTTGTCATATTTCTCGTCAGATAGTTTAATTTTATGAGGTTATTTTATTTTTTATTCAATAAAAATTCCTTATTGTATCAATAAAAGCAAACATTATTGTCAATAACATGTCAATAAAATTTTTAACAATGAATTCCTTTTTTAAAGTAAAAAACCCAATTATAACTGATTTAATTTGTTTTTCTTGATTTATTTCAAATTTCCTCGCGCTTTCGGTGTTTTTTTTTTTTTTTTTTTTTTGAGGTTATACTTCTTATTGCGCGTTTGGAAAAAGGATGAGGGTAAATTTTTACGATTCACGCGCACACCGTCACGGATGTGACGCAAAACCGTCCTGGATGTGAAGCACACTGTCACGGATGCGCACGCAAAACGTCACCGCACCGATGCGCGCGTACACCGTTGTCTAATATTTTAACATGCCACTTTTTTGGTGCTAGGAGACTGATATTTAAGTGATCGTAGTATCTATTGTTATAAACCATATCTGTTGGGACGCCTCCCCCCGGTGCATTCCCCATCTATAGTTTTTTGGTCAATATCTCGGCACCCGAGCCTGACAGTCCATTTGGACCTGGCTCATTCGATTACTCTATCTGCTCTTCCAGTAAAAAATAATTTCATGCTCATAGGGCTATTTCTTCCATAGTTTTTAATCGTTTTAAACTTTTTAAATTTGTTTAAATTCACAATATCTTGGCTCCTGTTTGAGTCTCGGATTTGAGATTGGAACCAACTGTTCCACTCGTCGAGACCCATCCAGTCATCTACTTCATTCACATTGTGTAGGCATGGGGAGGGCGTAAGCGCTAAAATATCATGCTCCGATGTTAATCCTATGGGGACTGGAAAAAGTTCACCCCCTAAGGAATTGAGCTTGGGTTTTGATTTTTGGAAATCCGCCATATTTTCGTATTAGCGAGAGCTTTTCGTGGAAATGATCCCCTCCGGTGCTCCCCTCCCCCCTACAGGGCTTCCCCAGCAATAACTCGAATTCTATACTACCTTGGTTGACCTCACCGGCTGAATTCGATTGTTCTCCCTTCTCCCTATGAGTATCCTAGGTATATTTTTTCAGGACCATAGTCCCATTTCTTCACCATATTTAACATTTTTAAATTATTTTAAAGTTTTAAGTTTTGTTAAATCCTGCATAGCTCCGAGGAGTTTTGAGTTTCGTTAATGAAACTCGGACCAAAGGTTTTCCTCGTTGAGATCTTTCATCTGTTATAATTCGTGTGTAGATAGTGGGCCTAGGGGGGGCGTTCTCACTAAAATTAGAATCCCCTTGTTATTCCTATGGGGTTCGATCTTTTGATTTTTTATCGTTGGGATGTACGTGACCATTTACGTCACAGTCCTCCCCCGTGGGAGTTAATTTCTTTTCCTTACCCGAGCTAGTGCCGCCCCATTTGCAACTACAGACTCCGGACCGGTTCGAATGGATTCCTCTTGTATTTCCTCACAACCAGGCCGAGTTTGGAGTTGCTTGGTACCCTGTTTCTATTTTATTTAAATTGTTTTAAATGTTTTAATTATTTTAAAATGACCTAATTTTCTCAGGAACGACTCTTCCCGCTGAGACATTCAATATGTGGTCACAGGTGTCTCATTTGGTTCACCTCATCTCCAGTTACAAACTGCAGAAAACCCTCCCATGTTATTGGTCCTATTGTCCCTGTGCGGGGGTGTTTGAATTTATTTAAATCGTGATTATCTCGAGTTTGGTTGGTCCGATTGACTTAAAGTTAGTATCGTTCAACTCTGTTCAACTCCTTGGCCCAGTTTGCCCTGCTCAAATTTTTTAGAAAGTTTTAATCTTGTTACGCCATAGAAGTATAACTTCTTACGTGCGTACATAAGTACACACACACACACACACACTTTAAAAAAGAATATTTAGAGTTATAAAGACAGATCATTTCTAATTTTTCTAATTAACAGCTTAATTACTAAAATATTACTTGAAATAAATTTAGAATAATGATAGTTTAATCAACCATACTAAAGGGTGGCAAAATTCTTTGTAAAAACGTAATAAAGTTCTTAAATATCCTAGCTGTCTCTCAATGATTTTATTGTAACATACAGCGTTATAAAAAGAATATTAGATTTTTAATATAAATTTTCGCTGAAAATTTATAATCATGTACAGAAAAGCTACCCACTCACTCATAACACAATCTCTGAAGCTATTAGACCTACATACTAGAAAGTTAGAAAGTATATTTCTTTTGTTGAGTAGAGATCCGCTAAGAGAATGAGTTTTGAGGGAATAGACTCCCAAAGGGGGTTGCATGGATAGCGGTGTCGTTACAGTTAAAAAAAATCCCGTTCTCTGACTATCAGACATATACACCTAAAATTTGGCAAGTATGTTTCTTTTGTTGAATAGAAACCGTCAAGAACAAGTTTTACAAAAATCGACTCCCAAGTGGGAAGGGAGATTGTGGGATTAAGGGAGCTTTATAGATTAAAATTCCCGTTTCTGAACTATCAATGCCTTATCACAAGCAGATTTGGAACAGACGTTTCGGAAAATTTTTCTAGCAGCTATGAGGATGAAAGGTTGTCGTAAGCAAAATGATACGCTCTGACGTATTGAAAAATTACTCGCTGATTTTTCTGCTTCAGAAAATGAATATCCAATATTATTTCTTTTATTCCACCCGTGCTTTTGTTGACGGTCGTAAACAGAAATGGAATACCATTCTGTTTAAAATATTATTGGCCAAAATATTAAACTCCATTTCTGATACGTTTGCTGAGGCTGCCATATTTACCTTCATCTTGTTTATGGCATAGGGAAATGGAAGAACCCCATTGGTTGGAATTTCAAGCAATTTTTAATTTCGAGCAATTCTTTCAGCTCACTAGGAAAAAGTTGTTCGGAGACGTTGCTATGACAACTAGGTAGAAATTGTTCAAAATGGTTGCTTTCAAGGAAAATTGCTCCAAATACGCGTATACGTGTGATAAGGCCTTTACATTTACAAACCTGCAATTTAGCCAGCGACTTTATGCTGATGAATAGAAATCGGCTAAAAATGATTTTTCAGGAAATCGACTCTGGGGAAGGGAGGGGGCATAAAACGACAAGAATACTTTCAATTTAGAAATTCAAATCCTGCCCATTTTATGTTATAAAATGAGGGCTATAAGAATGTTTTTCTGCACAATTGAATGCTTAATGATAGGGTCTGGATATCAAAAACGTGAAAGCAATATAAAGTCTTACAATACCGCGAACTACTCAGTGAAATAGGCTGCTAGTGGCTAGCATCTTATATAAAAAAGTGGATGAATTATTATGAGAATTCGACTTAATAATAATTAGATAAGACATAAATATCAGAAAATCAGCAACCGTGATTCTATAAAAGCTTTCGCTTTTTTTAAAAAAATGAGAATAGAATATTCATAAAAATGGGAATGTATAGCTTGTCAATTTATTCGAAACAACAAATAGACGCTAAATTATAATAAAATATTCTAAAATCCGAATAGAGTATAAATCTACACGGGTGATCTGACAGCAATGGCTCACAATGCAACGTTTTATGTGTGTCATAGTTAAGTATTTACAGCGAAGAAAGTTACTTGAACTTTTAACTCCTACACGTACTTCCATTAATATTGAGAAGATCCAATGCATGAAGAACAATACATCATTAAAAAAAAAGCAATACTATTTCTTAAAAATATTTTATATACTAAATTACATTAAAAAATCTGCTAAAAGATAACTTGTTAAGATATTTGATTTTTTGAAGTACAGGCATGTGTAGATGGGTTTTATTAATACAAGAATGTCATAGAAAAATCCCATATATTTTAAAACTTATTTTAACCTGTTGTACAGTGCAATTTTGCCCTAAAAATTTAAATAGTGTTAACTACAAGAAAAAGACAAAACACATACATAAAATGGAATACGAAAATAAATATATAAATGTCCAAAAATATGTAAAACATGCGATAACCTATACTTAAGGAATTAAAAAAAGTTGTCAGTCTGAGATAAAAGCTATCTTCTTTCAGATTTAATTTTAAATTTCAATAATTTTTATCACATTAATAAGTGATTTTTGTCTTTTTAGAGGAGATTCCGTGACTTTGTATAAGTGTACGAATAAATAATATTTTTTTTGGATATTAGTGTCACGTGAATTACAGTATACATATAAAATTATTTTAAGAATATTATTACGATATAAAATTTTTTAATGCATTTTTTGGGGGAGAGTGAGTGAATATTTACATTGCACTGTTCAGCTACTCGAGGGTGACGAACTTCGCAATTTTGAACCATGGTCAAGAGACGAGGACGACGCCTGATCTGGAAACCCCTCTCCTAACTAACATACCACACCAACGGGAGGACGCTTGAGAACTCTCGACAGATGTAACATCGCTCCCCTACACGGCAGGCCTTCAGCGGTACTAGGTTCGAACTCATGGCACGTCGGCCACGAGTCCATTACCTTGACCACTAGGCTACTACGGCCACAGTTTCTTGGGGAAAAGAAATTAAAAAAGTGACATATTTTAAAAACATTCTTTGATGGAAAATGCTTCAAAATAAAGTTTGGCTTATAGTTCAGTAGCGTTATGTAGAGTATTTGCCCCCTTCAAAGTCAGGTTTGGGCCCCTAAGCCGGATCTTACAAAGTATCGCAAAATCATAACATCAAGCTTTGGGCCCTTTAGAATCCCCCCCCCCGTGATGTGTGGGTTGTGGGAGTGAATGTTACATTACTGTGGTATAGTTAACACTTTTGTAGGGCTGATCCTAGCAGGTGTGAAACAAGGGAAGGCCGCATATATAGTTCTATCAATCAAGTTATCAATAGTTCTATCAATCATATATAGTTCTACAAATTTCTCAAAATAAAACTTACAGTAAGTCAAATAAATATGCTGAATTTTAAATAGTTATTGAAAGATCAAAATAAGTCAAGATTTCTCGAAAGCATAGCACAATTTAAGAAGAAGAAAAAAGAATGTTAGTGCACAGTGTGTTAGCAGATTGTTCATTAATGTCTACCCTTTACACTAATGTTTATCAAACTGTGGGGCGCTTTCCCCTAGAGGGGGCATGATGACTCTACGAAAGGGGTGCGATCTTATTGAAAAATCGAAAACAAAAGATATTTTTTAAAAAATTATTAATGTATTGAATGTAAACAAACAAAATACAATCTGACATAATAAGAAATTCATACACATTTACACGGATATAATACACTTATAAATGTAGCAGTACTGAACAATGCGTATTTTATAATTAATTTAGTCATATGAAGTTCAGAGCAAGTTTAATAAATACCTTTGACCCCATGTGCTTGTCATATATAAAATTATATAAAAAAAAACCTGAGAACACCTTATACAAAACACTTATCTTGATAATTTGTGTATGGTTTATAATTAATACCTTAACTGCCGATTAAAAGATACGCGATTTGCTCCCCAATGCCACCATTTTCCGCGTATGTGATGTATTGGAGGGGGGGGGGAAGAGAGAAAAGGAGTATAATATAATATATAAAAATAAGAGAGAGAGAGAGAAAATCCTCTGAAATAAATAAATCCTTCACAAACACTGTCAAGGCCTTTTTATTGCATTCTAAAGCTTTCGGAATAAATTTAGAAATATCAGTACACAGAAAGATCGTACTTCGGAAAGACGTATATATACGCCCGGGGCAATTAAAGCCTTGCCTGAACGAGACGTTTATATACGCTGGTGGCACTTAAAAGGTTAAAGTCGTATTGTAGCTTTAGCGTCAAAGTATAGTATTGTGGAATTGAATTCATTGTTACATTGTATGCAGGGGAAGGGCGCGATGAAAATTATGATTAAATATTGGGTCGCAATTATTGAAAGTTTGAGAAGCACTGCTTTTCACACAACCTTTATTCGATAGCAAAATTCGTGGCATATTTATAAACAAAGATATATAACTAGAATGAACAAGTTTTTTATCCAAGTTATTTTATTGCAGTTTGGCGATTACGAAAACATAAAGCCTTGAACAAAAGAGTAAGATTAATTACTACTTTTGTTAAAAGCCTGTATCTACACTTTTCACCTTTCGAAATCAAGAATTTACAAGTGAGCTTAAAAATGCAACTTGCAACAAAAGTTCATTCATTTCACATGAATGAAAAAAATTACACGCTTGTCCTTATGCTTTCAAGGGTGATTTTTCTCAGCTTTCGGTTTGAAATTCAAATCAATCACTGCTGGTTGGCTCTTTAAAAGAAAAACTTTAGTCTTTTTGTTAATGGAAGCACATTTGACAATCATGATAACACCCATGTGAACCGTAGATGGATTTGTGGATCTTCTCATGTACTCAGATACATATTCATTAGAGAAACATTCCATTATTGTCTGATGGATTTACAGCAAAGTAAATAAATCGATTGTTGCATTCTAACTCATTAGAATAAACTTTTTACCATCTTTCATTTACGTAAATGATAGACAAGGAATCTTAATTTATCCTACAGATTAAAGCGGCGAAATTTTTTGGAAAGGTGTCATTATATCTGTTTCTTGTCTTGTGGAGACAAATCATGAATGCTAGACCTTTTAACATCTCCGCCAAAAACCATTAGAGTCGTGATAGAGACTGATTAGCATAAGCATGCATAAACATAGGAAAAGAAAGAAGAAATGCTAAATAGAAAAAACTCATCTTTCTATTTTTGAAAATAGAATTTTTCCTTCTAAGAATCAATTATTAATTTATTATTATTTCTTTTTACTGAATTGAATAGTTTGATAATTTTATTATCATTTTTTATTTTTTTAATCATTGGTATTTGAATATCCTTATTTAAAAACTTTTTACATAATATCTGCTTTAGAATGGAACAACTGAATTAATATAAAGTATTTTTCGTAATATACATGAAATAAATATATATTAATTGACAAAACGGTGTGAATAATTATTTTTTTTAATATATGGTATTTATGAATTCAAAATTAGTTTTATGTGATTTACAAAGAAAATTGAAAGATGAACCTCTATATAACGAAATTTCCATTTAACGAAAGTTTTTTTCGGGATTTAGCGACATCATTATATAAAGGTCCAACTGCATTCTACGTCCTTCTATTAATTTGAAATCTGTTTGAATAAAATGCCTACAGAAATTTTTTTTATCCTCTCAAACCTTTAGGGTCCAACGTCGACAAATAACCTAATTCAGTCTCCAGAGTAATAAAAACAGTCATCAAAGGTACCATAAATGACATTCAAAGAAATAAACTTTAAAACAGCAGGGCATAATATCGAAGTGATCTCCAGTCATGGGTAGATAGATCATGGTGAAGTCAGTTGCCTAAACGTGGTACTCCCTGATCTCGCCAAAAAACTAGCACCCTGTCTCCTTGAAAGCAGAATTAAATTTAAAAAGTCAACTTGGAATTTACGTAAATGAAAATTTGTTCAACTCTGATACATCATGCTTAAAAAGATATATTGAACAAATATAATAACCCTGTCTTTTCCTCCAAAAAAGTATCGCATTGTTAATTATTCGAAAAAATTAACATATATTATCATTCCACATAATTGATGAATAGAAAGTTACCCAGAATTATAAAAAAAACTAGCTCAACGTAAAAAGTGCGCACCCTCCTAATTTCGGCACTCTTGCAGTTGCCCTACTCCAAAAAAAAAAAAAAAAAGAAAGACCACACACCCAAACTATGCAAATTCGGTTGTGCTTCAGAACAGAAAAGCAAAAGATTCCATGTCACCGGATTCAACATCTGTCATTCCAACAATAATTCCTTTTTCTACGTTTGGTTTCGGAAGCTCACTTTCTTTACTCACGCCCAGTCAGTTCTAATCAGCACACATTAGAGACCTCCAGACAGAAAGGTCAAAGGTTGTGTCATTTATGCCCGGAGGTGAGCGATCAATCACTGAAACGTGTCCTTAGGAAAGGTCGTCGGTGTCACGATATGCAAAGAGAAGTAACCCTTCTTCAGACCGAGAAGATTCATGGAATGGCGGTGAGGAACAGTCGTAAAATGAATGAATACGATTCTGTAGACCTCATGCAACAATGAATTTCCTCAACACCCAACTGTCACGTAAACATGAAATAATTATCACTACCTTCCTCTCATCATTGGACCTAAAACGTTTTTTTTTTTTTGGTACTTAGATAGTTTATTCGTTTTGATGGTAGATATACCAGATAATGAGAGTTGAAGAGGATTTTGTGTCAGTGTGGTTCTACAAAGAAATGCAACGTACAATCATTTTGAATAAAAGCTTTGGAATAGCGTAACAAATATGTTGAATGCAATTTGAAATTAATAACAATTATTTCGAATTTTTTTTAATTAATTAAAAACTATTGAGAGAGAGAATTTTTTTTTTCTGAAATGGTTTTTCAAAACTAATTTTTAATTTTATTTTTTAAGAATTTTTTTTTTACTAAGAACTCAATGGAGGTTTAGCTTAAACAATATTCCGTTCAAATACATTCAGCAATAAATGCTTAAAACTTTACAAGAAAATGATGCAATTTCAAGCAATTTATATGATGAAGACGCACATATCTTTCTGGTTTCTCTTTTATTTAAATGGAACAAATTAATATTTTATTGGTATAGTTTTTACTTAAAATTTTACGGTTCTTTTGAAAGGCTAATAATTATTAAATTCGAAAGATTTTCTCCTCCATAAAGTAAGATTCATTAAATAAAATAATTATTTAAAATAGAATTTTTCAAGTGTTTCATTATTTACTTTTATACAATTTCATCTATAATCTCATGTTTAAAAACAATTATATTTTTAACATTAAAATTGTGAAAATTAATAGTAGTAAAGATCAAGTTTCTTCCCATACATAAATTGATCAAAATACATACATTTGAAAGAGGTAATTTTTCTCAAAAAAATTATTCAGGTAAATTTTCCATTAAAAATCATTCTATTTTTAATTTTAAATGCTATAAAAATGTAAAATAAAATAAAATTTTTCACTCTAATGGTTATCAAAATGTTTTAGTAATTCTTATATTCACCAATGATAAATGAATGGATGTTTTGATAAACATTGATTAGCTTCAGCATTTTTAAAATTTAAAACTCTGTCTGATGCAAATCTTCCGTAATGCCATCCAATAGACGTCTTGCTGTGGAGGTGGAGCAATGAATTGAGATGGATTCACATCAGGAGGTTTATTTTCTTCTTTTTTTTCAGAGCTTTATTCAAAAACTGAAGTGGCTGATGGATGTTCTTTGTCTACATATTTTTCCATTTGCATGTATAATTTGTCTTGGTTGTAATTTGGATTTTTCAATCCAGATTGAATTATAATTCTTGTCTCTAAAGAGGAGTTTCAGCATTTTCTTACATTCTTTTCATTGCGTTTTTTCTTTTTTTGCGTCATGCTCAACGCAAACAATTCTTTTGTTGAATAGTTTAAATTATAAAATGTAAATGACAAACTACGTATTACTAACGTTTCAAAATGTAGAATTTAAATTAAGGCTCTTTGTATTCTACGCGTAATGATGCTTTCAGAGAGAGAGAATCAAGAATCTCTTCCTCTCTCTCAATATTTTTTTGTGATGCATATGTTATAGCAGTATTTGTCTAACTTAAATTATTTGCTACCCAATATTGAAACATAATTTTCATCGCTCCCCCTCTTCATACAATCATACAATAACAATGCATTGAATTCAATAATACTATACTTTGACGCTAAAGCTACACAACGACTTTAGCCTCTTAAATGCCACCGGCGTATATAAGCGTCTCGCTCAGCAAAAGCGTTAATTGGCCCGGACATATATATACGTCTTTCCGAAGTACGATCTTTTCTGTTCACAGCTATCCATAAAATTATTCCGAATGGAATGCAATAAAATGATCTTGACAGCGTTTGCGAAGGATTTACTTATTTGTTCTTTTTCGTCTACGAGGAAAACGGTGGAATTGAGGAGCGAATCGCGTAACTTTTAATTGACAGTTAAGGGATTAAGTACAAACTGTGCAAATTGTAACGTCGTGTGTAGATAGTCATCAATAAATTTTTTTGTACAGCTTAATATAATATAAAAATATTGTTTATTAGCTAAACAATTTGTTAGTGAAGTAATATTATTCAGTCTACATGCCAAGCCGGTGCAGTCAGTCTATTCTATTCTCAACGGCACCGGCGTTCATCGTCTTTTTCACTCCAATCTCCGGTCTCAACCCTTTTTTCCATACAAGGCGGGCTCCTCTCTCTCTCCCCGACTCCTTTCCTTCTCTTTTTCCGTCTCCTACTCTCCCTCTATCCTTTTTCGTCATTTTTCTCCCCTCTCCTGAAAAAGAACCCCCTTTTAAACACCAGGGGTGTGTTCACTACACGCCCCTCGTTCCTTTTTATTGGCAGGTCACCAAAGTCTCTCTTGGTCTCCCTCGTCCTATTTGCGCATAACACGCCAAAACACACCCGAGCCGTCTGGCCCAAGGCGCCATAGTTCCTTGTCCAACATCTGGACACACTTGTCCATCACGCCACCTGTTCCTAGTATTCCCTTCACTCAACACCAGAAAAGACGACATGATTATTTTAAGATAGGCTTCGCCTATTGTCAATGGGGCGCCGAACTCTTATGTCCATTATGATTTTCAGTCAGAGTGTCGTCATGGATCCGAGGACAAACAATAAACAATGACCCTTAGCCACGTGCACTGGTCATTCCACAGCTGGTGGATCGTAAAAATTCAGGGACAATCGATGGGTGTGGTACTTGTCCTTGAACAGCTGGTGAAACCATAAAACCTATCGTGAATCGAAAGATGGGAATTCACAACCATGGACCATGTCACAAAATCATCAAGATAAGCGTTAATTTTTGTACACAATTTTTATATGACAAGCCCATGGAGTTACTCATAATTATTAAATGTTTTCTTAACTTAGTATTGTTAAATTAATAATAAAATACATTACTAATTACTGATACTTTTATAAGTGTATTATATTAGTGATAATATGAGTTTTATTTATTCTTATGTCAGGATGCATTTTGTTTGTTTACTTTCAAAAAACTAATGATTTTTTAAAATAATCTTTTGTTTTCGACTTTTCAATATATATATATTCACGCTCCCCTCGCAGACTTATCATCCCCCCTCTGGTGGGGCGCCCCACAGTTTGAGAAACGCTGATTTATGGCAATAAAAATGACATTTTTGTTTCCCTTGAATTTAGCCACTACAAAGTAAAAAAAAATTGATTAGTGAAGAAAAGTTTTAGTTGCTGACTTTTACTGACAACTGCATTGATGTTTTGTCATTAAAAAATTGACGTTATTAATTACAAGTTCACTATTATTGGCAGCTGCACCAATAACTTTTAAGATTAATTCCTTGCTTTGAAACGCAAGAAGTCTAAAGGCTGTTTTCGCTGTATGTACGAGAATTTGAATAAAATGCGAATCACATTTTCGGGCAGAAAAAATGCCTCAGGTTTTATAAAAATTTGTGACATTATAACTCACGCATTTGTTTATAAAATATAGAGTTTTTAAAATTTCAAAATATTCCTTAAATAATTAATTTTTTCTCTTAACATGTAAAAAGATTCTCATTTTGCATTACGGTATAAGAAAAAAATTGTGAAACACATTTCATAAAAGGAAAAATGTGTCATCTCGGATAAAAATGAATAATATGACAAATTAAATGATTTTCTGTATGATAGTGAAGCTAGAATATAATATTAATGTTTGAATACCTGTATATCTGAAAAAAATATTCCGAATTCTGGTCCTATTCTGTAACATTAACCGAAGTCAACCTTGAAGCATTGCTTACTTAACACTACGTTATAACTTTTTCATATTGTACACTGCTGGACAATTGCTAAGGACGGATAACACTATCATCCATAGCAACCACAAAACGAAAGGAAGCAAAATGTGGAAAATTAGAATAAGTGCGGGATATTAGTAAGAAGTATGACTATGCAAATTTTTTTTCCACGTCTGTTCATCACGTGATAGCGTTCATAAGAGCTTTAAAGCAGTGCTTCTCAAACTTTCAGTACTGGCACCCCCCTTTTCAATCACAATTTTTATCGCGCCCCCTTATACATTAATAATGCACTTTGACAGTAAAGCTACAATACGAGATCTTAATTATAAACCATACAAATTAATAACATAAGTATTAAATTTTGAATACTACTCTTTTAAGCAAAAAAAAAAAAATAATTAAGTAATAGGATATTTATTATGTTATTTTTCCTTTCTCTAATTTTTAAATTGAACATATTGTAAAATGCGGTGACTGCTTAGAAGACAAAATATGGATATCTGCTAAATATAGAAAAATAACTCAGAGGGTCAATTTCTAATCATAAGCATTCCTTATAAAAACTTTGCTTTGCAGAACAAGCTCATGGAAGTCGTTAATACTTATTAAACTTGTTCTTAATTTAGTATTAATTAATTAGTTATAAAATACTCTGTGCAGCACTGATACATTAAAAGTATACTGGCCGAAGTACTCGCTCTTTGCCGAAGTTCCTTTATAAGAAAATAAAACATTCTTGATATAATAGCTGTATTGTAAGGAGAGTAAAGCCAAGTGCGCGACAATATTTAAAAAAATGTTAAATGTTTTTTTTTAAATGATTGCTCAAATCATAATTAGTTTTAAGCGAATTTTAATTTTAAGCCTCACAGAATTAGCATTTATATTTGATGTTAAATAATGAACAATAATATAAAATTCCGATGAAGAATAATTGTATTATTTTTAATATTTAAAGCAAAAAGACTTCAACATGTTTTAACCTGAGAACAGGCGTGCACTCGATACGGTCGAGTGGGATTATTGAGTCACCCTAATCTTTTTTTTTTATAATTATTTTATTGTACACGATACAAATCGTTATATTCCAGTGAATAATTTAATTAAGAGAAAGTTTACTTACCTACTTTCAAGGACTTTTCAATTTTTCTTACGTAACAAATAAACAGTTTTGCCAGAATTAACAATTTCGTGATCTGTGTGTCCCGTGCGACCACTTCCGGGTAAAAAGTGTATTCATTATGATAATATGTATGTTACTGCTAAAAACAATTGTTATGCTTTATATGTTTGAAAATACTCATCTTGATCTAAGTCTTCTCATAGTAATCCATCGAAGTGTGTGTGTGTGTGCGTGCTCTCCGTGGTTTTCCAAATATCATTAAACTGTTTTGCATGGAAAAAAGTGCAACAGAGAAATACATTACTTACAACTTCCTTAAATTTGAAATAAACACATAAGAGAGGGGTCACAACTAACCGTACCAATAACTTAGAAGGTCAAACAAATTACAGCTATAATGTGCAGTATTTGAAAAATAATGACAGTGATGAATTTTTTATATTCCTAAATTTTTTCGATTCTGGATCTGGGATCTGTTTTTCTCTGAAAGAGTAGAATGTTAGCTTTAAAAAAGAAAACGTAATAAAAACTCTCTCATCATGGGATTACAGCAAATTAAATAAAATATTTTTTATTTGGTTATAGGAACAAAGATAACTAATTAAGTATTGAAGAAGGTTTTTTTTTGATGACTTAATATCGCATATAACTTATATCATAACTTAAAGTGCATTTTAACTTAAGTGCATATATAACTTAAAGTGCATTTTTTATTATGTCTGAAACTATTTTGTTTTAATTCATTCTAGTAAATTAATTACTTTTTAAATCTATTATTTTCGATATGCTCGCGCCCCCCTCGTAAGGTTATCGCGCCCCCCAGGGGGGCGCGCCCCACAGTTTGAGAAACACTGCTTTAAAGGTTTTGACGCGTGTGGACAGTTGTTGTTTCAAGTCAAAGTTTTACAGGAAAGATTTAATAGACGAACTTAAAATTTTTGGCATGTCTTCCCGACATCACATAGATGATTTTATGCGTGGCCGAATTATTGGAAAGATCGAAGAAGGGCGAAAAATAACAGATGTTGCCAGGGAGTTCGACATCGCTCACAGCGTTGTTTCACGGCTGTGGAAGTCATTTAAAACTACTGGAATGTGTAGTAGAGGGCACGGGGGAGGTCGTGTTAGAAGTACGACGCCTGCAGAAGACAGATATATCGTCCTATCAGCAAAAAGGAACAGGCGCACCACAACTCAGCAGGTGGCAAATCAGTTTCTTGCTGCCTCAGGAAAGCAGATCTCCCGAAAAACTGTTGCCAGACGTTTGAGGGGAGGAGGACTATACGCACGCAGACCTGTTGTGTGTGTCCCATTGACCAGACAGCACCGTACTGCCCGTTTGCAATGGTGTCGTGAGCATCACGATTGGACTGAACAGGATTGTGCATGCGTACTACTCTCAGATGAGAGTAGGTTCAGTCTGTCATCGGATTGTAGACGCCAACTGATCTGGCGCGAGAGTGGTACTGCTTATCGTCCAGAAAATATCCAGGAAAAGGACCGATATCCGACATGCAGTATCATCGTGTGGGCCGGCATCATGATCAATGGCCGCACGCGCCTACATGTGGTTGCGAATGGGACTATGAAGGCCAAAGATACATTGATGAAGTTCTACTTCCTCATGTTCGTCTTTTCCGTGGTGCTGTCGGTGATAAATTTGTTTTTATGGACGACAACGCAACATGTCATCCAACACTCGCTGTTCAGGATTGTCTAGACAGCGAGGGTATTCAACGTCTCGTATGGCCAGCGCGTTCTCCAAATCTAAACCCCATTGAAAATGTGTGGGATGCTTTGGGGAGGCAAGTTGCTGGTCGAAACTATCCTCCGACAAACAAGAACACCCTCATCCGTGCACTCACAGAGGAATGGGATAAATTGCCTCATCAGCTGCTGGATAATGTTGTGCAAAGTATGGTACGACGTGTGGAATGTTGCATCACACTCCACGGTGGACATATCCCGTACTGATACCTTTCTTTAAGGTGCCTGCTGACTTTTAGATGCATTGTTCCATCTCTCCGTACGCAGATCAAATGAACATTTTTTTTCTTTCAGATGTTTCACAGCTTTTGTACTTTCCAGAACAATAAATATTCTTTACTCTAATGTCTGAACAGTGTGGCAACTATATTTTATCCTACTAGGCCTCATGTCTCGCTTAATGTTATGCTACATAGCAATTTGTGATCCGTCCTTAGCAATTGTCCAGCAGTGTAACGTCGTGAGTAGCTAACAAACAAAATAAATTGTCACAGCCTAATTTGGGAATAAAAGGTTTGTTTATTTGCTCAACAAATTCTTATTGAAGCAATAAATTACAGTTTATACTCCAAATCCGTGCAGTCAGTCTATATTACTCCAATTCTCCAACGCCACCGGCGTTCATCGTCTCTCCGTTCTTTCCACTCCACTCTCGGTCCTCCACCGTCCAAGACTCCTTTTCTTTAGCACTCTTCTCAAATTTCCCTAAGAAAACCCTTTTTAAACACCAGGGGTGGGTCCACAACCCCCCCCTCTTCCCTTCTCATTGGCAGGCCACAAAAGTCTCCCTCGGCCTTCCTAGTCCTATTCGTGCGTTACACACAAATACACACCCAGGCCGTCTGGACCAAGGACGCCATAATTTCTTGTACAACATCTGGACACACTTGTCCATCATACCAACCGTGTTCTATAATCCCATTCTCTCGACACCGGTCGAGGCGACAGGATTCTTTTTAGACTGGCTTCGCCTGCCGGCTCTCCTTTGACCCTTTTAGCTGCCAGTCTGGGTGTCGGCGCTTCCCCGAGGTCAAGCCATAAACAATGGCCGCCATGGCCACGTGCATTTGTCATTTAACATCTGGTTGAAGCCATAAAACTTAGCGTGAATCGAAGGGTAGGGTTCACCCCAATCGAAGACGTCAAACTTGTTACTTAACATCTAGTGGAAGCTATAAAACTTAACGTGAATCGAAGGGAGGGGTTCACCCCAATCGAAAACGTCACAATATCAACATCGGGTTTTTGTTTGTTTTTCTTCTCTTTGATACAAATAAAGCAATTCAGTAGATTTTTGATTATCTAGGAGTGGAGCAACCAAGAATATTATTATCCAGGAGACCATCATAAAAAAATTAAAATGTAGAAAACAATTCTAAAAATCCTTCATTTTTAAAAAGTTTTATTAAGCCGAAACAAATCTAAGAGCTTACTATGACAAGAATCTGACAGTGTTGGATTGCTTCTGCTTGGAAATCAAGAACATCGATAACTTAAGAAAAATCATGGTTGAATACATAGCTGGAAAGCGACGGGGAACTTCAGGATTTTGTAGGTAGTGTTTGTGAAACAGTAAATCCAGCATTGTGAATACTTTACAAATAAAAGAATGTAAATGTAGACGTGGAAACAGCACGCGATTGGTTAGACCAGTGATTCCCAAAGTGGTCTATACCAACCCCCCAGGGGTTTATGATGACCTGTAAGGGGTCGACGTAAGCGAAAAAATAATTTGGGATCCGTGAAGTGTAAATGGGGGTCTATGATAGTCAGTAGCGTAACATACACCCTCACACCCCGGGGAGGATTCTAGAGCGCCCAAAGTCTGATTGATGCCAAGTAGGTGTTTGGGCTTGGGGCCCACTCCCTGGCTTTGCAGGGGGGCTAATCTTCTCCGTTACGCCACTGATATGTGATAGTTAGTGGCTGTTTAATTTTAAAAGAAAACTTAATCAAGTGAAAACCACAGATTTTACCTATTTCACACAAAATTTTACTAAATTTAATGTGGTTAATTTGCAGTTATAAGACGAAAGCATAAATTTTATTAAAACAAGGACCATTTCAGCGTTTCTTTCAAGAATGATGTTAAAGCAGTTTAATATTGGAGGTCACGAATTCTTTTTTTTTTTCAATTTGTCGCAGACAATCCGTCAGGACGTTTCAATCTAAGTTCAGCATTTAATTGCTCTTTATTCAGCTTTTGAAACTATGTTTGAGAATACTTTGACCATGGTAACACCACAGTGGAAAATCAATTCATATGGTCACATTGACAAAAAGTCCTTATTATAATAGGAACTGATCGGAATAAGGCACTAACGAGAAGATTTTAAAGTAAAGTTAAGAAGCGGATACCACACGCAGCAATTTTGGCTTTAAAAAGACATACCAGTTATTTGTGCCAAATTATAGAATATCGTGAGAAAGTTTTAATTGATTTTCCTTGTGAGGAGTTTCAGCGTGGTTGCCAATCTCCAAAACAAAAGAAGAAAGGAAGAAAAACGAAATCTGGTCACTACTAACAGAGGAGTTTAGGATTAAACCTGAGACAATACTGATACCAAATAATGAAAATTTGTTATTGAAGCACCCGATTCATCTCTCCCATTAAAAGCATTTGTTTTTTGTTCAGTTATTTCATATATTACTTAAATTTTAATCAAATTAATTAAATTGTGCTTCTTAAGTTTTAAACACTGTACTGTACTGAACTGAACTCAGTGGCACAACAGACCATGAGCTCGAAGGCCTTCTGTGCCTGTCTCAGGTTTCGTGACCTTAGGTGCTGGGGTGCATGAGCAGATGTCTCAGTCAGGTGGTCAGTCTGACGAGAAACCCCAGTGTTCAGTTCCCGAACAAGCTTGGTACTGAATTATCTACCCACTGAAGGCAAACACTATACTTCACTGCAGTTAAAAATTTAAGTCTTTTAAAGTAAGTAGCTCCAAACCAACTGCCAAAAAAACCCCATTTAGGTTGATAAATTTGAAAAAAATCAGTATTAGGTAAGCAGGGGTCTACCCAAAATCGAAGAACATGGAAAGGGGTCTTTGAGGGAAAAATATTTGGGAACCTGTGGGTTAAGCGATGGAATTGTACCATGCTTTACTGGAACTGTGCACAATTAACCAACCCTTGCAGAAAATCTCATATTGGAATGAAGAGTACGTCTCAGATGACACCCGCAAAGCTCTCCTTCATAACTGAAAATATAAAGAAGGCAGTGACTGTGCGGAGAAATTATATATAATATTGGGAAATATATATAGCACCAAATGTTATTGAAAAGAAAGGCTGTCTTATTCTTATTGTCTTTTTTTTCTTGTAATAATATACACTAGTGTGTAAAAGTTGAGAAACAAACACATTTTCATAGATTTTTCAAAAAAAAAAAAAACACAGAACCAATTCAACGGGAAATTGGGTATGAAGATGCATAACAGTATTGAGAATTATTAGTGAATAGAGTAATAATTATGCTGATTAATTATTACTGAATAGTAATAATTATGTTAATTAATTATTACTAACAGTATTATTGAGTTGATCATGATATATGCTTATGAAAACATAATCTAGAATGCAACGTTCTGAATGTAATATTGTGTTGTTACTTATGCCACCTGATCGACAGTAACTTCAGATCAAGGTCCACGAAATTCATTGCGGTAAAGGGCTACATATACCCCTGACATTAACTGTAGCTTTGAACATCATGCAGGTGACGGTGCAATTTGGTTCGATTCCACCCCAATTTTGTGGGAGAACTCCTTGGAGGTGATCAGGGGTCAACCTTCACTTCCTCTTAAACCAACCCCACAAAAGGAATTGCTGCTCGACGGCTATTTAGAGTACCCCCCATACCGCGAAGGCACTATACATTTACAAACATTCATGCCTTCTCCGAGATTCGAACCTCGGTCCAACGGCACAGGAGTCAGTGTCGCTGACCATTATATCGGTTGGGTGGCATGTAATATTGTTTATTGTGCTAGTAGAACGAGTAACTATACATTTGCTGTTATAAAAAATAGTGGGAAATTCGAAAAAAATGTTCGAGGTTATATATATATATATATATATTCAAATCTCTTCTCTCTTTCAGTCAAATGACCTAAATCTTTTATTCGTGCTCCATAAATTTAGAAACAGTTTTTGTAAAATTGAATATATACGGTCAAGAAAACAGAACAACTTAAAACAAACATTTTGCAAGAGGAAATGTATAATGTTGATTAATGAGATTGATCTAAAATGTTATGCGATAATAATAAAAATTCCAGATGATAAAACATTGATTTTGATTTAAAGTACTTGAAACAGTATACTTGTGAGGATATCCTAGGTTTTTGATGAAGAAGCAACATGCAGAACTCCACCATGTCAGAAGAATAAGCAACATTATTTGAATAACCATAAGATTTATATTGAGTAATTTATATTTGGCCGGCTCAAGTTCATGGTGGTTTGAGAGCAATTTTATATGACCACCACATGTTTTCCAATTCTCTTTGAATGTGAAATAGGGAGAAAACAATTTTTTGTAAGAGTGAACTGTAATTAAATTCATAGAGATATAAAGAGAAGAACAATAAAGATCTCGTGTTTAAACTGTAATTAACGATTTCGATGCAACAAATTGGCACAGGTCATGATTTTTTATGTGATCATTGTTTCGTCAATATTTCGCAACTGTTTAGAGTCTAATGGCAACATTTTATTGCTACGAAATTTACTTCTTCTAAACGTGTTATTATATCGTAATCAATGTCGTGAGATTAGAAAAGGCAAATTAAAAGTTCTGGTGTTATGATGGCCTTAATTCTGTTAAACAGTCTCGTACAAAGCACATACAATCACGAACTAAAATAACACCTTGAGAGATCTCAAAAATTCAGGTACAAATGAATGCAAGTTTTTCTTAAAGAAATTTAAATACATCGCGTATTAGAGATTAAATATTCTTTCTTAAACTGAACCTTATTTTGATTTTTTAAAAAACTTTTGAATTTTCATAACGTTAAATTTAATTTGAATTTGTGATGATCCTCTGGAAGTTATTCTCTCTTATGGAAAAAAAAGTTGAATGTTTCATATTTTTAGCAAAAAAATTATGAGAAATAAAAATTTCAATGAGAAGTGAAAAAAAAACCCTGAGTTACCCACACAAGGACTGATGGTCAAAGTTTATACACTTTTGCATTAAAAAAAGCACCAAGAAGGAGTTGTCCGATTGAGCTGAAATTTCAGAGGCAAAGGCATCTTAATTGAACACGCAAATGATCAAATTTTCAAGGCCAATGAACATGAATTGCTGTCGTAATGTGCCTTTCTGCTGAACAACTTGCAAAATATAAAACCGGTAATACTGGCGGAAAATTTATCTTTTTTCGTTTTAGCTGTAGTGATCTCTGGAGAGAAAACGAATGATGTCACCACGACGTTTTTGTAGACCTTATAGGTAACTGAATGACTCTGTACGTGGTCACATTATTGGAATGCGTGAAGCTGGGTGGTCACACCGAGCAATAGGTCGTCACCTGAAATGTACAGACACAGCTGTGCAAAGGTGCTGGCAGCAATGGACGAAATCGAAGAAATGAGGTCTCCGGAAAGCCAAGCTGCACAAATGCGAGGAAAGATCAGATGATTGTTCGACAGGCCCAAACTGCCCCCACAGTATAATTGCCCACTCTTCAACATACTAAGCTTTTTCACTACCCACTGTGGTACTTTCCACCATTTCACGGTGCTTGGTTGAGGCGGGGTTACGCTCACAGCGGCCTTTAAGACGTCTGCCTTTGACCCCACAACATCGGCGGAAACGTCTGGAGTGGTATCGTGGCCAATCATCACGGTTGCCATCGGACTGGCATCGCATAATGTTCAACGATGAGTCTCGCTTTACTCTTGAAGCAGATGACCATTGCCTTCATGTCTGAAGAAGCTGAGGCCAACGGTTTCAATCAGCCTTTGTTTTACAAAGGCATACAGCGATAACCCCTGGTGTGACAGGAGGGGGGGTGCTATCTCATTCGACAGCTAGTCATCTCTAGTTATCCTGCATACATCTTTAACAACTCAACGATATATTGATACCATCCTGCGGCCGGTTGTATTATCCTTCATGGCACATCATCTGGGTGCCAGTTTCCAAAAAGATAATACCAAGCATCATACCTCTCGTATGTTTCTGGACTACCTTCAAGCCGTTAATACTCTTCCTTGGCCAGGAGGATCACCAGACCTTTCACCAATTGAACATATCTGGGATACGGTAACATACTAGATTCGGACACCCTACAATGTCGCAGATCTGGAGTAACAATTGGAGAATTCTTGGCAGAATATATCACAGGATGACATTAGGAACCTCTACTACTCTTTACCGAGACATATACAAGCTTGTATCTCCACCACGGGCGGTTCCACCAACTACTGATTTGAGCATTCAAGCTGTTATGGGCCCTATGGTCATGATATTTTTTTATCATCTTATTATCTGCGTATGAACTATACACATATATATAATTTCATTAAAAACAACCACTTCCTTCATGGTGCTTCGATTTTTTTGCAAAAGAGTGTACTTATTTATTTATTTTTTTGTCATATATAACAAGTATAATACAATGAAAAATATTATTCCAACCTTAAATGCTTCGATGATACAGAATAGATTTGGTATTATTTGTGGCTATTTAAAACCCTATCTTATCACATAAGTCTTTGTTTTTACTTAATGCGTCTTAAAAACCGAGTTCCCTTTAATTTAATTGTTGAATAATTTATTCATTTTTATTGGTTGAACAGAACCCTTTTCTCAATAGAACAGTTTTTATATTTAAACTGTATTTCAATTAAAAAACTATTTAAATAATAAATAGATGAAAGGTACAGGAAATTATTTAATGTTTGTTTGACCTTGTAAACCGGACTTAAAAAGAGGTGGTAACCCGTTTATTAAACTACCTTTAATAATATTTTAATAGGCGTGTTTTCCAAATTAAAGTCTGTATAATAAATATTTGTATGAAAATTTTCTGGTTTTTCTGACAAATCGTTAAGAATGTCTAATTTACATTTACTTTTTCAATTCCTACTATTAGCTCACACTCTCTATATATTTATTTATTTATCCTCGTGGAATTTTCAATCGTTAATAAAACACATTTTAAAGCGCTCTATTGAGTGGAAATTTTATATACACTAGTGTGCAAAAATTAAGGACGAGACGGTTTTTTCAATATAACTTTGTACAAAAGCTTTCCAAATCAACACATTTAATACCGTAAGATCCCCAATACGTAAAGACATGTGTAATGTAAGCAACACTTTCTAAAAGAGAAATCAGAGGGATAAAAAGAAGCTTGATTGAAAAAGTAGCATGGAGCGCAATGCGACTGAAGGCCGAAACATCCCTGTGATGGGTGTCCAGCAAGAAACATCCGGTCTTTAGTAGGGGATATGATCTCCCCTGACTGCTAGGCAGGTTTCACAGCCGCCTGTTTCTTCTGGCCTGTAAGACAATGTACCGGTCATCTGCGGGTGTGGTTCCTCGTGGACGACCACTACTGAACCCCCGGATAGCTGTTCCTATAGTTTGAAATTGTCTCCAAAGTCGTGAAACGATGCTGTGAGCAATTCCGAACTCAGCAGCCACACTTGTCACACGGCGGCCTTCCTCCAACTTCCCAATGATTCGACCTCGGGTAAAAGCATCCAGATGTCTAACAGATTGATTATTCGCCATTTCTCGCTGAGGCAGCAACTCGTGTGATTTTAACTGCTATATGGCGTGCAATCTCTTTGCCAGAAATACTGATCTTACACCGACAACATGCTTTATACTGCTCAGACACTCCCCCATTACGTCTACCTGCATATCTGCGCATGTGCTACCGTACATCACCTTACTTAATCTCCTGATTGGTCTTTCTGTCCGCTCTGCCACTTCGTCCAGCTGATATGCTAATTTTTCGACTTCGTCCTTAATTTTTGCACACCAGTGTACATTATTGTTTTGGGTAAAAATCCGATAATTTAATGAAAATAATTTAAAATTGATTGACTGAAACTAATTATTTTTATAATTACAGATACAGACGCGTTGGTTTCATTTTTAGCGACTTGGGTCAAAACTTTAAAAGGGTTTTTTCTCACGTTTTAAAGCATTCAGTTGAACTGAATTTTATCTACACGATTGTTTTGGATGACAGTACGATACTTTAATGATAATTAATAAAAATTAATTACCACTTAATGTTGTGATTCTGTCATATGTATATACATATTTATATTAATTGTAACTACTTAATAAAAAGTAGTTAAAATAAAATTTTTCTATGTTTTGATCTAAGTAGGATTTTTTTTATATTACTTTTGCTACTGTTTTATTTATATCTAATTTTTGTATCAAATCATTTATACAATTTTTGCTGCGTGATATTTTTGATACACTCGAAACAAATAAAATAATTCGTTTTTAATCTAATTAATTGTTCTTCAAAACAAATTCCTCAATTGCAACTTTTATCATACGTTTTTCTTCTATTTTTCAGGTATAACTGAGAATTAAAAGAAGTTTTGAATGAAAAAACTAATTACTGTAAAAGTAACAAAATAATATTGATTTGTCTTCAACATATTAAAATGGAAATGCATCCATTATCTGTTTTCTTCCTTTTTTTTATGTTGCCTCTTTAAAGCTCTCAAAACCTAAAAAGTAATGCAAATTTAAGTAACAAGTACTTTTAGGTGCTTATAAATATTTATTCTTAAGCCTTAAAGATTCAGAAATGTAGATATTAATTAAAAAAATAGGGATACAGAAATTACTTAAGTTAGGTTTCTTTATGAAAACATGACTTTTTTTGTAAGATGTTAACATAAATTATTTCAAGGACACAATATCTTTCAAAAGACAGGTACGAATTATTTGTTCTTGACCGATAATTGTATACATCAAAAAAAAGTTTCCAGCAGAACTTAATAACATTTACTTAAAAACTTTGCGCAATTTTTTAAAAGTAAATATCCCAAATGCTTATTTCAATTAAGATAAATGGAAAATTATCCGATGAGATCACGAGTAATTTATAGTTGCCAGAAACATTTTTTTTCAATAAAATAATAATTTATTGCTTTTATTATACATGTTATTTGAGCTAAATGGAAACACGAATATTTTAAAATTTAACTTGCAGACCTGTAATTATTGTATTACATTAAAAGTTTATAATTCCCGATAAATGATTACTTCCTCTGATTATTATAAGGTCGAATAATTTTTTGTTCATAAAAAATAATTGTTAATTTTATTTGCTTGTAAAAAAATCGTTTGGTACTTTTTTAAAAAATAGTTTACAACACATCGGAGATTCGCTGGTAATTGAACACCGAATAATAATTTTTTAAAAATCTAAAATGGCGATATTGATTAATTTTTAATTTTTTATCTTAAACTTCCCCGCATATAAATTTGCAGATGTAAAGATTTAAGGAATTATTACTCTTTATGAGATTTATCATTTTATTTTGAAATGAAAGAGAAGTATTGTGCTTTGTAAATAGTAATCAGATGTGGTTTGAATAAACTTTGTGTTATTATCATTCTGATTTGAAGTTCTTTATACGATCTTATCTCCCGATAATACGTTTTCTTAAATAACCATCTATCTTAACACTATATCACTCTCAAACTATTGTACTCTTTTGGATGTTAGTATATTTCACGGTAATGTAACAAGTTCTCGATAAAAATAAAGAATTGTTGATAATCATCTTTATTGCCTTGAAAATAACTCCTAACCTTTTCTTTAAAAGATAATATCTATCCTTTCTAAGAATTTTTTATTTAAAAAAACTTTTTATATTTCATCGCAAATGTAAAGTGATTTATATTTTGTGCTAAGATATAATTACATTGAAATAAATATATATTATTTCAGCAAAATATCTTCAAGGACTTAAGATTTTTTTTGTTTTATTTACAATAAAATGCACATTTTTATCGAACGGTGACTTCAAAAAAAAATATTTATCGCTAAATCCGTTATTAATTGTTTATAGCGCTCACCTTTAAAGGTTGCTCTTATTTATTGTGTTAAAAGTGCTCGTTATACCCCTTTAAGACCCAAATTATTTTTATCTTCAAATATTAAATTTTTCTGGTTATTAGTACTATATGGACCCCAATGACTTTGGGAAAATAATAAAAAACAAATTCCCGCACCCCTCCTCCAACCAGCACGATCGTGCGGGTTGGTCGTTCTGTGATACAAGTCACCTATAAATTTTAGGAGTAATACATTTTTAGCTCTAAATTGATGGAAGGAACAATCTTAATTCAACTAAAATTATTACAATTACGACAATTATTAATGTATAATTAATTCTTTTTTTAATTCATTAATTATTTACAGTAAAAATCTTTTGTTTTGTTTTTGACAAGTATAAATAACCATTGCATTTTTCACAACATGTTTTCCAACTGCTTTCGTAATTTTCAAATCTGCACTCGCGAGGCCTTGAAATGTCATCAACGCATCAAAAATGGCTATACATGTCAAGCCTTTTATTCTGGAATGACCAGGATAAAAGCGATGATATGTGTAGCAGGTGGATTAGAACGCTTCGATCTTTTAGCGAGTGGAATTACAACACTGTTCTCTTCATCATCAGTTAAAATACTTCTGTTAATAGGTGGAGAAGCTCATAACGCTTCTACTATCTCTAACTTAAATTTTAAGCGATCCATTTTGATTTTTAGAGGAATTTTATTTGATACTGCATCTTGTTTGTACAGAAACCAAGAATTTACAACAGCTAAATCAATGTACTGAATATGTTCAAGCGATTTTTATGGTAAAGAATAATAAAAAATTGTCTGTCCATTTCAAATATTCCCATGTGTTTCTTCATCACTCTCATATGAACTTGATTCTCCTTCCAGTATACGCGATTCATATGTTTTGTTCGAAGCATTGTCATCATCCGAGAGTTCACTATGTTCTGATCTAAGTTCAATCTGTTTTATTAATCAATTGAAAAATTTCTTCTGTGAGAATTATTCTTCTTTTAGACACATGAAAAAGTTTTCGGCTAAAAGTTAACACAGTATTTCATGAAAAATAGTAAAATGTATCAGAAAATTTTATTATTTAAAAATATATATTTATTTAAACCACACACACCATACTAACTCCCACCGGAAAACCCAGATTTTTATTCGGGGGCAGGAAGAGATATGGATGCAGATATCTGTGGAGAGGATAAAAATTCCAACAAATGTATGAAAAAGAAAATTAATTGCAAACAAGTAATGTAAAAAAAAAATTTAAGTCAATTCCTGCTTAGATCAACAAAGAAAATTTTTTATTTTAGTTACTTTTTATTAAATAGTTACAATTAATATAAATACGTATATAGACATGACAGAATAACAACATTAGTTGGTCATTAATATTTATTAATTATCATTAAAGTATCGCATTGTCATCCAAAGCAATCGTGTATATAGATTTCATTTCAACTGAATACTTTAACACTTGAGAAAAAAATCTTTTCAAGTTTTGACACAAGTCGCCAAAAGAGTCGCTAAGTCATCAAAAATGATACCAACGTGGTTGTATTTGTAATTCTTTAAATAATTAGTTTTAATCAGTTAATTTTTATTAATTATTTTTATATTATTGTATTGTCATCCAAAAAAACCTGCATATAAAATTTCAGCTCAATTGAGCTCTTTAAAATGTATTTTATTAACGATTGATAATTCTATCCAGATAAATAAATAAATATATAAATAAATATATAGAGAGTGTGAGCTAATAGTAGGAATTGAAAAAGAGAGAGAGAAAGAAAAAAAGGGACTCATCCATTGCAACCCCCAAGAAAATTTGGTATTAATTCTAAAATTATGTATTTCATTTTTATGTAGGCTTTCATCGAAATAATTGAAACAGAAAAGAAAATTCGCATGGTAAGTATTTACCTTTACAACTGCAGTGGCTCAAGTAACGCCCAACGCGCACGATCGTGCAGGTAACCAGATCCCGAGTCCTAAAAGCCACATTAATAGAGTATAATTAATATTTTTTCTATTTTACAATTATTTAAACATTCATACAACAATTTGTATCCAAGCAATTAGAAATATATTGATAATTACCTTTTTAAAACAGATAAAAAGAAGACGTGTTTTCGTTGTATTTGAAAACAAAGCTAGATTTGCCAGCTGAAAGTAAAATATGGACCACAACCATCGTCTGTTGATGAAAAGTAACACTTTACACTTTCTGCAAACTGGCTCAATCGTTAAATTCGCGATTTTCTTACATACGACTATTCTACAAGCAAAAACGTAAAAGAATATCTAACCCGCACAAAAATGATAGCTTTAAAAATAAAACTGAAAAGATGAGCATAGAAAAATTTGACTTCTACATAGATTGAAATACTGTTTCTTTAAAAGAAATGGCGTTCCTTATGAACTTTTTTTTTTTTTTTTTTTAAAGAGTTGTAGTTCTAGAAGTATACTATTTTTTTTCTCTAAAGCTTGGAATAATACCTCGAATAAATGACTTCATAACATAAAAGCATTGTGCACGTGCATTTCAGGTTTCTTCGTAAAATAGGGGTGCCCGTAAATTGGCGAATATATATATATACCCAAAAACTAATTATTGTAGCTTGAAAGTACAGGTGTTATACGGCGGCGCGTGTCATACACAGAAATTTGCGGTATTATTAATACTTTCGAGTTGGATATTTATGAATATTATTCAAATGTTTTTCCGAATGTTTATGTCTAAATTTTTATTTTTTGTAATTGGTTTTCTAAATATTTTCGCAAGAAATGAAATCTTTTTAAAAAAAACAAAAACAGAACGATTGTAAAAAGAAAACATTTATCAGAAAAAACCCTTAGATTTATGACTTTTGAATACTTGTTAATATTTTTCGTTATCATCAGATAGTTTTGATAAGACTTTAAAAGCGTTTTACGATGTAATAGAAAGAGTTGCTTTTTTTTTCAGATATACAGTACAGTCCCGCTAATCCGAACACGGCTAATCCGAACATCCGGTTAATCCGAACGGCTCCGCGGAAAAAATTTTATAATTTTAAGGACGAAAATCGGTGAATATTTCAATATAAAACAGTATAAACCTTAATTCAAAACAGTTCTTTATTTAATATTCACGCACTGTACATCAAGTTATGGTACAAATTTTAAAATGGAATAAACTACAGAACAGAACACTAATGTTTAGTATGAAAAATTGTACAACATAACCCGTACTCCCAGTTCAAATAGTGATTTCGCTGTTACTCCGGCTAATCCGAACAATCACGTAATCCGAACAGGGGTCGGTCCGATATTGTTCGGATTATCGGGACTGTACTGTAAAACGAAAATTTTATTTTTATCTATAACTGTTTTTAATAGTCATGTAATGAATGATACATCGATTTGCATTTGTCCTCAATACATCTCAAATTTATAATGCATTAAGAGGCGATTACGGATTTCCTTGAAATTACGAGGATGAATCGGAAAATAAGTTTCCCCCGTGGACTGGACTGTGGTCAGAGTTGTGGTACGAAAGTCAAAAAATAGAATGAGACATTGAAGATAAGGTATAACTTTATTTTTCCACGTTAGTACCCAGTACATTGAGACATTTGTCATACCGCTTGAGCCACAGTCCACGGGGGAAACTTATTTTCCGACTCACCCTCGTATATTTAAATTAGTGATTAATTAAAGCCATAGTGATAGTGTTCCTACCTTGTTGGGGTTCTGAGACTTGCGCGTGTTGACAATCCCGAGAGCTTTGCCTGCAGTAGCTTAGCTACTTGCAGGGTCACCCAAGCTGGACAGGTCGGAGGGGAGACTCAAGACGAAGAGGTACACCCTGGTCCTCCAGGTTGGAGGTTGGGCATGGGGCTGAGCACACCACTCTGTAAAATTCTCCTTGTCCAAGGAACAAGCAGGGACGGATTAAGGTTCGATGGCGGCCTATGCCCAGGTAAATTTGACACCCTTATATATAATAATCAGTGCCGGTTTATCCACTGGGCACCGAGGGGCCCGAGTAAGCTAGACGAAATCAGGTTTTCTGGTTATAAGTTTCGATCCACCAGTGCCAAGGGATCATGCATATCTTCTGCGCCCAAGGCCCGAAATTAGCTAAATGTATCCGACTATCTGCAACAACTTTTTTCTTTAAAAAATGAAAATATGGGGATATTTTTGTGATTTTTAGATTTATTTAGCATATTTTAAGAAAAAAAATCTTAAAATTGAAGACAGAATTTTTTTTATTATTATTAAAATGAGAAAAACTGGTGAAAATGTACAAAAAATTACATAAACGAGGCCCGCTCTGTACACAAATTTTATGAACAAATTCTCAATTTTTCAATTTTGATGTGTTACTTTGTTATTCGTGTTTGAAATGACCTTCAGGATAAGAGATATTTTAATTGTTACAAAAACTAGAGTACTCTTTATATTAGTGATTATATGAAATTGCTTAAAAATACAGTGATTTTATTCGCATAAAGGACTATAAATTTTGAAATAAAACAGTGATTGTTAAATATAAAGGTCAAAACACTTATACTGTTATACAGAACATACACAAAAATTTTTAGCTAATTATTTTCAAAACTTTTTGAGCAATCTCTGTCCCCGTTTGAGTTTTTCGAAAAACCCACATTTCGAGTAAAACACATTAAAGTTTGACATCTTATGTAAAGTTATGGCATCTGACTTTACTAAACCACTTGTAATTTTTGTTCTAGTGAATGGAAAATAAAACCCTCGGTATTTTTATAAAGCTAATAATATGGCCCATAAAATAAAATTATAAGAAAAAATTTGTCTATTTTTTAAAAAAATCATGATTTTAGGGTAGTCGGATACCTTAAAGCGACACTGGTAATAATAATAATAACATTAATACAAATAATAATAATGGATTCGAATTAAATTTAGGCATTTGTGTTTTGAGGCCTATTTCTTTATATTTTTATGATCTTCCAAGTTCGAGTATGACCTTTCTAAATTGATCATGGTAGTCTTTTTGAAAAACGCCTCACATTACGAGTAACCGGACAAAGGTATAATTAAATAGGGTGAATTAATATTTTGTGTTATAATAATGAGCAAAGAAGCACCACATTTAGATTATTTTAAGAAAAATTTATGAAAAATTTAACGTGAGTAGATATATTCTATACTTATCGAAATTGCTTTTAGTATCTATTTGTTAGATATTTTAAATTTTAGTATCACGATTAATTATTTAAAAAATAATTCTACCCTTTCATATTGACATCTTAAGGTTGTTAAAGCAAGAAAAGAAGCATTAAAATTCGGTCTTACACATGATGAAAACCAAAATCGATTTCGAATTTTTGACGCTTCGAAAAGTTTGGCTCTCGTAGAAATATAAAAAAATTTCCGCCTAGGACTAGGTCTCGCGGGCCTAAGTGTAAATCCGTCACCGGGAACAAGGAACCTAACTCATCTCTGTAGGGGGGAGATAACTTAGGAAACGTTTTAAGGACTTGAGATTCGGCTGCTGAAATGTTTTATTGTTTTATAGAAGTAAGGCCCTACAAGCGCTTGTCGAACAATTGAACATAACTAGAACTAGGGGTAGGCCCAAATTAAGATGTGTGGTGATTGTGTGGTGGACTATTTTAAAGTCTTAAGAGTAACTAATTGGAAAACTGCTGTTAAGCTGAGATCAGAATGGAATATACTTCTGGAGAAGTCCTTGACCCACCCAGGGCTGTTGTGTAAAATAGAAGAAGATTAACTAATGATTTCATCAGTTCTGTGACATATGCATCAGAGACTTGGACAATAACAAAACTGGAAGTAAATATAATGGCATCTTTGAGAGAAAAATACTTCGAAGTATACTTGGAAGTGTAAACGAAAACAATAGCTGGAGAAGAAGATAAAATTCTGAATTATATAGAATTTATAAACAACCTGACATCATTAAATACATAAAAATAAATAGAATGAATTGCATGGCCCATATAATTTGAATGCCAGATGATATTGTTGTCAAAAAGGTACTGCAATTCAAAGTCGCTGGGATTCGGAAGCGTGAAAGACCAAGGCTGAGATGGGCAGACTCAGTGGAATTAGACTTTAAAATAAAAAAACGAGAAAACTTGGAGAACTAAAGCAAACAGGAGGTCATTATGGAGGAATATTCCAAATAAGGCACTGGCCCACGAGGGGTTGCCAGATATGATGATGAATTACTGATTCAAAATGATTGCACATATTCTTTTTCAGTATTAAATTTAAAGTCAAGAAAGTTTCTATCAGATTTACAGCAAATTAAGCAGATTAAAATAAAAACAATTTAAGTAAGTATTAATTTTTAATTAAATATTTCATGCCATATTCTTTAAATGTGTAAAATCTTATAAAACTAATCTGTAACTTCTGATCATAACCGTTAAGCGAATAACTGGACTCATAAAATTTGTAAAATAAAAACGAAGAGCTTCCATATTATTTCTCACTTTCAGCAGAAAAGACATTGCATGCTTGTAATTTAAAACTACTTATACATTAAGAAATGATCCCAGCGGTATATCTCATAACATCATTGATTACAAAAAAGACAAGGAGAAAAATTATGGCTGCTGTGAATAATATTTAACTAGCGGAGATAATTCTTAACAAAAGCTACTCCTTTTTCTGGTCTTACTTGTAGGGCTGCTAGGATTTTAGTGATTAATTGCGGCTTATACCGCACCTATAAGTTAAGAGGTCATCCATGTTGCTTTAATGATTCAATATGAGAAAGTACTTATATTCAAAATTTTTGTTGGTGTATAGGTCATTATAAGATTTTAAGGTGTGTAAATTAGATTGTGCTGTATATAATCATGTAATCTAATTAATATGAACGAATCTTTTAATATATCACACAAAATTTTGTGGGCGGTGCGCAATAGTTAAATGTATATAAATTGACCATAAATATTTAAATGAAAAAACATGTTGATTAAATTTTTATTTACATTTAAATATGAACTTTCGAATCAGAGCCAGAAAATTTTGGTACTTTTAAAGAATTTAAAGAAATTAATATATCGATTAAAAATCATTTGATGTTTTTAATGGTTATATATATATATATATATATATATATATATATATATATATATATATAATAGGGGATTTTAATACTTTAAAATTAAGTTAGATTCGGAAAAAGAACATTTGATACTTCCGTATTAAACCGTTGAACAACTTCATCAAATCAAAAAATGACGCCAAATTCTGCGATACGTAGGTAATAATGGCAAACCGCTTCCATACATATTCAAACATAATAACAATATGACAACATTTGAAATTTTTTTGATTGGGTGACGGTAAAATACGTAGGTACCAAATATTTTTTTACATATAATGAAGTTTTGGAAACGACATTGCAAAAGAACAAAAATTGCTTTCCTTTATAAAATATTTTAATTTTTAATACGAAAAAATTTGCTCCGATTTTTGTTTTATGTAACTATAAAGTGTTTGAGTATATTGCAATAACATTTAAATATTTAATAGGGTCCTTAAATATGACCCCTATATAATATTTTTCTTAAAAATGTGCTATTTTTACAGTTAGTCTTTAATTTTTCAGCAATTCTTAACGTTGAACTAATATTCATGTTAAAATATTTCAAGTTTAAAATGAAACAAAGTAGTCATATTTAAGAACGCGAAATGGAATATGTAATACGTTATGAGAGCGTTTCTCAAATAACTCTACGAGGAAGGCGCGAGCATATTGAAAAATCAGAAAAAAAAAGGATTATTTAAAAAATTACATTAATTTGCTGAAAGTAAGCAAAGTACATTCTGACAAAATAAAAAATAAAATAAACATTTGCACTGACACAATATACTTATGAAAAATGTATCAATGCTGCACAATGTATTTTATAATTAATTTAATAAATCTTTGTTAAGAACAAGTTTAATAATTACCACTGACCCCACATGGGCTTGTCATGTATAAAATTATATACAAAAATTAACACTTATCTTGACAATTTGTAAGGTTTATAATAATTCCTTCATCTGCTGATTTATGTTTACGCGATTCCCCCCCCCACCAATGCCACCGTTTTCCAAGAGCATCTGTTTACCATATTGTACCAGTGGCGCACACAAGGGGGGGGAGTCCTGGGGATCCGGACCCCCCCAAAGCCCTTGATTTTTTTCTCCATTGATTATAATTCTAAGTATACAGTACGAAAAAGTTAATTAAGTATTTTTATTAATGATTAATTTTATTAATTAATGCTAATTATTTATTCAATAATTAGTTTTTTCACTGTATTTTGTTCCCGAAAATCGACAAAATCAAAAGGAGCATGATACAAGAATGGGGAACTTTCGACCCTGGACCCCCCTCCCCTTGAAAAATTCCTGTGTGCGCTACTGTCTTGTACCCATTAGATGGAAAACTATTCAATGTCTATTCCAATTTTTCTTTGTTTTGTGAAGTTAAAAAACTTTTTAAGAAATAAAAAAAAACATAGAAGATAATAAAGGGAATTTAATTGATGGATCAAAAATGGATTGACTATAACAGAGATTAGTGGTTCTTCTCTGAGTGACAGACAGAACACAAAATGTGTTATATTTGAGATATTTTTAATCTGAGTAAGTGTTTATATGCTGTTTAACATAAAACGAAAAGTACTTCAAAACATTTAACAAAAACATTTCTTTTAAACACAAATCAAATTATCGTATGACCTCTGTTCAAATCAGTCAAATTCTTGATTCATTGACAGTCATGAAAACCCAGGAAAAATTTCCAATCATAAAATTTTTTCACAACTTAAGTCGTGCCATTTCCTTTATTTTCTTGCAAGCGTTTATAAACAACCCACTCTTGTATATAAAAAAAATACCTCGGTGAAAGATTTTATTAAATGACAATGCAATAAAATTCTCGTATTATCTTAACACGCAATTACGAAATGGATGCATTAGAAATGCCAACATGTTCTATTCATTAAAACCCTTCCCATGTTCCAAGAGAAACCAGCAATTACCACAATTTAAGAATAAATATTCTTATAGGAGAATAAACCACAATGAATTTTTTTTCCTGTTCATTGAAAGTGAAGGAAAACAATAAAATCAATTTCTCAACACACCTTGCTACTGTGTATCGTTAAGCCTAATTAATATGCCATCTGTACTATCTGACAACCAATCGAATACCACTAACACATTGACCAATTTTCTTGGTGACCTTTCCAACCCGAGTTGAAGAGTTCCTTTTTCTTATTCATTGAAAAGGATCAACTGCCCAGGAGGTTTACGTTTTTGATTGTCACTTTCTCAGATGAACTCTAGCACGAGCCAGAATCCTTTTGTAAAAATCCTTCATTTGTGTAGTCTCTTAATTGCTTTTCTGTAATTGAGGAAGTAGGGAGTGTTGAAAGCTGGAAATTGTACAGCCATAATGCATTAATAATTGAATTTAGAGAGGTGAAATTACTTATTTATTAGATAAGAGGATACATTAATTAATTTTCTAGAATTCCTAATGCAATAATGTGTTTTGATTGATTTATTTCACGTTTACAGAGTCTAAACTGTGATTAGATGAACAAATGTGTTATATTTGTGTGTGTTAAAACATTATAGCAGTACTTCTCAAACTCAATACTTGCGACCCAATTTTCAGTCATAATTTTCTTCGCGCCCCCCCTTTCCTTTCCAAGCAATAGCAATGTATTGAATTCAATAATAATTTACTTGGATGTAAATCTACAATACGAAATTAGTTACAAACCGTACTAATTATCAATATAAGTATTAAATTTTTTATATAATTTTATACATGATAAGCCCATGGAATCACTGTTAATTGTTAAACTTTTCCTAACTTGGCATTGTTAAATTAGTTATCAAATACAGTGTGCAGTACTGATACATTTATAAACTTATTATATCAGTGTAAATGTGTATTTTATTTTTTATTAAGTTAGAATGTATTTTGTTTTGTTTCCTTTCAGTAAATTTATAATATTTTTAAGTAATGTTTCATTTTCGACTTTTCGATATGCTCGCGCCCCCCTTGTTGGGTTATCATGCCCCCCAAGGGAGGCGCGCCCCACAGTTTGAGAAACGCTGTATTATAGGGAATATTAAATTAATATAAATGTAAAGTTTTTTAATAAAATGCTTTAGATTTACTCCACTAGTTTTAAAGGGAAAACAATGCTATCGCGTTAAATAATTTCTATCAATGACACCCACCCACCCACTGGGTATTACTGTATTGGTAAAATAGACAAATATCCCAGTACAATGTAGGTTTGGAAAGTATTTGGCTGAGCCTCTGTACTACACGGTCGTGGTTTAACAGGAGAACACAGAAAAAATGCATATTTAGAGAAAATTTCCTTTTTAACGAAGAAGTTAAAGAAGCTGTGATAAGGAGATATACTAGCTGCGATGCAAGCTTGAGATTGGCTGCTGAAAAAGTCTCCTAAGCGTTGAAAGATTCTTGAAATTTCACGAATGTCAGCAACTACGATGCTAATTCTGATGACAAGAGTCTATGATGCCTGAATGGGTGTCTTGCACATGCTGCCTGAGAAAAAAGTCTAAGCAAAATAAAATAGGATAACTCTGGGATGCCAAACAACGGGTCCACCACGGCCAAATTATCTGTTGTAAAAGGTAATGTCCACATAATTCCGTACCTTGATATCATAGCTAATACACAGTCGATGATGCTGGAACTACATAACCCCTAGTTGATTTGCAGGTATATTTCGTAATAAATCTGGAGCAGAAAAGTAAGATGCATCTATCCATTATGGCGGTACGGGAAGAGATAATGACCATTTAAATAGTAATATATTTTTCATACCCACACCATCACGACAAACCTTTCCTAGTGGCCTCTTCAACGCGTCGAGCACGAGCTTTTAATGTGGACTTTACAAATATTGTTTTACGTATCAGATATACCCTCACAGGTGAATGATTTTTGTCCGCAAAGGCACGCACGCATGCAAACACACACTTAACTTAAAATATGGTTTGTATATTAAATTATATATATATATATATATATATATATATATATATATATATATATATATATATATATATATATAAATTTACATTACTTATAAAGGGTGTTTTTTAGAGGTATAGAACTTTAAATTGCAATAAAACAACGATGTATTATTCGATTGACATGAATTTTTTTTATTCGAAAGATAATCTTGTGGCATTACATTTTAAATATGATTTCTGGCGTAGGACTGCCACGGCTGGCTCGGATGTAGTCCAATCTGGACGTCCAATTTTCGATGACTTTTTCCAACATTTGTGGCCGTATATCGGCAATAACACGGCGAATGTTGTCTTCCAAATGGTCAAGCGTTTGTGGCTTATCCGCATAGACCAATGACTTTACATAGCCCCACAAAAAATAGTCTAGCGGTGTTAAATCGCAAGATCTTGGAGGCCAATTCACAGGTCCAAAACGTGAAATTAGGCGGTCACCAAACGTGTCTTTCAATCAATAGATTGTGGCACGAGCTGTGTGACATGTTGCGCCGTCTTGTTGGAACCACAGCTCCTGGACATCATGATTGTTCAATTCAGGAATGAAAAAGTTAGTAATCATGGCTCTATACCGATCACCATTGACTGTAACGTTGTGGCCTTCATTGTTTTTGAAGAAGGATTCCACCAGCCCATAAAGCGCACCAAACAGTCAGTTTTTCTGGATGTAACGGTGTTTCGACATACACTTGTGGATTAGCTTCACTCCAAATGCGGCAGTTTTGTTTGTTGACGTAGCCATTCAACCAGAAGTGCGCTTCATCGCTAAACAAAATTCGCTTATGAAAATCGGGAACAACGGCAATCTCGTTTTGGGCCCATTCGACGAATCTATGCCTTGCTTGATGATCGTTTTGATGAATTGCCAAACCCCAAACTGAGAATAAATCACTTGAGAGCTGTTAAATCGGTCGCCATCTTGGAAAGTAATGCCAACTTAAACTTCTATACCTTGAAAAAAAAAACACTCTTTATTTTATTAATTTCTGCCTCTAACTAATTTCTTTTCGACTACACTTAGGCTTGTATTCGAATGATTAAATAAGTCTCACAGGTTTAAGAAAGTCACTTTAGCTTGAAGTTCTTAACTATTGTTAATAGATTCTACAATTGGTTTATTGATTATTTGTTAACCTATGCAATCTGAGGCACCATGAGTGTTATTGGCTGCACTGTATAAGTATAAATTCGAAATGTAAAACTGATGCTGGAATAAAATTTAAAGTATTCACGATTTTAAAATTTTATTTACTTATGTTACTTCCCTTAACTACATCGTAGGAATTTCGGACTACATATTATCACTACCATATTACCCTCTGTTAAAAGGCATTTTTGAAAAATTCACAGCATTAAAAGTTTGACATTATTACTCTGAAATTTACCCAGATAAACAACTATTCGTTTATTAAAAGGACAATGAATATGTTAGAAGAAAATGTGAATATATATATATATATATATATATATATATATATATATATATATATATATATATATATATATATATATATATATATATATATATAAACACTTTTTTAATGTTTCATTACAAATTTTAATAATCAGCTTTTAAAATCAGATATTTTCCCGGTGTATGCAGGGGAATCGAGCAAAGTTTAATAAAAGAAAAGAAAATGATAATCGCATTTTTTGTTTAAGTTAAGCAACGATCTCCTTTTTTTATAGTCCGAAATGTGGGTCATAGGTGGATCTTAAATGATTTATTGAAGGAGGAAAAACGATAAGTTATCTTGTTTCAAATATATTTCCTGTCAAATTATTGATAAATACCATTTATAAAAAATGATTTCTTCAGCGTTTTAAGTTATTTTAAGACGTGTTCTTCGAATATGTTTTAGTTTCAATACTTTAAATATTTTTAAATATAGTATGAAGAAGAGATTGTTCTCTTAAATCATCTTTCCTCTTAACTATTTGAAGTAGTTTGTTTCCTGAACTTTCGAATGTTTTTAAGTGTTATTTATTATAGTTATTCAATTACAGTTATATTACAGCTATTTCATTACTATTATAGTTATTCAATGAGAGCGATGTTCGTGATTTTTTTAGAATAGTTATAGTCCCGAATTTGTAACTGGCATTGTTCCTGCATGTCATGTACTAGAGTAGGGGTGGAAAACATTTATGTGGATCAACGTGCCATTTTTTCTAAAGAAGTATCTAATGAGGTGTAGAAGTGCCGCCAAATAATTTTGACTTGTGATTATTGGGAAAATAATAAAAATAAATACTAACAATCCAAACCTTTTTTTTTTTTGCTTCGAAACACACCGCTTTATCACCTTTACTAATAATGTCGTATTTCTAGATTCACCAAGTTTGAAATTCTCTGTTACACTTACTATCTTGTAATTTTTGTTCTTTTGCTAACTAGATATGTTAAATAAGCTAAAAATCGTAAATATAACACAAATAAACTTTAAAATACAGTTGTGTCAATGACATTGACTATGCTATGCGTAGACAAATTTTGCAACTTACGCAACTGTAGTCCACGACATAACTAAGGCAAAACAATTACAAACGAGGGTGTTCACCGCCACCACGGGACCGATCACTCGCATTTGTTTATAATCTTGGTGATCTTGGCTATTTTGAAATAAAATGCAAACCATTTTGATCACTGATGTGCCTAAAATATTGTGTCACGTGCCATTAATGGCACACGCGCCACTGGTTCACCATCCCTGTACTAGAGCAATTAAAGACTCACTGTGAAAAAGAGCTGATGCCCGTTAAATCATAGGTTCCCAACCTCTTTTGAACTGGTGTCCCCTTTTATATTGAACATTTCGATACCGCCCTCTTTTACTGAAGAGAAATAACAGCATAAATAATACATGGTGAAAACAAGAATTAATTTTAAAATAATATCTATTACTAATAGAACATAATTTTTTGGTTTAATTTTTTTTTCACCAAAGCCCCCAATTTTTTTGCTTGCGAATCTGAAATAGCTATTGCCACAAATACATTTAAATGTGTAATATTACATATTTTAGTTTTAGATAGGGAATTGTTGGGATTGAAACGCTATTGAATTTTTTTTTATTTAAAAGAGTGGTATAAAAGTTCATATATAAGCTTATACCTGTTATAAAGACGCTTTTAAAAGAAGATTTTGATGAAATGAAGCAATTCACAATAAACTATTGCTTTCAAAATAAAAAAAAAATTGACAGTTTCAGCCTTTGAAGAATCATACGTTAATTCCTGGTTAACATATTTAATTATATTTCTTGGATAATATACGTAATGAGAAATGCAGTGGACGAAACATTTTTCATACTGCTCACAGACAATGACAAGACGAACACTATAGAAATTAAAATTTACTATATCATTCAATTTAATGTAGGTCTAAATATAATGCAATTTTTAAGTTTTTCATCCACTTCTCGAACTATCGAAATATGTGAATTTTCGTACACGTGACAGAAATGATTTAAATAAATTCAATCAACAGAAGGTAACCATTAGTAAAGTTTACTTTTGTTAGTATATAATCAGCGGGTTTTTTTTGTTTTTTTTTAGACTATATTTGGTTAATCTGCCGAAGCCCCTCCCGTGCCATCTCAACGTATCCTAATTTTCTCTGGAACTTTTACTGACTCCTTGAAAGCCTCAAACGCCCACAAGGGGGCGTTATCACCCACTTTGAGAACCTATGCGTTAAATCTATCGAGGTTCAAAGTCCTCATCTTAGCGTGGTGAGCAAGTTTGAAACATGAGGTGTTACCTTTGGTATCGATCTCGTCAATTGACCATGGTTCAAATTTAGTACGTGGCCGCGGTAGCCGAGTGGTATAGGTATCGGACCGTGGCTTGCCTTGTCACGTGTTCGAGCCCAGTACCACTAAAGACCCGCCGTGTAGGGCAGCGATGCACGTTAAATCTGTCGAGAGCTGAAATGTCTTCCCGTTGGTGTGGTAGTTAGGAGAGGGGGTACCAGCTCAGGTGTCGTCCACGTCACTTGACCATGGTTCAAAATTACGTGGTCCGTCGCCAAAAGCAATCGTGTAGCTGAACAGTGCGACGTTAATATTAAATCAAATCAAATCAATCAAATTTAGTACAAGATCCACCGCCAATAGACCTTATGTAGCTTTTAAATATGAGCAACAATCAATCAAGGACTAATTAATTATGAATAACTCATTCTAATTTACTGCAATTTCATCTTTAAAAGTTTGATATTTTATTTATTTCAGAAATGAAAATAATAAACCAGTAAAACTAATCATCACGTTTTACAAAAGAAAATATGTAATAAACAAAATGTTATTGGAAGAAATACAAGATTATAACTGAGAGTAAAAAATCAAATTTCCTGAATTTTTCAAAGTTTTGGAAATGCGACTTGGTAAGTTCGCAGTATTTGAAATCAAGGGAAAAAAGCGGGTTATGAGACGAGTTACTTATAATTAAGCTCATATACAGGTTGATTCTAAAATTTTGGGATAAACTTTGAGCGGTGGTAGAGCTCACTAAAACAAACAATTTTTGTACGGGGAATATATGGGTGGAAGTGTCCCGTTGAGGCACAAACTACAACAACAAAAAAACCCCACTTTAACGGAAACATAAAATGTTCATTAACAGCACACTTAAAAAATGATTCCGTAGAAAAAAATGTCAAAACAGTTTTAGAAATTGCATCCACACCAACCATCATGCATGCTTGCTGACCTTTATGGCATGATTGGCTGACTCTTTTGAGGATAGTTGAAGGCAGCAAAACGGTGATGTGCTACACTACTAAAATCGGCATTTGTGCTTGAGAATTCGGTACTAAGGGTGATTTTACAAAAGCGAAAAAGTAGACAGGCATCTAATGTACAGTGCTGCTAATGATAATGGCAGAGCAGCACTATAGCTGTAACAGGAACGCTTTCCAAGTAGATGGATGCCAAACCACAAAATGTTTCAGAGATAATGTCGACAGCTGTGTGGAAATGGTTCATTCATCGCCAATATTGATGGATGAAGTAGATCGAGGACCATACGACAAACACACATGGAAGAAGTAATCTTGGACCATGTGGACGAAACACCCGGCATAAGTATAAGGGCTGTAGTATGTCATCAACATGTCAGTCAACCAACCATTTGAAGAGATTTACTGTTGGACTGTTGGAGGATGCAATTTTTAAAACTGTTTTAACATTTTCTGTACGGAATCAGTCGCTAAGTATGTTGCTAATGAACGTTTTATGTCCTCGTTAGTGTTATTTTTTTCTGTTAGTGCCTCAACGTGACATTCCTATACAAAAATTGTTTTGTTTTATTGAGTTTTACCACCCCTCAAAGTTTTCCCCATAATTTTAGAATCACCCTGTATTTCTATTACGCTTCCTTATACTGATGACTCAAATATTAAATTTTATTTTTCAGCAGATATATGTAACAGATTTGGCAATTATTGTGCTTTCTACGTGTATGCATTGTAAAACATATAAAATGTTGCAGCAAGAAGGAGTAATCGGAAAGAGAGGAAAATCGCTAGATGTGTTGTACATGAATTGAAAATTAAACTTTAAAAGTATCATGTCTTATTCAATTAATACAGTTTCAAAGCCAAAATAATAATATTAATAATAAATAAATAAATAAAAATAAAAATCAGTAATACTTTTTTGAAAATATCAATCAAAATGAGCCAAGAAGTTCCAAATGTGCGTTACTTTAATAAAGGACACAAATCTCATGCACATTTCGCTAACATTACAAGAATGTTATTTGCAGGCAAATCTGTCATATTTTATACAAGTTATTGTAATTTTATTGTCCTTTGATGGCTAACAAATAGCATGTCGAATTTTTTCTTGCTTGTGTTTTTTTGACAGGGCGAAGTGTGTCTTGTCATTTATGGCTTTATATTTTTCTTGATGGAGATCTTTAGGTAGCATGTGAAGATTTTGCTTTCAACTCAATTGTTTCATGTTCATTTGTTTTTCTCAAATTTACTTTCACTATCATGATTAATATAAAGGGTGTTTTTTTAAGAGGTATAGAATTTTAAATTGCAATAAAACAACGATGTATTATTCGATTGACATGAATTTTTTTTATTCGAAAGATAATCTTGTGGTATTACATTTTAAATATGATTTCTGGCGTAGGACTGCCACGGCTGGCTCGGATGTAGTCCAATCTGGACGTCCAATTTTCGATGACTTTTTCCAACATTTGTGGCCGTATATCGGCAATAACACGGCGAATGTTGTCTTCCAAATGGTCAAGCGTTTGTGGCTTATCCGCATAGACCAATGACTTTACATAGCCCCACAAAAAATAGTCTAGCGGTGTTAAATCGCAAGATCTTGGAGGCCAATTCACAGGTCCAAAACGTGAGATTAGGCGGTCACCAAACGTGTCTTTCAATCAATAGATTGTGGCACGAGCTGTGTGACATGTTGCGCCGTCTTGTTGGAACCACAGCTCCTGGACATCATGATTGTTCAATTCAGGAATGAAAAAGTTAGTAATCATGGCTCTATACCGATCACCATTGACTGTAACGTTGTGGCCTTCATCGTTTTTGAAGAAGGATTCCACCAGCCCATAAAGCGCACCAAACAGTCAGTTTTTCTGGATGTAACGGTGTTTCGACATACACTTGTGGATTAGCTTCACTCCAAATGCGGCAATTTTGTTTGTTGACGTAGCCATTCAACCAGAAGTGCGCTTCATCGCTAAACACAATTCGCTTACGAAAATCGGGAACAACGGCAATCTCGTTTTGGGCCCTTTCGACGAATCTACGCCTTGCTTGATGATCGTTTTGATGAATTGCCAAACCAAACTGAGAATAAATCACTTGACAGCTGTTAAATCGGTCGCGATCTTGGAAAGTAGTGCCAACTTAAACTTCTATACCTTGAAAAAAAAACACTCTTTACATTATTTCATTAGGCTCTTCCCTTGCTTGATCAGTTTCAACTTCCTTCAATAGGTATCAGAGATGCCCATTTCTTTCTTTATATTCTGCTCATTTACATTCAGAAACCATAATAAGTCATACAACACAGGGAAAAAAATGTAGCCTGTTCATAGAAAATATTTGGGAACAAAAGTGGTGGCGCGGGGTACTCAGTCAAAACAAGTACCTAAAAAATAAAAAAAACCCGATTATATAAAAGATTGTAAAAAATAAATAAAAAAACAACTATTGTATAAAAGATTTTAAAAAATAAAATAAAAAAAACAATGATTGTATAAAATAAAGTTAAGAAAAACAATGATTGTATAAAAGATTGTAAAAAATAAAAAACAAATGTTTTCCACTCCCCAAAAAAGGGAAATGTGACAAATGCATTTTAGTTTCTTAGAAGACTGTCATATAGGAGAATACATACTGTCAAGGTCATTGGTAACAAACGAACAGTTTTTCCAGAATTAACGATTTGATGAGCTAGGGGTGACTTTGTGCCCGCGATCCCGCTCCCGAGATAATTTCAATGTCAGTCTTTGGCTCTGTTGTGAGCTTTCTCCTATGTTTTAAATTATTTGCCACTTTAGAGGCAGCGAAGGTTCGACTATTAGATGTGGCAGTAACGGTGTCAAAGAATGGGACAGTTGGTTGAATTTCAGTTGAGAGCGTGGAAAATTTATCAGTGGAAGGAAATAAAAGTGCTTTAGTTGATATAGATGAAGCAGGTATTCAGGCTATTGCCAGGGGTGATAGTAGTAATAGTAGTAGGAATAGGTATAGGTAACCTAGATTCACTTGATATGTCTGGTATTACTGAAAATGTGGAAAGAAGTAGATGTGCTTGAGTTGAAGTGGAGACTACAGGAACTCTTGTTGTATTTGGCATCTGAATGCAGAAGATATTGGTTTCAGACATTGCAAAATGTGACAAATTATATTTGTTACGTTTGGATCGGTTTGGGTAGTTGTGGATACAGCTGTTTTAGAAACTTGTGCTTATGTTTGGGATAGCTAAGGGACTATTAATTTGCGGGCTCCTGGATAAGAACTATTTTTATTTATTTTTATTCCCTGAATCTGTTTCCCTTTTTTCCATTTTGGGCATGATTTTGAATCTGATGGATGGAACTGGGAACAATTAACATATTTCGGCTCTAGAGTACAATCCGTGGAAGAATACCCAGTGGATTCACATCTAGAGCACGCTAGTAGTCCGAGACAGGCAGTTTGGGAATGTCCGAACCTCTGGCACTTAAAGCACCGCAAAAAATTTGCAACGCATAGACGTATTTTACAGTTTAAATATCCAGCTTTAATAATTTTGGGTTGTGTGGGGTTATTGAAATTTAAAATTAAATTTTTAGTTCGAGTAGTTGTTGCATCCCTTTTAATTATGATGTCTAACCTGAATAACACCCTGCTCAGAAAATTCTTCGAGGAGTTTTGCTTCAGAGGTACACAACAAATTTGATTCGGAAATGATACCTTGGTAGTAGTTCAGCGATTTGTGTGAACTTACAGTAACAGGAAAATTTGGAAAAGATTTTGCAAGTAAAAATGCCTTTGGTTGTATAGCAGAGATTGTTTCAACAGGTAGACAACCGGATTGAAATCTTTTTCAGATTTCGGCCCACCACCTATTCCAGTTAAAGCTTTATGTATAGCAAACGGTGGTATTTTAGACATATTATTGATCGGTAAGGAAATGAATAAAAATTGTGTGTGAGAAGCAATGTCATCTATGTTAATGATGGGTGAAAGGAGGCCTTTACCCGAGCACAGCATATTAGGATCCACGGACGTGAAAAACTTCATCCTGGCGTGCCTCCACCCACCACGGAGTCCAATAAGGGAGGCAGTGTGCCGGTCATCTGGCAAGAATCAGGCATGATGCTGACCTGGAGTACATCCAGGATATAGTACTACAGCATAAGGGGGAGAATCCAAAGGGTACTCGACACCTCTTATCTGCAGCACTAGCTCTACAGCAAAGTCTCTCCGATGACGCCGAAGAGACTTATCACCAGCCGATTGAAAGGAGTGGACTCACTCTTGCCTCCCGTCTACAGGAAAGCGTGGGCCAAAAAGAAACGCTAAAGGTATCCTCAGAACACCATTTTCCTCATTACGGGACACCGCACATGGCAAGAAAGTGGGTTGACAATCCAACGGTGTTAGTAAGAACATATATATATAAAAAAATAAAATACCGAAAATACAGAAGGAAAAATTATTGGATAACAATTGGAAATCAACCCATAGCAAAAGAAAAATTAATTATGCTATTAACAATGAAAATAATCCAATAAAAATCTAGAAATGTATTCGCTTAATTTCAAATATTTAATTGTGGTTTGGACGGGAAAAGGAAAGAAAGAGAAAACTGAATGACAAGAAGGAGGGTAGAAAATAAAGAAGGTTCACTATGGTACCCCGGGGTCGGGAAACCCGTGTTTACCAAAGACAGTAAACCCTTTGAGAAAAGCAAAAGATCACTAGGGCATCTCGGGATTGTGAGACCCGTACTCATCTAAAGGAGATGAGTCCCCTGAGAGAAGACAACCGAATGGATACGGCTACAAAAGAAATGGCAACGTCTCCAGACAGGTCTTTACCGATCATAGGTGCTCAGTTCGCTGCTGAATTCATCCCCGAAAACTATTTTATTCCAGTCCAAGAGGTTCTAGATTAAATGGGCCTCACAGCTTTGCAAACATGCTTAAAGGTTTGCAATAATAAGGGATCGTCAGCGCAATGGACTCCTTGACCTCAGTTCCTCTTTTTGAAGTCACCTATTGTTGGTCATTGCAATCACTCATGTCCCGGTTACACGTTGGTCCGTCTTGTAGCATCGCCTTTTATGTTATGGAGCGTAGTATGTAGAAAGTGTGATTTACATTTCGTAGGATATTCATAACAATTAATTTGTCTGTTTAAGAGTAAATATTTTCTTATTATACTTGTAAGTTTATTTTGAGACAAGTTGGAATATAAAAATATCAAAAGCGTATATAGTTCACTCATTTTCTTTACTGTTCAAATAACACAAGTACATTTTAATAATTAAAGTTCTCGTATATTGTTGTGGAGACTTTTTTGTACCAAATACAAGCAGAACTATTTGTTTTGCATTACGAAAACTCTCTTATTATCTAATAAACATTTACGAATTTTTTAAAAAACTTGTAAACGTTATTTCAACAAATAAAGGGTTAAAAACTGTGATAAACTTATGTAATTAAGTATAGGATTTCACTTTATAATTTACCGTTAGTCTCTGTTATTTTTTTAATTAAACCATAGAAAATACATTCAAAGATTTGATAAAGTGATCCAGAATGTTCTAAACCACAGAAACCACATATAATTATTTATATTCATTTTTTAAATACAGGATTTTGTTTCATAATTTAACCTTAGTTTGTCCTACTGTTTTCTTGATCTCCATGGTATTCCTAGAATATTAATCAAATGTTTCAAACCACAAAAAGCACGTGTATTCAATTACATATGATAGAAGATAGATGACTTTCTGCTCCAGATTATAAATGTGAACAAAACTGTCTTGTCTCAAAATGTTAAATGGTACTCTACCTATCAATTAATAAACCAGAAACATAGAGTCACACCTTAACTGTAGCTCCAGAGTAGCCACCTGTCCAAATGAAGCCATCAATGGACCACAACAAACATAAAAAAATGAGTCTGCTGTTTTTCTATGCACAAGCACATGTTTTGAATTAACAAATCCTTAGCAAAGAGTTCCTCCTGACCACAACCTAGTTCTTTTTCAGAAGCTTCAGCAACCCAGATCTTCTGTTTGGAGAGAAAGTGAAGATGCAAACCCCCGAGGGAGTGGGAGGCAGAAATGTTAATCAACTTCGAAAGGAAGTGCAGAGTTGAGAGTTCCAGACTGAGTGAGAGTGGAGAAGATAAAAAAAAAAGAACAGCCTGAAGAAGAGTTGGTTTCGATTATGAGGATGCGACCCCGTTGACTTCGGTAAAAGGGAAAGTTCGCGAAAGGATGTTATATCATCGTCTATTACTGCAATGGCAGCTGGGAGAAGGGGGGCAACAGAGTGGTTTTCTTGTTCTAAATTCATATTTCTTGCGGGAGAATACACCTGTTGGGGTAATTTGTCTGTTTTGAAATGCGTGAATCGCTCTGAGAAAGGGCATTACCAAATTTCGAGTCTCAAATCTTCATAAGCTTATCTTCATCCATCCAAACCATGATTAGACCTCGTTAGCGAAATATGAATGATTAAAGTTAATAGTTATTATGGAAGTGTTGTTTTTCTTCCACCTTAGTGTAAAAACTTGCAATTGTGGAAATCATTTATATAATGCGTTTTTGTTATTTGTTATAATTTGGGTAGATTACGGGTTTAAACGTAAGACTTTTCCGAATACAGATAAAAAAAAGGTATCCGACTACTTGCGACAATTTTTTTTTTTTTAAAAATTGAAGATATGGAGATTTTTTTGTGGTGTTTTTAGATTTATTTAGTACATTTTTTTTAAAAAAGGCTAAAATTTAGAAGAGACAAATAATTTATAACTACTAAAATGGGAAAAATGGGTAAAAATTGGCAAAAAATTACATAAACGGGGCCCGATCTGCTCAAAGAGTAAATGAATAAATTCTCAATTTTTCAAGTTTTGATGTATTACTTCGCTATTCCTTTTTGAAATTACCTTCAAGGTAAGAGATATTTTAATTTTTACAAACTCTAGAGCACTTTGTCTTAGTTATTATATAAAATTGCTTAAAAAAACTGATAATATTCACATAAAGAACTGTAAATTTTGTAATAAAACAGTGATTGATAAATCTGAACATTAAAACACTTCTACTGTTATACAGAACATACACATAAAATTTTAGCAGAATATTTTAAAAACTTTTTCAGCAATCCCTATTCCCGTTTGAGCTTTTCGGGAAAAAAAAAACATTTTGAGTAAAATGCATTTTAAAGTTTAACAACTTAGTAAAGTTATGGCATCTGGTTTTATAAAACACTTGTAGTTTTTGTTCTAATGAATGAAAAATAAGAAAACATGGTATTTGTATAAAGCTTATAAGATGGCCTATAAAATAAAATCATAAAAATTTTTTTTTCAATTTTTTAAAAAAAAATCATGATTTTAGGGTATTTGGATACCTTAAACGTAGGACTTTTTCGTATAGGGGGAAAAAACCCGAATTGAATAAAAGAGATAAAAGTAATAAACACATTCATATACAACCACAAACTTCCTATTAGCATTTAATTGTGCCCATAAAGAAAACAGTTGATCAATTAGAGACTTTTTGCAGGTGCTATAGATGTAGGTAGGGAATGTAGTTTGTATGTGAATAATTAATTGTTTATTTATTTATTATTTTTGGATTAAAACTTTGCTTTCAAATTGTTTAAACTATTGATATTTGCACTTACGATTCTTAATTTTTCTTATCGTGTATAAAAAATTGAGAAATTAAAATGAAATGAAGATGTAAATTTATTTATTGAAGGAAAAAAATTAAATGGTTTTATCAACGTCTCGTTTTACATGTATATCGTATATCGAGTATTGCATATTGCATTTGTAATTATTGAAAACGACTGCAGATGCAGAGACACCTTCACCCCAAATTTTATTCATATATTTTATGCACTTGCAGAAATATATTTTGGTGCATAATGCTGTTTCAATATTTTCAACATTAATTAAAATGTTAGTTATCAATTTTCTATTTGACAAAACACAGAATCATTGCCATTCCCTACAATATATGGCGTTACCCAATAGTCGCTTACCTTACTTACTTACTTACTCCAGAGAATCGAGCTGACTAAAATTATGAACTATTACTTGTATGTATGCAGGGGGTAGCGACCACCGTTTTAATAGTACCAGGCTCCCATGCTACAAGGGCCCCAACATATGAAGCAAAAAATTGTGAAATTTTAAAGGGGCACCCAAGAAATTTTTGAGACAGGACCCACTTATGACTAGCTACACCAGTGTACGTATGTTATACATGTATGTATGTATGTTATACATGTATGTATGTTATACATGTATGTTATACATGCATGCATGTATGTTATACATGTATGTATGTATGTTATACATGTTATACATGTATGTATGTTATACATGTATGTATGTTATACATGTATGTATGTTATACATGTATGTATGTATACATGTATGTATACATGTATGTATGTATGTTATACATGTATGTATGTATGTTATAAATGTATGTATGTTTGTTATACATGTATGTATGTATGTTATACATGTATGTATGTATGTTATACATGTATGTATGTTATACATGTATGTATGTATGTTATACATGTATGTATGTTGTTATACATGTATGTATGTATGTATGTTATACATGTATGTATGTATGTTATACATGTATGTATGTATGTTATACATGTATGTATGTATGTATGTAAAGAATTTGTGTGTAGGGAAATATGTTTTCCCATGTTATCCAAGTAAAACTAAATTTATTTTAACTAAATAAAAAAATTAAAAACTTAAATATTCTTTTTATATTAACTGTCATATTATCTTATTCTCCATGTAATAAAAATGAAAGAAATTACTGATCAAAACGTCATTTTTTGTCTAAATATTCCAATTATTTGTTCTCGATACGACTTCTTTCTTTGCATGTTTTGAGGGAAAAAAGGGTATTGATATTTTTGTGACTTCCCATTTTTTAAACTAAGTGTATTTTTGGTATGAAAATTCTTTTATTTATATTTTATCCAAAATTTTTACTCAACATTCGGTACGAAAGCGTAAATATTTACATAACATTATATGCATGTTCCTTGCTGTTGCTTGTCTTCAAAACTCGAGATTTTTTTGGCAACTGAATAAATCTGTTAATACGTTTCATTAAATATTCCAAACTGAAATCTGGCATCGTGTTACATTAAAAAACCCAATTCCTGGTATTCCGACTAAGGATATAAAAATACCGTAAAATCCGGCGTATCACACGCACTTTTAACGCAAAAAAATAAGATCGAAATTTAAGGGTGCGTATTATTCACCGGGTATAAAAATGATAGCTTCAACAACAACAACAAAAAGAGATCAGCAAAGAAAGCTAGACTTCTACATAGATAGATATACAGTTTATTTAAAAGAAATGACATACTTTATGAATTTAAAGGGTTATAATTCTAGAAATATACTATTTTTTCGAAATCCTTTGATACTTCGAATAAATGACTTCAAAATATAATAGCATTGCAAACAAACAGTTCAGGTTTCTTTGTAAGAAAGGGGGTACGTGTTATACGCCGAACATACACAAAAATTTTAAATAAATGCGGCTTGAAAGTTTAGGTGCACGTTATACGCATGATTTTACGGTAGTAAAGAGTGTTTTTTTTCAGGTATAAAAGTTTAAGTTGGCATTACTTTCCAAGATGGCGACCGATTTAATAGCTGTCAAGTGATTTATTCTCAGTTTGGTTTGGCAATTCATCATGAATAGACTCACGCCTGAACAACGTTTTCAAATTGTGCAATTTTATTTCGAAAATAATTGTTCTGTGCGGAACACGTATCGCGCACTACGTCCATTTTATCGTCGACAAAATCGTCCATCAGAGCAGTTAATTCGATTAACCATGGAACGTTTTCGCACCACGTTTACTCTAATTGATAACTCGCATCCCCAGAGACGCCGTACGGTGCGTACAGAAAAAGCTATTGCAACTGTAGAGCGTAGCATTGAGGAAGACCCGAATGAGTCCATCCGCCATCGAGCACAGGAATTGGATCTGTGTCCATCCACTTTATGGAAGATTTTGCGGAAGGATCTTGGTTTGCGTGCTTACAAAATCCAACTCGTGCAAGAATTGAAGCCAAACGATCATCAAGCAAGGCGTAGATTCGTCGAATGGGCCCAAAACGAGATTGCCGTTGTTCCCGATTTTCATAAGCGAATTTTGTTTAGCGATGAAGCGCACTTCTGGTGGAATGGCTACGTCAACAAACAAAACTGCCGCATTTGGAGTGAAGCTAATCCACAAGTGTATGTCGAAACACCGTTACATCCAGAAAAACTGACTGTTTGGTGCGCTTTATGGGCTGGTGGAATCCTTCTTCAAAAACAATGAAGGCCACAACGTTACAGTCAATGGTGATCGGTATAGAGCCATGATTACTAACTTTTTCATTCCTGAATTGAACAATCATGATGTCCAGGAGCTGTGGTTCTAACAAGACGGCGCAACATGTCACACAGCTCGTGCCACAATCGATTTATTGAAAGACACGTTTGGTGACCGCCTAATTTCACGTTTTGGACCAGTGAATTGGCCTCCAAGATCTTGTGATTTAACACCACTAGACTATTTTCTGTGGGGCTATGTAAAGTCATTGGTCTATGCGAATAAGCCACAAACGCTTGACCATTTGGAAGACAACATTCGCCGTGTTATTGCCGATATACGGCCACAAATGTTGGAAAAAGTCATCGAAAATAGGACGTCCAGATTGGACTACATCCGAGCCAGCCGTGGCAGTCATACGCCAGAAATCATATTTAAAATGTAATGCCACAAGATTATCCTTCGAATAAAAAAATTCAGGTCAATCGAATAATACATCGTTGTTTTTATTGCAATTTAAAGTTTTATACCTCTAAAAAACACCCTTTATATATATATATATATATATATATATATATATATATATATATATATTCACATTCGTCATCAAGCTTTGTAATTAAAAGAAAAATTTGCATTCCGGAAAACATAAACCCATTAAAATGATAAATTTCCATGATACTCCTACATTATAATTACGATGCATATATTTTAAAAGTAATAACATAACTTAAATATACCCAAGTAATTTTTGCCATAAAACTTCAAACAAATTATTGAAAACTAAAAGAACCAATGTTATTAAATCAAAAGCTGCTGCCTAAATTTAATTCTCTCAATTTTGAATACCTAGTTTTTAAAAATATCCCTCCTTAAATCACTTTAGAAAAATACACCAGTTTTCAAGTCCTATAATTTATACGGCTAAAGTTACAGCCACACCTACGACTACTTGAAACACCTTTAATCACAGACGATAAGACATATTTGAAACTACTTCCTCTCTGGCATATTCTTTGCTCATCTTCTAAATCAATTGAAAACCGTTTCATCACTACCCGGAAACATTTCCGGAAAATCACCAAAGGTGTGTCTTCTGCGCCAACAAGAACAGCCAGTTGTGAGAACAGAAAACAAAAGGACCACTTATCCCCTCGACTAAAAATAATACGAGCACTTATTTCAGATTCCTATTCGGGAGAAAGCGCAACAGTGACCAGCGTATCGGCACAAGTCCTGACCTCCTTCGCGGTCCATCCAGGAAGACTGACCCTTCGTCTGACCCCTGGAGCGTTCTTTTTCGGAACTAGTAATTTAGATTACCCTTTCGCTTCCTACGCTGGCGGAAATGTTGTTCGAAACTGGGGAATGATCACCACTTTTGTTTTTTGTTATTGTTATTGTTGTTGTTCTGAAAATTTAAAGAAAGATAAAAATCGCATTTCCTTTCAAAGTTTATTTAAAAGAGAAAGTATCGCATGGCATTATCAATGCTGTACGATTTTCAGTCGTGAAGATTTTTTTTTGTCTGTTTAAAGGGAGATTTTAAAGGAAGTTCAAATGTGATTAAGGTGATATTTTTCCTGCTTGTAATTTTAATTCAGGGTAATTTTTTTAAAATTTTTTTATTTATTGCTTAGGAGCTTAGCTATATTCCTCCTTATATGGTGATTATTGAATAACTTATTTCAAAATAATCCGTATTTACTCGAATCTACCCGCACTATTTTTCCAATGTTAATGCTAATGAAAATCTGGTGCGGCTTAGAATCGAAGGAAAAACAATTGTTGGGTATGGAAAATTGAGTTTCATCCCTTACAAGAGGAAATATGTATCCGCCCAGCCTGGCCACTTGCACCGATGACTTCTCCCATTCTGCAGTTTATCTTTAGTACTTAGTCCCTGAACTTCCTTGTCTGCTCGTATTTAAAAATTTTTTTGCTTTCGCATTTTTTTATCACCTAAACACCTAAGATATCTGTAGTAGTATCTAAACCAGTTCACTACAACGCATGTGAGAAAAAGGAGGCAATTTTATGAGCAGGGCGAATAGCAGCGGCCACTGAAAATTTGACACAGATGAAACAAATATACGTCAATGGCGTAAGCAAAATTACATAATTTTTTGTTTGTAAATGTTCGATATTCTTTAAAAATTCTTTCACATTCTTCTACAATACATTCTTTAAAAAAAATATTGCGTAACAAATGCATTGGATGGCATGGAAGATGACAGTGTGTGGGAAAATGGTGACACCGGCACCAATATCAAAGTCAACTGCGACAATAGGAGTGACGAATCATTTTTGACACATGATACTGACTGAGTAATCATAGGTTCATGTATGTATTTGGAAGTTTTTATTACTTGTAAAATAAATAAGTTATTAACTTCTTATTATTTCTGATAATTTTTTTAAAATTTCTTAAGTATCGCATATCGATAAACCTTTAATACAATTTTTTTATTTTTCACAGAAACGTATAGAAAATTGGGGGTGCGGCTTAGAGTCGATGGTGGCTCGGATTCAAGTAAATACGGTAAGTAATAAATTACTTAAAATGTAAGTAATAAATTACTTAGTTACTTTGGAACACAAAATGTTTTCGAGTAATTTGCAATCTAATTTGAGATAACTTCTCTTGCACAAAAATCCCAGACATGAAAACAAGGCATTTAAAATATTTTGCAACTATTTTTTTAATAAATTAGTTAGTCTATCTTACTAAATATAATATCGGACTCTTCATATATCCACTTGGGCTATTATTTAGTAATTTTTTAAACCATTTTTAGTCTGGGTCCAGACTTTTAAGAAAAATAACTGGCTATTTATTAGCAACTATAGTAAGCGGAATTACAAGTTATAACTGGAAAAATATAAAATGTGTTGAAATTATTAAAATATTTAGCTTTTCCAGTTGCAACAATTTTTAGATCTGTTTTGAAAATTTGTTGTTTGTGCATGTGTGAATGATCGATGTATAAAATATTTTAATATTTGCAGTTAGGTGATTCTTTTACAATCCCTCTAAGGGTTAAACTCATTTGACGTTGTAATCACATGACTGCAAACACGTGTTTCCAGCCAATCAGTTCATTCACATCGCTGCTGCCGATTTTTGCTTTTTGTTGAAACTTTCTTCCTAAATGTACATATTTATCAACAATAATAACACACATGGGTAAACAAAAGACCATTTATTTAAAAATACATGAGTAATAAACATTTTTTTAAATTTGAAAAACACTCTGAAAAAGTTTAATACTTAAACATTTTTACCCGTTATCAAATTTGAAATTTTATCTACAGTTTACTAATAGAAAAAGTATAAGTCTAATGTCAGTCTTTAATTCAATATGGGGGAGGATATGATTTTATGTAACACATGTGATCATCATGAACTTAACCCGTTGTGTTTTGATTATACTTCTTTAGCTAATCTGAAATATATACAATCTAATGAAAAAAATAACTATTTTTAGAGATAATCTGAATTATAAAAGTTAATTGAAACTTTGTTTTTTGAGACATCTATGAAAAAAAATATGTTGCAAAACCTTAATGAAAGGAAACTTTTCTTATGGCTATTCGTGACTGATAGCAAATTATTTTATCATTGAAATGTGTACAATAATGACAAGAAGCACTTTTTCGGGAGATTAATGATTGAACGAAAAAATGGAAAAAACAACTCGGCAATAAAGGTCAACTTTGAAGAATGCTTTCTTTTTATTTTTTTGAAAGAAAAAAAATACATAGATTGGATAATTGAAAGCTTGATAGATTTTCCCCCATATAAATACAGTAATTTCTCGTCTAAATTTATGTTAGCTTATTTCTTTTACAAACCAGAAAACAAAGGTTCAAATATTTTATTCCGACAACCCGTGAAAGGTTTTGCAACCTTCGTACCTTAAGCAGAGCCAGAGGTTAAAAGGTCATGACAAGATCATAGCGTTTCTCTCTGTGTCACAAAAACATGAATCTATTTCTTTAAAAAAGTGCTCCAAGGAGACATTCCTTCTTTGCGGAGGATTTCCCCTTTTTGAACTGGCCTTGGACCATTTCCAATATATCAGGATGTAACTACTAAGACACAAATAGTTCACACCTATACAGTAAATACCATATCCTGTTTATGTTTTTTTTTAAAAAAAAACCCGGTAAAGTTTAAAAATTCTTTTCAGAATTATTTTAATTAACCAAAATTGCAAAAGAATTATTCTAGCAAAATGTTTACATAGATTTGATCATCTTTTTAGGGTTAAAAAAAAAGCATTAATTTATCATTCTATAATAGCGTGGGTTTAAACAAAAGTATTGCAGCTCACATTCGATTTTGAAACGTGCAGTACATTTAAAAATCCATACTAATACAACATATTATTTAAGCTGTAAGAATTTCATAAGTAATTATCCTTTTTTATGAATGAAAAAATTCTAGAAGTTTCTAGTGCAATTTCACGAAATAATCATCCAAGATTCTGCTAGGAACAAATTTGTCTCCAAAGTCACTCCTACTTAATTTTGTTCAAAAACATTCCATTTTTACCTAAAAACCATCTTTTTGTTCTCAATATTCGTTCAGATGAAAAACATAAAATGAGTAAATTTTACTACATTTGTGTATTAATATAATCCCTAAACAGCAAAGCGCTTAAATGATATTGTGAAGCTTTCTTATATGATCACGCAAGTTCATAATTTTGCACAGAAATTCTTGAATACTCAAATTATAATTGTGTTTAATTTCTAATTCATTTATTCTTTCCCCGCGCAATTCATTCATATTTTCGACACCGCTCCTTCAAAATTCAACCTTTATTTCGCCGGTACCTAATAGCATATTTATTTCATCCTTGTTTATCATAAATCAGCACGTGATGAAAAAAAGTGAAGATAATAACTGTTTCCTCTCTTGTTAAAGTAATCGCATTCATTTAAAAAGTGGGTTGAATATCAGCAGGCTCACGTTGCATGAAAATGCTGCAGATAGCGGAAAATTGTTAATTTTTTTAACGCAAGAGAAAATGAAGCGTGAATAATCTTAGGAAATGTAATGTAAATTTTAATTCTGCTATGGTGAATAAAAAGGCTTTTACTTAAAGTTGATAATTGATTATTTCAATAAGCTTTTTGTGAATTCAATACATGTAAATCTCATACTCAGTTTGTAAGTATTAAAGAATAATTCAGCAACAAGTTAATAACAAGAAACATAATTCAATTTGTTGCTTGGTTGTTTCCAACCATTTTAATTGGTGAACGAAATGTTAATCTTGTTAAGTTTCTACTTATCTCGAGTTTTGTCTTGGTATTAATCGCAATGGGGAAAAAGGTGCGAAATGATAAAAAGAGTTAAAAAAAAATGCTTTGGTGCGATTTTTTTTTGTTTAATCTCTTAAGGGATCACTTAATACAGCATTTTCCCTACCTCCATAATGTTAAAAAGGATTTTATTTAAAGAATTTTAAAAAATTAACTTGTCGTACCATCATTATTTTTATGCGTATTTATTGCATCATCATTATTATTTTAAAATGAACATTTTAAAAAATGTAGTGCAGTTTTTTTTTAAAAAATTAAATCTGTTAAATAAGAAATGAAAAATTTCCAAACGATGAAAATTCATATATATTGAAACCTGCAAATAATATCTCTTTAACAAACTCTGAATAACTCTTTAACAAAATCTCTCTCATTCTTATTTAAATAGTTTTAATTAACGTGTGTGTTAAATTTCAAAATTGTAATACGTGTAATTTTCAAAAATGTTCTTTCTGCATTGTAATGTATATTTTTTGAGAAATTTTGATGTAAAGTAAACACTTAAACCTTTAAGTAATGCATACTACCACTATAGGTTGGATTGCTAGAATAATTCCCACTTACAGAACACATTAAAACCGCATTAGAACCAGAAAGAGTCACAGACACACATCACACGCGCGCGCGCACACATCACACACACACACACACACACACACACACACACACACACACACACACACACACACACACACACACACACACACACACACACACACACACACACACACACACACACTAGCTCTGAGGGGGACCTGTATCAAAATTATGTCAGGCCTTTTTTTAGATAGGGAAACCCTGTTAGTGGGACTGCAATTACACATGTTGGTGCCCCTGTAGCTTGAGGGCCCCGTATCACTGACACGGCGGTAGCTACGTCCCTGACACACACGCACATATTTCATTTTACAATAAAAATGAAAACATAATCTTTTTTTTACCGATTTTCGGGAAATGAGCCGCTTTAAGCACTCAGAAACTCTTTTTTTTTACTTTGAAATATTAAAAAAAAAGTCAGTATTTACGTATTATACTGTCGATCAATTTCGCCAAATCAAATGACATCGTGTATGCGAACAATATTATTATGCCTGTGCATACACGGGGACAATTTCCACTATTGTCTTCATATCATGCCATTTGGCTACATCTTTTTATTCAACGATTTGGTAGATGGTACAATACGTAAATACCAAAAATTATTCAAAAATATTTGAAAATTTTTGGCGTACAAATGCAATCAGAGACAAACCTTTCCTATTATTTTACTTTTTTAGGTTATGTTAACTGCATATTCTATACATTTTAATTATCTAAACCAACCACAACCATATGGGATCGCTAGACTTTTCGAACTAATTACAACATTAACAACGGAATTATTTTTAACAATTTGTTCGGAGCCAAATCAAATGTACAAAAAGAATTCTCCCCAACTGGCGCCAACAGGTTACTTGAATGTTAATAAATATAACAATAGTTAAGATAGTAAATATTTGTAGGAATCAAAACAACGTACTAAAACCGAGTAAGGGGAGTGTTCCGTTATGGATTCGATTATATTTTGTGTAATCTCTCTACAGCTTTAATATCTCAAAAATACCTACTGCTCTTCGTGCCATCGCTTTGGAAATCATTAATACCCGCTATCCCCCTGATGAGTGGCTTCATATCTACACAGATGGTTCCCTTTTGGATTTCCCCTTAAGCGCTGGTGCTGGAGTTTTCTGTGATATTCTTTTCTTTTACTTACAAGTCGGCTCTCATACGACTTATTATGACGGTGAAATCGAGGCTATATATTCATTTGACCCTTTATCAGCTTTTTGTCCGTCTCTCCACTCCTGATAAGGCTGCAATTTTATCAGATTCAAAGATGTCTTCCAGTGGGTGCTTTCCCATTGTGGCCTTTGAGGAAATGAAATGGCGGACCTTTTAGCAAAAAGAGGCACGGATATTCTCCTAAGATCTACTAGAGACCTGCCTCTTCACAGGATCTATAAAAAATGCTTTCGAGATGCTGCTACAAGGGCTGCCAAAAATAAATTATGAAGGGTGCCAATAAAACCTAACTGTGTCTCGAACTCTCCTCGTGCTGCTGTGACTTTTAGATTATTGACTGCACATGACTGCCTCAGTGCTCATTTGTTTTGTTTTAATTTGACAGACTCACCATTTTGTGTGCTTCTGGACAAGTCATGGACGCTGCTCATCTAGATGTGTGCTTTGCACTTAGGAGTTTGAACTGTATTGTGATGGAATATTGGAGAACACGTTGCCAAATGACCTGATGGTCAATGGCCTGGCATTTGATAAATAAAATAGATAAATATCTAAAGAATAACACCCAAAAAACACAAATGGCGTAAAATTCTATTAATTAGTTACTAATAGTTATTAAAATAGTTACTAATTCTCTAAAACTCTGCATTGCTCCCACAGATACTATTTTTATTTTCAAGGGAAAAATAGAACAACATAAAAACAACATCACTGTTGCCTTTTGCACACAACTTAATTTTCTAAAATACATCAAAACAAATATAATAATCAGTCGGAAGATCAACCTGACAATGAGCCTTAGGAGAAAACTAAAAAGGTATATAAATCTGCAAGAAAATAAGTACTATAAAAGGCTACATTTACTACCAAATTACCTAGCACTTCCAAATCCCTTTTATGATTTGATTTTAAAGTTTAAAACTAATAATAAAATAAATACTTTCTTTATGCATTGTTTTCTTGACACAAGTTCATCTGTAACAATTTTGCTTTCGAAACCAAAACGAGAAAAATAAAGCTGTGAATGAAAATCAGGGTTGAAAACGACTCATTAGCGAGTTTTAGAGGGAAAAACCTAAACGGAAAAATGGAGCCGTAATTCTATGTTACCAAACCTGTAAGTGGTGGTCAAAAGGACTTGTGGTCACGTCAGTTCTGAGTTAATAACTTTGTTCCCAATGTTCTTCCGTCAGATCTTCAAATAAAGTTCTCAATTATATGTTATCTCTCCGTTATTTTTTCCCCAAGGTATTGTCACACATCTAATTAGTTAACAAGGGTCAGGGTTTGGTATTGTGATGTTAGTCATTAGAGAATCTTCAAGGGATAGTTTGTGATTGAAATTAAATATTACGACTCCACATAAAAAAGTAATTTTACAAAAAAAATATTTAAAATGGCAATGGTTATTTTCGATTGTATAGTGGTTAAAGTCTTAAGAATTTTGCAATGAATCTCCAAAACGGTGTCATTGATTTCTTTTTCTTTTTCGCGAGGCTTTTGTTGTATCAACAGTTTTTTACTGAAATGTAACTGCGATTAAAAGATTTTCTTTTGGGAAATACTTAACTTGAAATTAAAGCTTATAGCAGTTGGTTATTCGTAATGCGATATTCATCTGGGCGTTTATAACATTCTTTTCAATGGTTGAACCAATGGGAGAGTAAAAAATGTGATTTGTTTGTGATGTATGGCAACATATCATTTGTAAGGAATTCAATATTTGTAATTTCATACGCTTACAAAGGTTTATAGATATAAATAGATATTATAAGGATATCTATTAATAATGAAAATATAAAAAGTCTTGTACAAATCTATTGTGAGCATAATTAAAAAATTACCTTAAAATCCGACGTATAGCGCGCACTTTTAGCACACACAAATGATCGAAATTAACGGGTGGGCGTTATACGCCGAGTATAAAAATGAGAGCTTTTTTAAAAAAAGAGGAGCATAGAAAAAGATTAGGTTTCTGAGTATGTGTCAAGATATTGCTTATTTAAAAGAAAAGACATCCCTTACGAATTTAAAGTGTTGTAGTATACTTTTGTTTCTAAATCTCGGAATAATACCTCGAATAAACGACCTTGATACGTAAGAGATACATGCCTACATTTCAGGTTTCTTCATAAATGGGGGAGGGCAGAGCGTTACACGGTGAATATACTCAAAAATTGGATGTATAGAAGTGCACGTTATACGGCTGTGCGCGCAATACGCTGGATTTCACGGTATATAAAAGAGGAGAGATGAGATTTTTAAAAATTTTCAATGAAGTTCATTTTAAGACTCAATTTAGCATTTTTTTATTTCAAATTTAGGCTTCCAATTCTTATTGATTTTTAAGTAGAAATTTCATTCGTATAGTATTTGTTGCAATATGTTTATTTCGCATGTAATTTTTAAACGATAATTTACAAGTTTAAGGATAAGTTTAAATATCGAGGAGAAATAAAACTGAAAAGCTTATTATATGTAATAAACAGATTATTTTTGCCAAATGTTTCTATGTACAATATTTGGTTAAGTTATATATGACTAGTAACTATTATTATAGCTCAAAATAGCATTTTGGATATGCTTCAAGATCCGTTTACTTGTCTAACGAGATAATTAAATCATAAAAATAAAAATATTAATACTTTTTCTTATTTCATCAAACACAGTATCGCTAACATTCACACCCCCTTTTTTATATTAGAAATCACAATGTATTTTTATGTTCACTTAACGTAAAATATAAACAAAATCAGAAAAATTATCACTAATTTAACATTTTTTTTATAAATGTTTTTTAAATACAAAAAAAATGTCATTTTTTAAACTATACATTACTCATACTAAAGAACATTTTTATTAATGAAGTTATATATTTAAAATACCCATTTGTTTAATCCATATCACTATCAAAATTGTAAGAATCAATAATTATGGCAGTTAAAGTTCTAAATTATCTAGTTTTACGAACATAATCGAGAATCATCAATGAAACCATTTTTCAAAAATGTGAACGATAAATCTTCTTTATATGAATTTGGTAATTTCACGAATAAGGTATTAAGTGATAATGAAAAACGTCTAATTCTTGATATGAGTACTTTACAACCTTCAGGGCCTTTTCCAAAGGACATCCACTAGAACAACAGGTGTTTTTTCAAAATTGAACTATTTTTTACAACTCTGTTCTGAAAGATGTCTGTCGTGTTGTCAAATCAAACCTGGGTGATCACTAAAGCTCAAGAAAACTCGTACACATACATATAGGCAGTATGTACCCTTGCTTCCCTATGTTCTGCAGAAGACTATAAAGAGCTCATGTTAAAGTAGCTTTGTATATTTAAGATATCTATATATTTTTGATTTTTTTACTGGATAAAACCCAACCAAAATAGGACCCTCTTTTTTTATTTTGCACCGAGCCCTTTGGATATCAAACTACGCCACTGGTTGTACCATTTTGGAATTTTAACTAAATAGGCCAAATTTGAGATACTTCCGTAGTGTTGCGTTTAATATTTTTCTCTTTAGGAGAGTCAAGTTAGGTGACATATTTTTCTCAACCCCCCCACTCACACAAACTAGGTTTTATTTTAACGAAACCAGTGAAGTGTTTTGTCCGGCTATGTAAAATAGCGTTAGAGAAAAAAAATCATAGTAAAATTGTTACATTTGAAGTCACAATAATGAATGATGTGATGGAGGTGTCAATTGACCACATTTTCAAAAATATGGTAGTCCTCATTTAGGCAAGTGCAGGGAGATTTTTTTCTTTATTTTTACCAGAACAGTATATGACCCCACGTTTCACCTCGTGCCCACTTATCATCAAGTTTTGGTAACTAAATTGTTATAAATCTAACTTAAAGCGCTAAAAGATATGTAGAAATGCAGTAAGATATAGTAAGACAGTATATAAATCATAGTAAAATATAGCAACAAATAGTACATATCAGTAAGCAAGATATACTCAGACACACTCAGATATTTTGAATACACTATAATAAATAGAAATAAACATGTGATAAAATATTTTTTAAAAAAGGCCTTGCATATCTAATAAAATTTATTATTTTTAAAATGATAAAGCGATTTTGTACTTTTTTGCGGTCAGACCAAAAAATATTTACACAATATTGTAATGCATTTACTTTAGCAGATAGCATAAAAAAATCAATCTTTATATTCTTAAACTCCTGAATCTGCGAAAGAAATCCAATCTTTATATTCTTAAACTCCTGAATCTGCGAAAGAAATCCAATCTTTATATTCTTAAAACATGACTTTCAACAGCCGAAAATTATTTTTATCTGATGATTGTTCGTTTGATAAGCATTGACGATATTTATTAACATATGCAGCATATTTTCACAAATATGAAGTTCTGAAGTACATCTTAAAGATTACATAATTAGATTGATTGATTATTGCACGTTCTGAAGACGGAAGAACTACTGTATATCAGTTCCGAATCCTTATCGACCTTTAAGAAGGAAGTAACACGAGAAAATTCACCACAGAGTGAATCTTCGAAGAGGGTATAATGATCTACAAAGTAGGTATAAAATGTCACGAAATGCAAGAATATCTAAACTTCACCAAAAGGTGGATCTCTAATATTATTTAAATTGCCCTACCCTACTTTTTCCTCTGCGAGATAAAAACAGCTTTCTTCTAATTGACATGCAAATAGCAATTCCGGTTCCTTGACCTTTCTGTTCTTCTCCAGCCCAGAGACACAGTTAATGGCAGAAATTATCAACTCATCGCCCTTTCATACGCTTGGGAACAACCTTCGCTAAGTATCCTCAAGTATATTGAAGTTAAGCTTCCCTATAATTTGGAATAATTGGAATTCCCATTGAAGAAAGCAAACAGTGAATGAAACAATAAACTAGATATTTGAAAAAAAATAAATAAAAAACCCCATTTCATCGATTTAATTTAATTTGAAGGTATCCGACTACGTTCGGAACCATGATTTTAAAAAGGCACATAAATGGATAATTTTCATGATATTTAGTGTCACTTAGATTAGAATACATGTATAAAATTGTTTTAAGGACATTTTCACAAAACAAATTATTTAAATACAATATTTTAGCAAAAAATTAACTTAGAATAACCTTTTTTCAAAATGTTCTCCTTTTGTGAAAAATGCTTCTATTATAATAATATTTTGCCTGTATATAGGCCAGACCTCTGTACAGAGGCTGAACTATGATTTTTGAAAAATTCACATTATTTTCAGAGTTACAACCATTTGAAATAATTATAGACGTTTTTTTTCTTAAAATGTCTCCCTTCTGTTGTCGTAAAACATGGATAAATCCACTTCTAAGATTCTAGTTGAGCCTCTGTACAGAGGTCTGAGCTATATACAGGCAAAATAGTATTATAATAGAAGCATTTTTCACAAAAGGAGAATATTTTGAAAATAGTCATTCTATGTTCATTTTTTGTCAAAATATTGTACTTAAATAATTTTTTATTGTAATAATATTCTTAAAACAATTTTATATACATTTTCTAATCTAAATGACACTAAATATCATAAATATTATCCTTTTATACGCTTTTGAAAAATTACAGTTCCGAACGTAGTCGGATACCTTAATTCAAATAATATTATTTAAAATGCATTAAAAATAAGTTAACCATATAAAAATAAATTTCACAAATATTTTCAGAAGATCAGATGTAAAAGATGTCGCATAGAAAATTTACTAACTTAAATGTATTTATTCATCTAATTCCTATTATTAGTCCACAATCTCCCAATATTTATTTTTATATGTTTGTTCAAATTTTCTATCGTTTATAAAGTACTTTCTATTCATCCATTCAAGTTCAAATACATTTTTTTAAACTTGTAGTGGATGACACTTGATGTTAATACAGTTTTTTCAAATATTAATTCACCAGTTAAATTTGATGAATAAATAGTAACCAAAATTAAAGTAATAATACAACAACCTACATAAAAAGAAAACTGCTCGTTGTGTCCCTGCAGTGCAATGGATAGCGCATTGGGCTTCTGATTCAAAAATCGTGAGTTCGAGTCCTACCTGGAATGGCCTAATTTCTGAGAATGTAATTTATGAATGAATAAAGAGTAACAAACAAAAATAATATTTCAAAACCCTTTATAGAAAAGAAAATTGCTTTCTGTTTTGTCACTTAATATTGTGATTCTGTCCTATATATATACATGTTTTTCTGAATTGTAATTATTTGATAAAAAGTAATTAAAATAATATTTTTCTTCTTTGACCCAAGTAGCAATTGGCTTAAAAATTTTTTTACATTACTTGCTACACTGTTTTCATTAAAAATAAGAGAATGAAATTTTTATTTTATATTATATATTATCGTTTGGAAAAAAATATAGGTTTTTTTTTTATTTAGTTCGAAAAAGAGAATATAATCGAACTATCGAACGATTTTTCTTTTCCAATTAAGTAATTTAAAAGAGAAAGATCCGTTAAAACAAATACTAGATTTTCTGTTTTTAATTATTTCATCAATGTTTCCACAACCTACTTTTCTTCGCATTTGACTTAGTTAATTAATCGCAGTGTATAACGTCGGATCATATTTCAATTGTTAATATTAATGGTTCAAAGGAAAAAAGTCAATTTTTTAGTTTCTGTGTGTATATACACATTGTAGGCATATATATGTGTGTATATACCTCATAAATGATCGTACACTTGCAATTTTCTATAAAATTTAATGTTTTTGACTAAAATCTAATGTTTCTACTACTCTATGCTACACTATTCTAACTAAATTCTTGGGAAAGTTTTTAAAAAAAAACAACTTTGACAAAAAATGATAACAAATTTAACAATTTGGTTTCCGGCTGGAACATAATAGTTAGGAGAAGGAAAAAAATGAGGAATCCCCAAGAATTTAGTTGGAAGAGGGAAGCATTGAGGTAGAGTTATACATATGAGGGTGTGTAAATCGGCTTCAGTATTAGGTGATTTGGTATTTCGTGATGGTATTGTGAATCACGAGCTTTATTTTAACCTTTTAAAGAACAATTTGAAATCATCCCCCCAAAGTTGGATATTGGAGCCAATTTCATTTTTTTTTACATTGACCCCAAACGCACTGCTCTCAACGTTTGCTGCTCTGGTGTCCATTGTAACGTCCTAAGCATCTAAGTGATGACACTTATTTGGTCTTTTGTAGATTTATTTCCCAAACACACAGGACAGTTCACAGACATACACTATTTTGTACATTTACACTTTTAAGTATAAATCATTAGCGATCCGATTGACATTTGCAGAGAGGCCATTCCTTACGCTCGCTGATGGAGCTAAATTCAGTCTCTCTTGACGAGAGCAAATCACTCACTTCCTAAATTTCTATACGCTCGCGGATGGAGCACACAAATCTTTGCCTCTCTCGTCGAGAGGAAATCACCGTCTCTAGATATCCACACTGCGCTCACAGGCGGATCTCACAGATTCCGTCTGCTCTCGCCGAGAGGTAAAAGCCGACTGTCTCTCGCGCATGCGCTGGGCTTCAGATCAGTCCGCGTTGCCACCTAGAGTCTTAGAAGAGGTCTAGAGTTCGTTACACCATGTAACTGCTCCTAAATTCTAAAATACCTCCTAAATCCCTTGAATTAAGTCCAATAGAACATATTTAATAAGAATTTGAATTTAAAGTAAGAGAGTACAAACAAAAACAAAATGGGAAGTAAAAATAACAATCCCAGAAGTGTGGAGGAACATCGATGTAGAAATAACAAAAACAAAAAAAAAAAAAACCCCGATGGAATCTATACCAAGAACATTCGAAAGTTGTTGTGGACTCCAAAAGATATCCTACGAAGTACTAAATCAAGAAAGAAGTACAATATTTAAAGCTATGTTGAGATTTTATTTAGGTGTACGAAGACTTTTGTAGCGTAATAATTTAGTAGTATATTATTTATTAATTTTTAAAAATAATAGTTATGTACTTTTTTTTAAAATTTGGTTATTTTATATAAATAAGAACAAGTTGCAAATATTACAATTTCGATATATTAATTTTTTGTCAAAAACATTAATATTTATAGAAAATTGCAAGTTTGTGGACACTTTTGAGGGCTACTGTAAAGAAATATAACGCCTGCTCGTTTAATATTTCTGTTGATTGTTGAAATTAAAATTTCTTTATTTATTTCCAATTCTTTTGCAAAAAATTCTTGTACTGATATTTAAGACTTAATGTTTTTCATTAATCTTTGCTATTTATTTTTTACTCTTCTGTCATTACCATTTTAAGTTATATAAATATTTACAATTTTTCGATGTATTATCGATGAAAATATTGCATTTTGAATATTAAAGTGACCAACCGTCCTCCTGTAGAGAGGACAGTTCTCCTTTTATATGTTCTGTCCTTCCTCGAAAAGTGTCTTCCTACTTGTTCTCCTTTTAAATATTTTAAAACCAATCTGTGTTAATCTCTGCATTCAGAGATGAACCAAACATATTTCCAATATGTTGAAACAAATATCACAGGAAATAACAATTTTCAATGGTGTTTTCTGACTTCATCGCAAATAAAAGGGTCAAATATAAACAATTGTGATGAGTTTTTATCGAAAGAAGTGCCTGATATTAAAATCGATGACAATGGTCTGTTTGAAGAACAAAGATGACTGAATGCAAATTTAAATTCTAATAAATTAAAACAACTAGAAAATCAAAATGCTGAAATTGATAAAAGATGGGTGAAAATACTAAAACCATTTCCAAAATGAATACGTTCCATATGAAAATTTTGTTATTCTTGTTGAATTTACATTGTGCTGCCTTGGAAATAATGCAACAGTTGAAAGATTTTTTTTCAATTGGTAAAGATTTTTGGACAAGGGAGAAATCAAGATTGAATGTTAATATATTAGCTACAGAGCGTACCGTAAAGTTCAGTATGAAGGATATTTTTTGCTCCGAAATTTCCCATACATTAGAAAATATGTTGACAAAAAAAAATCATTCATTGGAAAAATACTCCTAAAAGTAAATAATTAAAAGCGTAATTAGCATATTTTTGTTTGAATCAATGGAATGTTTCATACATTTACGTTGTAATTTTTTCGTAAATTTTTCTTCCTCCTTTTCGTTGTAAAAAATCTGGTCACCTTATGAATATGAATGTAATATGCAAGGATTTGGTAAAAAGTATGACTCAGATATGCAAGGGAGTTTCACGGTCTAGATATATTTATGGGATTATACGTTTCTAAATGGTGGAAAATAGTATTCTGTAAAATGATAAATTGCGAGTGAGTGAATATCAACGTCGCACTGTTCAGCTACACGAGGGCTTTTGGCGAAGGACCACGTAATTTTGAACCATGGTCAAGTGGCGTGAACGACACCTGTGCAAGCAACCCCCTCTCCTAACTGCCACACCAACGGGAAGACGTTTCAGCTCTCGACAGATTTAACTTGCATAATTGCTCTACACGGCGGGTCTTTAGAGGTACCGGGTTCGAACTCATGACATGCCTGCCATGATCCAATACCCTGACCACTGAGCTACCGCAGCCCTAATTGATAATTGCAGTAGGGCTGAAAACCTCAAAGAATATTACGATATCAATAAAAAGTGTATTAGTAAGAAAAGTATTTCAATGGGCTAAATTCATGTGACAAACGCAACCACGAGTTTCTAGCAAATCACTCTGTGCACTTCCCTATTGCCAACTTTTGCTTGTTGTAAAAATTTTCTTTTAAATTGTGTATATTTGTCAACAGCAATAACGCATGTTGTATGTAAACAAAATACGTTTGATTTACAAGTACACATATAACATATTTTTAAAAAAAATTCGGAAAAACTTTTTGAAGAATTTTTATATACTTGAAATATTTTTATTAAATTTTCAAATTCGGAATTTTATAAAAATTTTACAAGCCAAACAATAAGTATATGACTAACGGCAGCTTTGAATTCGATATAAAACACGTGATTGAATTAATCATGTGACCCTCTTGAGCTTTTCCATTGCCTTTTAAATAAATATCCATGGCTAAATTTTTAAAAATTAAATTCACCACACTGGTAAGCTTGACCATGTTTGAAAATTACATGGTCCGTCGCCAAAAGCCCTCGAGTAGCTGAACAGTGTGACGTTAATATTCAATCAATCAATCAATCACCACACTGGCAAAAGTAGGTACAACTCTTTAAGACCCAACCAGCACGATCGTGCGGGTTAGACATTCTGATACGTTTTTACTTCTGGAATAGACGTATGTAAGAAAATCGCGAATCTAACGATTGAGCCAGTTTGCAGAAAGTGTAAAGTGTTACTTTTCATCAACAGACGATGGTTGTGGTCCATGTTTTACTTTCGTTGGCAAATCTAGCTTTGTTTTCAAATACAAAGAAAACACGTTTTCTTTTTATCTATCGTAAAAAGGTAATTATCGATATATTTTTAATTGCTTGGATACAAATTTTTGTATTAATGTTTAAATAATTGTAAAATAAAAAATATTAATTCTACTCTATTAATGGGGCTTGTAGGACACGGGATTTCATTACCCGCACGATCGTGCGGATTGGGCGTTACTTGAGTCACTGCAGTTGTAAAGGTAAGTACTTACCATGCGAATTTTCTTTTCTGTTTCAATAATTTCGATGAAAGCCTACATAAAAATGAAATATAAAAATATAGAATTAATACCAAATTTTCTTGGGGGTCGCCATAGATGAGTCCCTTTTTTCTTTCTCTCTCTGTTTTTTGCAATTAATTTTCTTTTTCATACATTTATTGAGGAGTATGGCATTTTTATCCTCTCCACAGATATCTGCATCCATATATCTCCCCCCCAAAAAAAAAAAAATCTGAGTTTTCTGATGGGAGTTAGTATGGTGTAGTTAAAAAAAAATATATATATTTATATAATAAAATTTTCTGATACATTTTACCATTTTTCATGGAATACTGTGTTAATTTTTAACCAAAAACTTTTTAGGTGTCTAAAAGGAGTGCAGTGGTGTGATATCTATATGAACTTGTACCAACTTCCCGCGAAGACGATCGTTTTGGCATGATGGTTAGTGTACTTGCATTTCATTAGTATGTTCGGAACGGAAGGTACCCAGAACGAACCTTCCCTCCGACAGGAGAATTATCCCAGAAGAAATTTTTCAACTGATGAATAAATCAGATTGAACTTAGATCAGAACATAGTGATCTCTCGGATGATGACAATGCTGCGAACAAAACATATAAATCGCGTATATACTGGAAGGAGAATCAAGTTCATATGAGAGCGATGAAGAAACACATGGGAATATTTGAAATGGAAAGACAGTTTTGCATCATTCTTTACCATAAATGTCTCTTGAACACATTAATTACATTGATTTAGCTGTTGTAAATTCTTGGTTTCTGTGCAAACAAGATGCAATATCATATAAAATTCCTCTAAAATTCAAAATGGATCGCTTAAAATTTAAGTTAGAGATAGTTGAAGCGTTATCAGACTCTCCACCTACTAAGAGGAGTATTTTAACTGATGATGAAGATAACAGTGTTATAATTCCACTCGCAAAAAGATCGAAGCTTTATAATCCACTTGCTGTACATGTCATGGCTCTTATCCTGGCCATTTCAGGATAAAAGACTTGACCTGAAGAGCCATTTTTGATGTGTTGGTGACATTTCAAGGTCTCGCAAGTGCAGATTTGAAAACTACGAAAGCAGATCGAAAACATGTAAAAAATGCAATGGTTATTTATACTTGTCAAAAACAAAACAAAAGATGTTTACAGTAAATAAATAATGAATTAATAAAAGAGTTAATCATACATCAATAATTCCTTATTTGTAACAATTTTAGTTGAATTAAGATAGTTCCTTCTATCAACTTAGAACTAAAAATGTATTACTCGTAAAATTTCATAGGTTACCTGCTTCACAGATAACGTTCAACTCGCTCAATCGTGCGGGTACCGTCTACGTTCCTGGAGGAGGGAAATTTTTTATTATTTTTTCCAATGTCATTGGGGTCCTTATAGTATTAATAACAGGAAGAATTTAATATGTGAAGATAAAAACAATTCGGGTCTTAAAGGGATAAAAACTTAAGCATTTTTAAAAAATTAGTTTTAGATTTGTAAATTTCTTTAGTTGAGCTTTTAATGTGTCTATTCTTAAGTACATAAAATTACATAGATAACCATTTGAAGTTATAATAAATTCCAAAAATAAATATTTTTATATTTGTTCTATTACACTAAAAAAAATTACCGTAAAAATGGCACGAAACAGATCTTCGATTCGAAGAAGGTGTAATATTGCTTTTACTTTTCGTTTTTTCATCTTGAAACATAAAATGTTTTACATATTAGATTGAATAATTTTCGTATATTTGAAAACAATTATAGGCACTAAGAATCTGAAATTCCTTTCCAAAATTTTTTCAAATGTTTTTTTTAAATAATAAGAGATTTACATCAAAGTTAAATTATGATTAAACAGATTATATAATAAAAATTATAATGATATTAATATAATAGCTTTATATTCTTTAATCAATCATATCCGTTTTATCAAAATATATTCCCTTTTCCTCAATTTATAAAAATCTTGTTAAAAGGTAATTATTTTTCAAAGCTTGAGTTGTTATATAAAAATAATTTGACATATTAACAAAAAGCTGTTAAGTATATATTATTTTAAACTTCAATCTCATTTTTTTTTATTCTTTAAAAAATTCCCCTTAATTATATAAAATCATTTGAAGGTCATATCATAAGAAATAGTGAGAAAATCAGCTTATGTGTCTGTTTATATTCATGAGAATTCATGCTGTATATTTATTTCAAAAATACGTCCTGTGCGTGCAATGATTGAGGTTTAAAGGTTAAACTTAAAAGTACCAGGAAGAAAACTTTTGAAATACAGTTTCTTCTTATTATTATACAATGAAATGATGTATACCGTTATTTATTGATTTTCAAGCTGTCAGCAAATTATTGATAAATTAGAAGGTTACTTTTTATTTTATCTTGTGTAAAATTTATGGAAGGTTAAGCAAATAAAGTGAGCTACTGAAATTTAATTTCTGATAAGTATTCGGTTCAGTTACTCTTATGAGTTTCAAGAAGAACTAAATTACTTTTATGTATATTTTAACAAATTTCTTAAGCATTTAAAATAAAGATGGAATTTTCTTTTTTCAATACTAATTTAAAGGATACAATATTGTATAATATTTTGGGGGTTCTGCGTTAGCAATATATTTATTTTCAAAGCGACACAATATTTTTGGCACCCCAGTGATCAAAAAGTTTTGTATTTTATTTCAATGTTTTAAAGTTCACAACGGAGCTTTACGAACAAACGCCAGCGATCGGTCGCTGGGAGCATACTCGTTTCTTATTGTCTTGCCTTAGTTACATCGTAGACTACAATTGCTTATGATGATTACGCATAGCAAAGTTAATTTCATTGACACAACTATATTTTAAAGTTTATCTGTGTTATATTTAACGATTTTTAACTGTTATTTAACATGGCTAGTTCAACAAAAGAACAAAAAGGGCAAGATAGTAAGTGCAACAAAAAGAATTTATAATTTGGTGGACCGAGAAACATAGAATTATCAGTAAAAGCGACAAAGTGGTGTGTGTTTTATTTATGTTCTAGAATAGTGGTATGCAGAACATCGTCTGTAAAACGGCATTTTGAAACAAATCGCAAATCCTCTTGCCAAAAAAGTTTACCACAGCAAAAATAATTAATTACGTAGAAACCATTTGGCAAAGGACTCCAATTTAGCATGTATTCTACTAAAAGTAACATCTTACAATCCTAATATAAGTTATTTGTCATCCACAATCGGCAACAACAGAAGTCACACTAATTTTACTTTAATTTGAATTATGCGTATAACTAAAACATCTACTACTATAAAATATAAGATGTATTACTGTTAATGTGTAACTTTTAAAAAGAAAAATCTATCATTTATCTCTTTAAGACCCAACCCGCACGATCGTTCGGGTTAGACATTCTTATACGTTTTTGCTTCTGAAATAGTCGTATGTAAGAAAATCGCGAATCTAGCGATTGAGCCGGTTTGCAGAAAGAGTAAAGTGTTACTTTTCATCAACAGACGATGGTTGTGGTCCATGTTTTACTTTCAGATGGCAAATCTAGCTTTATTTTCAAATACAAAGAAAACACGTCTTCTCTTTATCTGTCCTAAAAAGGTAATTATCAATATATTTCTAATTGCTTGTTTTGTATTAATGTTTAAATAATTGTAAGGTAGGGAAAATATATATTAATTAGACTCTATTAATGGAGCTTGTAGGACATGGAGTTTCGTTACCCGCAAGATCGTGCAGGTTGGGCGTTACTTGAGTCACTGCAGCTGTAAAGGTAAGTACTTACCATGTGAATTTTCTTTTCTGTTTCAATAATTTTGATAATGCCTACATAAAAATGAAATATATAATTATAGAATTAATACCAAATTTTCTTGGGGGGTCGCCATGGACGAGTCCCTTTTTTTCTTTCCTTCTCTGTTTTTTGTAATTAATTTTCTTTTTCATACATTTATTGAGGAGTATGGCATTTTTATCCTCTTCACAGATATCTGCATCCATATCGCAAAGTTTGTAACATTTAATGCGGAAGAAGGTGTAAAGTTTATGATATTTTTCACTAAAAAGAACTCAATATTCTCACTGAACTCATCCTTCCTTCAAAACCATCCTTCCCTTTTTCACAAATATAAAGCACACTAATTTTTATTAACCATGAGCGTTTTCGCTTTAGGGTTGTAACTTAATCTTTTAGTTCCCAAATCTGGAAATGGGAAATTGTTAACCCTGATTAGGACAATGGAACAAAATTATGAAATTATTGCATTGTCATCGGTTCTTGACAAGTGTACAAAATTTCGAAATAATCTGACCTTTTTAAGTGGATAAAATTCGAGTTCAAAAATTCCTTTATGTACATGTGAAGCCAATAAAAGCGTCTTAAAAAGGGAAACACAAAAAACATTTATTGTAAAATTATGGTAATATATTGTTTTATACAGGTTTGTTTCTTTATACATTAATTAACTACAGGACGAAAACTCTAATACCGTCTCGTTTTATGTTTACAATTTTGACAATTAACACAAGAAACAAATTTTTAAAATGATTAATAATGTGTCATCGAAACCTCAAAAATTATGTTAGTTTTTAAGTAAATGAATATATGCCGTTGGAATTTTGTGAAATTAACCTTTTTCAGTTATTTCGAAATAGGAATTTTAAAATTAAATTGTAGATGTTTTTTTGTCATATGTAATTAGATAAATAGATTAGTTCTTTGTTATGATAATGATGTGAATAGTAAATTTCGTTAGTAATAAAGTAGTGGAAAGATTTATAGAACTATTCAAAGCTGAGTATCTTCATAAGCAAATAAAATTACATATTTTTAATTTAAATCAAATAATATTCCCGTTGTATGTTTAATCAAATGGAGTGTTTTGACATTTGTGATGGGAACAAAAAGCTTGTTTCCAAATCAAGTTTTATGCAAAGTTTCTTTCCAGACTTTGTAAAAAAACGTTTCTTTCGAATTATTGTAAAAAGTAATTAAAAAGCTTTTTTGAAGCTTTCTTTTGTGTGTGATATATACAGTAAATTAATCGTTCTTTATTTACTATTTTCATTAGTTTTAGGCATCATAAGACCAAGTATGTGTATATGCCGCAAGGAAAATGATGAAATTAGGAATTTCATCAAATCCTTAAAGGAGATGATCAATTGACGGGAGATGTTAAAGTAACATCTCTTCAAGGTCATTCCCCTGATAAAAGTAAGGGATTTGGACAAGTCCCTGATCTTCTTCAGTGAAATGATGAAATAATATTGTCAAGAGTTTAAAAGTGTTTATCTAACAAATACGGTGCATTATTAAACGTAGAAGTAAGTAATACAACAATTGTTAATGAAATACAAATTATTTATTCGAAACTAATCAACAAATAATTAGAAAATTAGACTGATAATTTTTTATGTGTAACATCTTTCCTCTCGGTTACTTACGCACTAAAATATCAATCCCTATGTTAATCTTATTGTGCCATTTTTTTAAAGATAAGGGGTTGATATTTAGGGGATCGATAAGTACTACCTGTATGGCAATAGTACTACCTGTACCTACTAGGACTCCACCCCCCAGGTGTCTCCCCCTGTGGACATCATTTTGCCAATGCAAATCTTGACTAGTTCATCATTTCATTGAAAAAGTCCAGGGATTTGATAAAATCACTTACTTTTATCACAAAAATGACATTGAAGAGTCTTTATTTTAACATCTCCCGTCAATTGATCATATCTCTCAAGGCTTTGATGAAATTCCGAATTTCGTCATTTCCCTGCGACAATATACAGCAATACCTCTCAAACGTTCAATAATCGCGACCCAATTTTCGATCAGAATTTTCATCGAGCCCCCCCCCATACAATTACTATGTATTAAATGCGGCATTAATGTACTTTGACGCCAACGCTACAATACGACTTTTATTATAAGCCGTACTAATTATCAAATTTTTAAATTTTATATGCGGTTCTTTTAAGTAACAGATATTTTAAATAAGTTAAGGATAAGTGTTATTTTACTTTTCCAGTCTAACTTTTAAATTGAAATAGATTGAAAAATAATTTTTAATTAAATTAAGTATTTTTTTCTTCAATTATCCATTTCTATAAGTATAAATGTCAATAGAAAAGTAGTCTAGTCTCCGTTGTTCTCCATTTTATATCCATCACAACTAGCATTCTCGCGGACTTCTGAGCAACCGTCTTCCTTTAAAAATTTTTTTGCTCTACAAGACAAGGCCATGGGAGTCACTAATAATTATTAAAATTGTTCTTAATTTAGTGTTTATAAATTAATTATCACATTCATTGTGAAGTACTGATACAATTAGAAGTATATAAGTCAGAATAGACGTGTATTTAATTTTTTGTTATGTTAGAATTTTTTGCTTCACTTTTTTTGCAGTAAATTAATAATTTTTTAAGTATTTTATTTCGACTCTTCCATATGCTCGCGCCCCACAGTTTTAAGAAAAATGCTGATATACAGTCAAAATCGCTTAACACGAAACTGAAAGGACTAAAATATTTTCCCGTGTTAAATGAATTTCGAGTTAAGGGATATTGAAGGAAAAAAATCAACAAAATTAAGTTTATCAGAATTTATTTTATTTACATAGATATGTATATATGCACATATTCAATAAAAATAAATGAAACAAAAACATCCACATGAACTTTAAGAAATTTAATATAAATTTTTTTTGTAAATGAAAACATATGTATATTTCTTGAGTTTTGGAAAATATTCTGATATTTTCCTTACATTGTTTTTTTCAGCATGAAATTATTAACAAATTGTTCGATATCATCCATTTTATTATTCATTTCACCATTGCAATGTGTGTCAAAATAACTGCGCATACTTTTCGTGATGTTCCTCCTTTTAGATGTGAGAACAGGAGTTGCATTTCGTTGTCGGAATCTGTACAATGATATTTTTTTACCTTTGAACAAACTCTAAAATGTCTTTGTCTACCATAATTGGGGTTGTACACACACATTATCATCATCTACTGCAATGAATTCTTCCAATAATACAATACTTCAGTCTAATCCAGCTGGTGTTTTCCGTATTTTGTTCATTCCCAAGAGAAAAATCTTTTCGTGTTAAGTGATTTTCATTTCGTGTTCAGAGAAAAAAAAGCATGAAAATACTTAGTAGTTTGTCGAGACCGTTGTATTATTTCGTGTTAACCGATATTTCGTTTTAAGCGTTTTGACGTTAAACGTATTTCACTGTATATAGTCACCGAAACAGTGGACTTTAATGTCTTTTCTGCTGAAAGGGTATTGTAGCCGGAAAGATCTTTTGTTAGTCAATAGAGAATAATCTTCAATAATGTCCGGGGGAATAGGAGTGAAATTGGTGACAAAATTGGCTACAAAAATATATAATCCAACAAAAATCCAAAATATTAAAAGACAGTGTTTCTCAAACTGTAGGGCGCACCCCTTAGAGGGGCGGATAGCTTTATGAGGGAAGCGCGAGCATATTGAAAAGTCGAAAACAAAATATTATTTAAAAAAGTTATTAATATATTGAAAGTAAACAAACGAAATACTTTCTGATTTAATAAAAAATAAAATCACATTTACACTGATACAATACACTTAAAAATGTATCAGTACCGTGTACAATGTATTTTATCAGTAATTTAATTATACTAATAAGTTAAGAACACAAGTTTAATAATTACCAGTGACCTTATGGGTTTGTATTAACACTTTTCTTGATAATTTGTACGTTCTATAATTAATCCCTTAAGGGGACTTGGCACCCTTTGAGCAAACTTCTTTATTTACGTATTTAAAAATTATATTTTAACATTTTATACAATGTTTCTATTCAAGAAAATGTTAGCAGATGAAAATTTTCATATATTATTCAAACAATTTTAAAAATTTAAATTTTTTGAAGAAAATTGGGAAAATTTTAAAATTAAACTTCTTTTGTAAAAATTAATTTTTTGACCTGAATTTTTTTTACAATATTCTTATGGATGTTCTTAACAACTTTAAGGATCGATTTTAGAATAACTTCATTCGTTTTCGAGAAAAAAAAATGTTGATATACAGGCTAAAAATCAACGAAAAAGCCAACATGTCTTACATTTTATTTTTTAAAAAAAAAGTATTCAGTTTATAGCAAAACGGATCCCTAAATTTATTACATGCTTTATTTTTAACACGCAGAAAAAAATGGAAGTGATTGGTAAATAATTGTCGAAGGAGTAGCATTTTGAATGCACTAAGGTTTCGAAAAACACAAACTGAGAAAAACCACTTTAAAGTTTATAATTCTGAAAAAATAATTATTATAAGCTTAATTAAACTTAAAATACCACTTTAAGATATTACTTATACGTTTTCCTTTAAAATAATTGCATTTTCATATTTTTTCAACCCACACATTTTTATAAATGATCAACTTTTAGAGAGTACTAATTGCCCATGAAAATTCAAGAAAAATGTTAAAAATTTTTTTTTTTCTGTCACGACAGAAATTTTAGCTGTTTTTCTTCTTATAATATTAAAGTATTACATTTGTATGAAAAATATATCAGGAAGAAGAACTGAAATTATAAAATTATTAATATAAAATGCCTTAATTTAAAAATTTTACATGCACACATTTCACAAGGAAGAAAAAATACATTATTGTATTGCCTCGGAAATATTCTGCTTTTAATACTACACATTCTTTTTCATAGTTATTATTTCTATTTATAAAATAGATTTTTTTTATCATAACGCATTTTTTAGCTTTTTTTTCTAAAAAGGGTGTGTGGCTGAATTGCCTAATTTGTTTCCAAATGAAGTTTTATTCAACTTCTAACTTTCCGACATGCACAAGTGATATATCAATCGAAAGATAATAATGCAAAGAATAAGATTAAATAAAAATAAAAAAAAACGATAGGTTTGTGATTTTTAGGGTACCAAGTCCCCTTAAATGCCGATTAAAAGTTACTCGATTCGCTCCCCAATGTCACCATTTTCCATGTAGACGCGCGTATTTCGAAGGTTTTTTGTGGGGAGGGGAAGAAAAGGAATAAATAAGCAAATCCTCTGAAATAAAAGTAAATCCTTCGCAAACACTGTTAAGGTCCTTTTATCGCATTCCAAGGCCTTCGGAACAACTTCATGGATAGCAATGCACAAAAAAGATCATACTTTGGATAGACGTATATATACGTCCAGATAATTTATGCTTTGGCTGAGCGAGACGTTTATATGTGTCGATGGCACTTAAAAGTTTAAAGTCGTTTAAATACATTGTTATTATATGGAGGGGAGCTCGATGAAAATTATGACTGAATATTGGTTTGCGAATTATGAAAGTTTGAGAAGCACTATTCTAAGATACTTGACAGGTGAAAAAACTCCAAAAGGTCTTAGAAAATGTTTTCCAACCTGCACTTGCTAGAAAAAGTCTGCGTTCATACATAACAAATCATACAACAGAGGCAAAATTTAATAGAAATATAATTTTTTTTCAAACAAAATTTCATAAATTTGTTTACTACTATTTAGATATTGAGCATGCAAGAATTCGTTAATTTTGAATTAAAACTACGTAAGATAATGGGAGTTTTGTAGCAAAGCACACACACAAATAGTAGGCAAAAAAAGTGTGCGTTCACTATTTGAATTTTCTTGATTCCTGGAATTTTTATCAACAGACGTTATAGGTTAACAGAGTTTTTGCATCCAGTTATCGAGTAAAATAGCTCAAGAAAGTTGTAACGCAATAACTTTTACGTTTTTGGGAAATACGAAGTAATTCAAGGGCATGGAAAATAAAAGGAATGAAATTAGTATCAGTGAGCTAAAAATCATTGGGAAAATGCGGAAAGTGGAAAAAGTCTTCGGGATATAGCCAGATCCATTGGACGTCATTATTCATCTATCCAGCATGTAATTAATAACTTTAAGTCAGCAAGAGTTTTCACATCCAAACCTCGTTCAGGTCGTCCATCGAAACTCACAAGCAGAGAAAAACGAAGTATGATACCCGTGGTGGAAAAAAAAACCAACCTACGTTTGACTGCAACTCAAATAGCAACAGACATTCACGAGAAGTTTAACAAAAACATTTGTGCGGATACTGCAAGGAAAATCTTGAAAAAGACCGGATATCGTAGACGAGTGGCTTGCAGAAAAAGTCTTATATTTCAAAGACCAATAAATAGCTTTTGCAAAAGAGCACATACATAAGCCTCCCGAGTTCTGAAGGACTGTGTTATTCTTCGACGAATCAAATTTTGAATTTTTGGTCTAAATGGTCGTAAATTGGTATGCAGAAAACCTTGAACAGAGCTTCAAAAAGAGTATTTAGTACCAACGGTAAAGCACGACGGCGGTGGAGTCATGATGTGGGGTACATGGTAAGCAATGGTGTTGGCAAGTTGGAGTATATTGAATCAATTATGAACAAATTTGATTACATTGATGTCCTTAAAAACAGTTTAAAGGGAAGTGCCACCAAACTTGGTCTTTGATCGTAGTTTCTTTTCCAACATGACTACAATCCTAAATATACCTCTGAGATTGTGAACCTTTGGCTCTTGTATAATGTTCCAATTCAATCGAACATGCCAAAGCAGTCACCTGATCTGAATCCTACAGAACATCTATGGGACTTACTGGAACTTGAGATTCGTCAACGCAATATATCTAGCAAGGATATGCTGAAGAGTGTTCTTAAGGAGGAATGGGAAAAGATAAGCACCGAAGAAACCACTAAACTTAATAATTCAATACCGAAACGACTTCAGAAGGTTCTCAAAAGACCAAGCTATCCAATCAGTTATTAAATAGCTCATTAAACTTTTTAAATAATTTTATAGTTACCACAAACAGTGAAAGCAGACTTTTTCTACTTGATTTTTGTTAGTACTGCTACAAAACCTGTCTTTATTTTAAAAACGATGAAAAAAAAACCAAGTTTAATTTAGTTATTCTCAATACTTGAAATGAACTAAACAAAATATAATTTTTAAAAAATTACCAAATTCCAGTTTTTAAATTTTTTTCGTTGTTTCTGTAAGCGATAGTACATGAACGCAGATTTTTTTTTCTATCAAGTGTATATGGATGATACAGGGAAGCAACATTGGAATCAAGCAGCGACAGTTCGGTTCATTTGCCTTATGCTAAATTGTGATTACGAATTTAACTGTGTTAAATATTTGTGTGATTTTTTATTCCATGTTGTGGGTGTGAGTGGGTTCGGTGGAGATGCAGACATGATCACAAAAATAGCTACTTTTATTCTATCTTTAGCACTTTATCAAGTATATTATTTTATAACTCTGGGAGCAATATGAAATCCTAACATTTAATCAAATATATTATATTATTGACTTGTCTGAAGTGTTAGCTCCTTGTATGATCTTGCTCGAAACCTAATAGCTCGGTCAGCTCCAAGGTTCTTTATTTCCTCTATTCCCGGTGGATTCCTCGTTAGCTATTAATCTCAAGACGCGGGACCCCCCAGTCGCTGTTCACCTTCACTAATACTTGGATTTCACACTGAGCCATTAACTCACAGACTCAACGACAGGCACTTAAATAGTAGTTTCATTTGCATAAAATAAAGTCATCTCTACGGAAAATAGCTTTTAAGTTAAAATCACAACTCTTTCATACGCTGAATGTTCGACAAAAATGATACACTAGAGAGAAATAATTACAAATATTTTAGATAGACCTCACAAAACTATAATTATTAAATAAAAGTTGGTACATATTAATAATATTAAACACCTTTTCAAATAAAGGGTGTCCAAAGTTTTAAAAAACAGGTGGTACATATTTTGTACTACCACGCTTCAAGCAGCATGATAGCTATGGAAACATGATTTTTTCTTCCCCAGGCACAATGGAACTTTGCAAATACAACACATCCATTCTGTTGGAACTTGGATTGCTTTTAACAAATGAATATTTTTCTTCATCTTGTACTGTTATTCATTATATGTATTAAAACATTTTCAGCTTTTCTTAATTTAATGTTGTAAACTTAATTTTAGCTTAGTCCTAATTTATCTAATGTTAGTTTAATTTTAAATATTCTATTCTATACATGATTTTATTTTACCTAGTTTTTATTTAGTCAACATACATAAATAAGGGTATTAGTTGCATTTATTTTTTCATAGACACGAGCATGTGTAATTCATAGTGTAATTTTGTGTGTGTGTATATGTATTATTATTTAATAAATATTATTATTATTATTAAAAAATATAGCTTATAAGAAATCTATCTGGTCCACAATAAACATGTCCATTATTGTGAAAAAAAGGGGGGGGGAAGAGATGCATTTTGTATTTGTAAAAGAGAAGGAATATGGTCTTTAATAACGTGGTGGTACGTGTTTTGGACTCTCATATTTTCGTACTAGCAATGCCCATGTGAAGTACTAATTATTGTAATATTGACTTATTTAATTACATAATGTATGTACTTACCTGATTTGTATCAAATATATCAAGAATCACTTGCATTTACACTTAAAAATACACAACACAGTCACTTCCACAAAATACCCCTCAACAGACTCACAACCGATCAGAGTTTGAACATAAACACATTGCACACAATTAGCTTCTGACATGTGTTGGAAACTTGAGTAACTGCTAGGAGTTTACCTCTGTAGTGGTTCAGAGAATGTACCATCTGCCATTAATTTCTGAGGCATTCAAACAAGTGGTAGTTTTATGTACCACCACGCAATAAAAGAATAAGAATTGGTGGTACGACAACATATGTACCACCAATTAAGAAAGAGTTAAAGAATATTTTCCCCAAGGGAATTAGTAGATGAATCCGAATAATACTCGTTACAATGTGATTACAGGTATAAACGTGTGAATAGATAGTTTCTTGTTAGAAAAAAATTTACTCTTCTTACAAGAAAATAAATAACGAATCACTCCGAAACAATTCTGTGATGTAATTGTCAGACCTTCCTGCATTTGAAAAACGATCAACAACGTAACTAATATGTTGGACTCTTAAAATCATTTTCCAATAGTAACTTATTTCATTCAAATAATAATTAAGTAAATTGTTCTACTTCCTCTATGCAGTTTCTGAGAATGAATAGAGAAATTTCCCACAGGTCTTGATAATTTAATTTGATTTCTGTACTTAAAAAAATGCATTAACCCTTTATCTAGTGATGGTACTTATAAGTACCACTCACTTTAAAATTACATAGATTAACCATTTTTACGAATACTCTGACGTTACTTAGCAGGAATATTCTTTTAAATCCACTCTTTTAAGATATATAGCAGCACAGGTTCTATGATGAGTATTTTAGCGGGGAAGGAGAATATTTTATAGCAGAAATTACGTTTTCAGCAGCTTGCAAAGATAGTCATTTTTGTTCCGAAAAAATGGTTAATATCAAAAGGTAAGTGCCTTATCTTTTGTATGTTAATGAAGACCTTAGAAAACGGTTTGACTATTTTTTTTAAGTGAACAGTGTATATAATTAATTTTACAGTTAAATATCTTTAATTAATTAATTAGCTCTATCGGATTAAATTTCCCAAAGTTGAGTATTTTGTTTATGTATATCCCTTAATTTTCAATGTAGAGATTCAAAAAAAATATTACATGAAAAAACCTGTAGTAAATCATAATTCGGTAGATAAAGGGTTAATTGCCCGACCTTCCTGCGTTTGAAGAACGATCAACGACATAACTAATGTTGGACATAATATTCATTACAAAAATGAACTTTGCTTCATTTACCAAGAGTACCTAGTTCCATTCAAATAATAATTAAGTAAATTGTTCTTCTTTCTCTATGCAGCTCCTTAGAATCAACAGTGAAACCACCCACAGGTTTGGATGATAATTTAATTTGATTTCTATACGTAAAAAAGTGCATTAAAGAAATAACAATAGTGAAATATTAGTATGTTCATTTTCAAGGGCAGACATTCTTTGAACAGAATGCAGATTAGGCTCAAGAAGCTTGAATTTATATGTTGGTGAATGTTTGTCTTTAATGCCAAGGACATTTATTTGTGTGTTTTTTTATTCTAATCAGATTTATATCCAATTAAAAGTTTAAAAAAATGTTTTCTGTCTTTGTTTCGTCGTATCTATTCATGGAAATAGGACAGCGAAGTTTTCTGATTCAGAATTTTTCTTATGTTAGCAATTATCCATCGAAAATGTTATTTGATTAATTTCTTGATGTGTTTGGAAAGGAACTCTACGAGAAAGTGTGTAATATAACTCATTTCAATATTAAATATAAAAGAGATTACTCATATACTTGCTTGTAATACTCATATATTTGCTATTTCTCAGATAAAATCTTTGTTGTTTGGAAGATGTTTTATAATATGGAAATTTATGCATCAAATTATATATTTCTTAGTTGAAACTTAAGTGGAACAAAAATAATATTAATTGTTACAAAATGAAATGAAATGTAAATATAATTTAAAGAATTAAATATAATAACTGTGTAGTATATAAATTCTGTGATGGTAAAAAAGAAATATTGTGATTAGTTGTGTTGAATATTTGAAGTGCACTCTAATGTGATTTTTAGGGGAAATGCATCATACTGCAAAAAAACAGGATAGGGTGCGAAACAAAAGTCAGAATGGAATTAAATTAGACCTACTTAAAAAACCATTCAAATGAAAGAGAGTAACAGAGAACATAAAACGGTGGCGTGGCTACAGCGTACGTGGTTTGAGCGGACACATAACATTTCGTGTTCTGAGCGGACGCATAACATTTCGTGGTCTGAGCGGACACTTTGAAACACTCAGCGTGGTGTGAGCGAACACATTCCCCCCATCTTAGAACAGATTCGATTATCGAATTACATGGATAAATATATTTTTGCCAATCAAATTTAATTATTTATATTAAATTGTTAAGATATTATAGTGTGAATACATTTTAAACATAGCGAAATGTAATAAAATTGAAAACTTTCAGAGATATATTTAAAAATTAATAGTAAGTAACAAAGTGTAACAAAGGGTATGAACAAATTTCAGGGATTTTGTACTTTAGATTCAAATAAATATTAAATTACCATAAAAGGATTTATTTTATTTACTTGTATCTTGTATTTTACTTCTAGTATTCATTTTTACTTACATTAATGAAACTAATTAATTTTATGGCAATTGTACCTGTTCTAATATTTATTTGATTCTAAAATACAGTTTTCCGCAAAATTCCTGAAATTCGTTCATGCCCTTCATATACTATACTGTTACTTATTATAAAATTTTAAATATTTCTCTGAAAGTTTTTATTTTTCATTACATTCCGCTATGTTTAAAATGTATACGCGTTATAATATCTTAACAATTTAAAACAAATAATTAAATTTGATTGGAAGAATTGTATTTATCCTAGTAATTTGGTAAACGAATCTGTTCTAAGATGAGGGGAAAATGTGTCCGCTCAAACCACGATGAGTTTCAAAGTGTCCGCTCAGACCACGAAATGCTATGTGTCCGCTCAAACCACGTCCGCTGTAGCCCAGGAACCCATAAAACAAATTTAGTGCTTGATTTATGAAAAGACACACAACATAGAGAACAAGCAAAAAGTCCATCTGTCGCTTCAAAAAAATAAAACAATTGCTTAAGTTTTTTACAAGGGACAATTTTCCCTTCTTGCTATATTGCATACATCACATCAATGTTTAATGCTACGAATAAGAGCATGAATAAATTCCGGTAGAAAATTCTGTATCTCCTGCAACAAAATGGTTTCAAGCTCAGTAATGTCCCTTGTTGTTGTTACTAATGCCACCAGATCGAGCAATGTCAGACTAAGGCCGGCTAAATTCATAATGGCAAAGGGCTGGTTTTTACGCCAGTCTCTAGCCACAGCCATGTGCGACATTAAGTGACAGTGCGATTTGGCTCATCTACACTAATTTTGACAGATTACACCTTAGGGGTGGTCAGATTCTCCCATTTCTCTTTCCCTACGACCAAAGAGGACTTGTGGCTCGATGAATACTTAGAGTGCTCCTGAGCCTCAAGAAGACTATACATTTGTAGAAATCCCGTTTCTCTTTGGAATTCGAATTTTGATCGTAGGTCACAGCAGTTAGCGTCGCCAACCACTGTATTGGATGGGTGGCGTAATGTCCCTTGACGGACCCGATGAAAAAGGTTTCTTCAGAATGCGACCCAAACATACGGTGGTGAGCTTACCTATCGATACTACCTTCGTTTGTTATCCCTAGCACTTTGAAGGTATTATTCTATTAATTGAGAATGGCTTAGAGATGCGTTATGGTCCGGGAATAAAGATTATGAACCCATAACACCTCGAAAATGACGAAGATGTAATTCCAAAACTTTATTTCTGTACTTGTTCAACATTAACACACGCGGTTTACACGGCATTCAGAAAAGCAGCCCTTTTTATCTAGAAATCTCGTCTACTTATACTGATGGTTAACCGGAAAATATTGAAAATTATATGATTTCCGGTAAAGGCTTCTCTGACTGGTCCAGAGATTCGGGTGATGCTAGATTGCATCATGCTTTATTTGAAAATTCTGAACTTTTAGTTTTGCAAATATCAGGTTATAGTTATGTCTTGTTAGGCGGGTAGACTAGAAATTAACTATCACGCGAAGTCTTTGAAGGTTCAAGACCATTATGGATTAAAGTCTCGCAAGAGAAAATAAAAGTGAATTATATATATATATATATATATATATATATATATATATATATATATATATATAGTTCCCTCTAGCATCCTTTTAATTAACTCTTTTAATAATATTGAAATAATCTTTTAATTATTTGGTTCGAAACTAACACCCTGATTTTAATCGTAATCGATGAATATTATTGCATCAGAAATCCCTGTCCCGCCCATTCTATCCAATCAGAACTACCATTACGTAATCAGCACGCGCTTGCACTGTTGGTATAAAACCAAACACCTTGTGTAATCGTTCTCTCTTCTCTTTTTTTTGTCCCCGTCATGTAATAATGTAAATAGTTGCTCTCAGTGTTTTTGTGTTGTGTCCGTCAAGATGTCACTTCTGCCTGTCTCCTGTCCACTATGCTTTATAATCGTCGCAAGCTGTCTCGTCAACGTGAAAATGTACCGTTATTTTGTCCTAAGCTTTGATGTGTGCGTCACAATAAAAAAGATGTCTGTTCACTGAAGATGTTTTACTGAAACTCGGCTAACACTAAACAAAAATATACCACTCGGCCAATACTTTGCATATATATATATATAAAAGGAGAAAAGCGACTAACTGACTCCCTGACTCACTGACTAATCACGATATCTCCGGAACTATTAAACCTACAGATTTGAAATTTGGTAGGTAGGTTCCCTTCATGGAGTAGACATCAGCTAAGAAAGGATTTTGCAAAGATCGAACTCCAAGGGGCGTTATGGGGGTTTAAGGGGCGTTCTAGATAATTAATTCCATTATTAAACTATTAGATGTACAGTCTTGAAAAACTTGGTACACAGATTTCTTTCATAAAGTAGAGATTCCCTACATAATGATTTTTACGAAAATTGACCTCCAAGGGGCGTTAGGCATAATTATTTCCATTTTTAAACTATTAGACGTACAGTCGTGAGAAATTTGGTAAGGGATTCCTTTCATAGAGTAGAGATCCGCTACAAAAGGAGTTTTGTCCAAATCGATTCCCAAGTGGTGTTGTAGAGAATTAAGGGGCGTTATAGGCAATTAACTCCTTTTTAAAACTATTAGACGTAAAATCTTGAAATTGAGTAAGCAGATTCCATTTATTGAGTAGAGATCCGCTATAAGTGGGTTTTGTGAAAATCGCTTCCTAAGTGGCGTTGCGTGGGCTTAAGGGGCGTTATAGATAATTATTTCCATTTTTAAAGTATTTGACGTACAGTCTTGAAATTTGATAAGCGGATTCCTTTCATAGAGTACAGATCCGCTACAAAATGGGTTTTGTGAAAATAGGCCCCAAGTGGCGTTATGGTGAATTAAGAGGCGTTATAGGCAATTAACTCCTTTTTTAAACTTTTAGACGTAAAATCTTGAAATTGAGTAAGCAGATTCCATTCACTGAGTAGAGATCCGCAATAAGATGGGTTTTGTGAAAATCGCTTCCTAAGTGGCGTTGCGGGGGCTTAAGGGACGTTATAGATAATTATTTCCATTTTTAAACTACACTGCTGGACAATTGCTAAGGACGGATCACAAATTGCTATGTAGCATAACATTAAGCGAGACATAAGGCCTAGTAGGATAAAATATAGTTGCCACACTGTTCAGACATTAGAATAAAGAATATTTATTGTTCTGGAAAGTACAAAAGCTGTGAAACATCTGAAAGAAAGAAAAAATGTTCATTTGATCTGCGTATGGAGAAATGAAACAATGCATCTAAAAGTCAGCAGGCACCTTAAAGAAAGGTATCAGTACGGGATATGTCCACCGTGGAGTGTGATGCAACATTCCACACGTCGTACCATACTTTGCACAACATTATCCAGCAGCTGTTGAGGCAATTTATCCCATTCCTCTGTGAGTGCACGGATGAGGGTGTTCTTGTTTGTCGGAGGATAGTTTCGAAAAGCAACTTGCCTCCCCAAAGCATCCCACACATTTTCAATGGGGTTTAGATCTGGAGAACGCGCTGGCCATACGAGGCGTTGAATACCTTCGCTGTCTAGACAATCCTGAACAGCGAGTGTTCAATGACATGTTGCGATGTCGTCCATAAAAACAAATTTATCACCGACAGCACCACGGAAAAGACGAACATGAGGAAGTAGAACTTCATCAATGTATCGTTGGCCCGTCATAGTCCCCTTCGCAACCACATGTAGGTGCGTGCGGCCATTGATCATGATGCCGGACCACACCATGATACTGCATGTCGGATATCGGTCCTTTTCCTGGATATTTTCTGGACGATAAGCAGTACCACTCTCGCGCCAGATCAGTTGGCGTCTACAATCCGATGACAGACTGAACCTACTCTCATCTGAGAATAGTACGCATGCCCAGTCCTGTTCAGTCCAATTGTGATGCTCACGATACCATTGCAAACGGGCAGTACGGTGCTGTCTAGTCAATGGGACACACACAACAGGTCTGCGTGCGTATAGTCCTCCTCCCCTCAAACGTCTGGCAACAGTTTTTCGGGAGATCTGCTTTCCTGAGGCAGCAAGAAACTGCTTTGCCACCTGCTGAGCTGTGGTGCGCCTGTTCCGTTTTGCTGATAGGACGATATATCTGTCTTCTGCAGGCGTCGTACTTCTAACACGACCTCCCCCGTGCTGTCTACTACACGTTGCAGTAGTTTTAAATGACTTCCACAGCCATGAAACAACGCTGTGAGCGATGTCAAACTCCCTGGCAACCTCTGTTATTTTTCGCCCTTCTTCGATCTTTCCAATAATTCGGCCACGCATAAAATCATCTATGTGATGTCGGGAAGACATGCCAAAAATTTTAAGTTCGTCTATTAAATCTTTCCTGTAAAACTTTGACTTGAAACAACAACTGTCCACACGCGTCAAAACCTTTAAAGCTCTTATGAACGTTATCACGTGATGAACAGACGTGGAAAAAAAATTGCATACTCATACTTCTTCTTACTAATATCCCGCACTTATTCTAATTTTCCACATTTTGCTTCCTTTCATTTTGTGGTTGCTATGGATGATAGTGTTATCCGTCCTTAGCAATTGTCTAGCAGTGTATTAGACGTACAGTCTTAAAATTTGGTAAGCGGATTCCTTTCATGGTGTAGAGATCCGCTACCAAATAGTTTTGGGTAAAATTGATCCCAAAGGGTCACTGAGGGGTATTAAGGGGCGTAATAGATAAATATTGCCGCTTTTCAACTAATAGACCCACCTGCTTGAAAGTTAGAAGGTATGTTCCGTTCATGGAATAGAGTTCCTTTTACAAAGAGTTTTTCGCAAACAGATCCCCAAAGGAGTGGGGTTGCAAGGGATTAAGGCGTGTTATAGAAAAATTCCTGTTTTTGAAATCAACCCATTTACTCGAAATTTGTTGAGCACGTTTCTTTAATTGAATAGAGTTCCACTAAGAATGGATTTTATGGAAATCAACTCCAGGGGGAAACGGGGAGTTATTGGGGCGTATTGATAGACAAAATTCCCGTTTTTGAACTGCTAAGACTATAATAATAAAATTTAGTTTGCATGCTTCTTTTGTTGAATCGGAATCCGCTAAGAATGCTCTCAACAAGGTATTGATGATAAAAATTCTGTTTTTGCTCTGTTAGATTTAGACTTGAAATTTAGCCCGCATATTTATTTTATGGAGTAGAGATCCACTGAAAGTTGCTTTGGTGGAAATCGACTTGATTATTAGGTTAAGTGAGCGAAAAAAATCTTTCTACTTCTATTTTAGCTATAAATAGAAATTAGATATTTTTATTTATGTCCTTTTTATATCAAGAGGCGAGAGTTACAGCTATAAATATATTTTCCAATTTAATCGCATTCTTAATGCTAGATATCAATAATTCATATACTATATGTAAACAATATTCATTTATACACAACATCGTGAAATACCCAGTGAAGCGGGTGGGTAACGGCTAGTATTTATATATATGAAATATCCTATGCCGAGTAGATTTTTTCTTGATTACTAAATATTATTTTTGTGTAGTTCTGACACACTTTAAAAGGCTTGGTACTTTTTACTGTTATTTATTTTACGTAGTAGGATATTTCAAACAGTACACAGTTATATAAAGTTTAACCACATTTGGAATAATTAAGTAAATGAGACGCACACACACAAATAAAGCACACAAAGCAGCTACGAAATAGAATATAAAATAGTTATGCATTATATATAAAATATATATCAAACCTAATTATGTATTTTAACACATGTAGGAATTATGAAACCATTAACTAAATTATACAAGCAGACGCACACGTACGGATCCATAGACATTTTTTCATTACGTAGATAAGGCGCTAAAGGAAATGAAAAAAAGTATAAAATATGCAATCGGTTTATATTTCTCTGAAAGAAAAAAAAACATACTATTTCTTAATTTGACTTAATATTTCAATTGATTGTACAAAGAGACATTTTCATTGTAATTCCTCAAATACATAATCAAGAATATAGAAACAATTATAATTGAAAACGGTGACGAGTGAAGTCTGAAGATGACGGCAAGTTATGATTAATAGAAAGAAAAAATAATTTTTTTATTTTGTGCTGTGTATCATTAACAACCATCAGTGATCGGTGACACTGATATTAGAGCGTATTATCCCCTTCAACACTGATATGTCCTACCAGACAAAATAATCTTGATAACATTCACGCCAGAGTGAGCATTGGTTTCCGCGAACGAACAAATTTTGTATGCATTTATTCGCCGACTCTGATATTAATACACGAATATGAGTTTTTAAAGAGTTGTTATTTTTCTAAAGTAAAAATTGTGTGTGTGTGAGAATAAAAAAATATAACTGAAAGTATAAATACTAATTATTAGAGTAGAAAAACAAATTTGGGGCAAGATATAGCTTAATTTGGATTTGTGCTAACTAAAATAACACTATAGATTAATGATGCGCTTGATTCACTTAAATAAATTAAAGTTAAAAAATTAAGAAACTCGCTTTTATAGTTAATCGAACAAAAAAGTAAAAAATAATTCTAATATAAAAACAAAATAATTAACGGAAAAATTAATGCCATTGTGGTAAGAGTGTGGGGGGCTCTATATCAATTGTTATAATTTCTTACTAGATCTATTGCGAAATGCAGAGTTAATGTGAAAATGTAGGACAATGCGCTCCAGAATGACATTAATTTTCTAGTTAATCATTTTATTCTTATGTTAAGAATTATTTTTTACTTTTTAGTTCGATTCACACACACACACACACGCGCTATAAAAGAGAGTTTTTTAAAAACTATAATTTGTTTTTTATTCTTTTAGTTCAATCTACAATAAAAAAGCGTGTTTTTTCAGTTTTTTAAATTTATCATTAATTTATTTCCATTTTGCAGATAACCTGGGCAATTGTTTATATTTTGGTAAAAAATTGCTGACGCATCTTTCCTTTTTTCACATAAATAGCACTTTTCTGTTTGTTATATTTGTATTAACCGTGAGCGCTTTCGCTCAATCTTTTAGTCACCAATCTTTTAGTCTAACAATCTTTTAGTCACCAGATCTGGAAATGGGATCTGGAATTAGTCACAAAATCTAGAAATTAAATTAATCCTGATGATCTTGATCAGGACAACCGAACAAAGTTATTAAATTATTGTATTGTCATCTGTCCTACACAGGTGTACAAAATTTCGAATTAATCTGACCTCATAAAGTGGATAAAAATCGACTGAAGCTTATAAAAGCGTGTTAAAAAGATGTAAATAAAAATGAAATTGTGTCAGATAGAAAGGATGAAAATTTATAGAGATATTTCTATGATTTCTAATATATAAACAGGGTGTTGCCAAATGAGACCTACAAATTCAGAGGGGTGATAGTAGGTAGGCAACATGGGAACATGGAAACGGTCAAAATTGCAATAATATTAGCCGTCAAGAAGATGATAAGTCAGACAAGGGGGTGGCCAAATGAATGCGCGGATTTGGGGAGTCATGGTAGGGATAAAGAAACCTGCAAGTATGCAAATTTCCCTCTTCTCCCGAAGTTGCTGCAAGGAGTATCGGAACTTGTTGCTCATGCATGATGGTGCAAAGGCACATTTTTCACTTGCAGTGCGTAATCATCTCCATACTTCATATGCCGGGAGGTGGATTGGACGCAGCAGACCTTTTGCTTGGCCTGCATGCTCCCCGGACTTCAATCTCTTGGATTTCTTTTACTGGGCTACCTGTAATCGCTTGTGTATGACGCAAATAGTTACTGTGCAGGATCTCACAGCACGGATCATCATCACTTCAGCTGACATCGCCATCACACCGGATTTGTTTAAATGCGTCCGACAATGCTTCGTCCATCAGTGTCGACTGTGCTATGACCTACGCAGCCACTCCTTCGAACAATTCCTGTGACAATCATTTATCGTTATATTTTTGAAGTCGAGCAGTGATGCATTGTTCGTATTATTTGTTTCTATTTTCTAAAGTATAACTTCCATTCGAATTTGATACCGTTTATTTATTTTTTTTATATTGTTGCGTTCGAGTTCTCTCAAAATAGAAGCATCTTTTACCCTTTAAAAGATGCACAGTTCGCCTGAAGTAAACAAAAGTTAGATAAATTAAAGAGAAGATACAGTTCGACTCTCGCTAATGCAAAACTTTGATAATACGATCCTCTTGTTCGAAGTATATGCTGAGCACATAAGAAAAACTCTTGATATTTCGAATTAAAAGAATACGCTTTGGTACACTCATTATTTCGAAGTAAAATCTGTGACAGATCAGACTACAACACACGATAATTCGAAGTTATCTTATAAAACTCTCGACACAATTCGAACACTTACTATCTAAAGTTCTGTAGCAAACAGGTTGGAGATTACATATTTTGTGTCTCTGCGTGTCTCCCCTGTAACGTAGCCCCTTTGATGACCATTTCTCTACTTCCCCTTCTTTGTATTTCTAGGTTCCTCAGCTGAAAAGACACTTCTATTGCTTTCCTTCTTCGAGTGGACAGTTCTAGCCGCTCCTGTTGTCTGTCCTCCATATCTTTCCTTTAACTCGTGGCCTTGTTATACATGTGTTCAGAAAGGATAGTGAAGAAGAGATGCGTAGGATTGTGTGTTTTTTTTTTTTTTTGCGTCGAGCTGACATGATGATGGCTCATCTGTGTGACTTATGGCTCATCTGCGTGACTTACAGCATGTGACACCAAATAGGGCATGGGCCGGACTCGACCCTGCCTTGAGGAACTAGTGTGGTGTTGGCGACAGTGTCTGAGGGAAGCGGGTGTGAAATGATTTTATTTCCAATGATTAATGGAAGAGATTTGGTGGGGCGTGAAAGAGCCCTGCTCGAGAATTACTGCATAAAAGTATTCTTTTTTAATACAGGATTTATAGCTTCTGCATAATATGTATATTGCATAATATGTACTTTTTAAAAATACTTTAAAGTCATTTTACATATATGTACAATTGTTGTTTTATTGCATAATTTAAAATTTAAGGTAACCCAACTACGTTCGGAACCGTGATTTTAAAAAAGCGCATAAATGGATAATTTTCATGATATTTAGTGTCACTTAGATTAGAAGACATGTATAAAATTGTTTTAAGGACATTTTGACAAAAAAATTATTTAAATACAATATTTCGGCAAAAAATTAACTTAGAATAACCTTTCTTCAAAATGTTCTCCTTTTGTGAGAAATGCTTCTATTATAAAAATATTTTGTCTGTATATAGCTCAGACCCATGTACAGAGGCTCAACTATGATGTTTGTAAAATTCACATTGTTTTCAGAGTAACAACCATTTGAAATAATTATCGGCTTTTTTTTCTTAAAATTTCTCCCCTCTGTTGTCAGAAAACATAAATAAATCCACTTGTAAATTATATATTTCACAAATTCTAATTCAGCCTCTGTACAGAGGTCTGAGCTATATACAAGCAAAATATTATTATAATAGAAACATTTTTCATAAAAGGAGAATGTTTTGAAAATGGGTCTCATTCTATGTTCATTTTTTGTCAAAATATTGTACTTAAATAATTTGTTATTGTAATACTATTATTAAAACAATTGTATATACATTTTCTAATCTAAGTGACACTAAATATCATGAATATTATCCATTTATATGCTTTTGAAAAATCCCAGTTCCGAACGTAGTCGGATACCTTAAATGCGTTAAAAACATTTCACTTCGAGTATTTTGGCAGTTTTTTCTTACCTTCTTGATAATTCGAAGTTTTTCTTTGGTTCCTTCAACTTCGAATTATCGACTGTATTTGAATCAAAGGGGTGACATTTTCTAACAATGTTTTCCGAAATGGTTGTAACATGGCACAATATTGAGTCAGCAAGACAGAAGTCAATCTAGAGATTAAGAGAGGAGATTAAAATTAAGATTATAGTAACTCACAGCTCCTGATTCACTATTAACAATGATTCTATGTGTAACTGAAACCCTAATGACCACATGGGTCATTGATGAGTGACCTAGAGAAGGACGATTAAGTTCATGAGCCCGATTGCATTCACACACAGAATCCCTCACATAAATACACCTTTAGTGTACCTCTCAATAATGTGACATTGTTATCCTTATGATCTCTCTTAACGATAACATCTCTAACACGTAACCCTTTTAAAATATGAATTACTACCTTTATTTAAAACGTTATTTTAAATTCAGGACACCTTTCCGAATGATAATGAGAACTGCACATGTTTGTATGGGACATCGTTACAAAAAGTGAAAAAAAATACGTGAATTTAAATTATATTTAAAGTAATCCACATGCAGTTCTTTGCTTTTTTACAACTGTTGATGAATATTTGATTAGAGATTTTTGATACTGATATTACTTCTTTCTGTGTATTATATAACTGATTAATTTATTTGTTTAACTTCTTATCTTTCTTAGAGTATTTTTTATTTGAAAAAAATAATTTTAAAAACTTATACATTTTCAAAAGTACGTTACTAAATAAAAAAATGTATGTTTTTATTACCATCTCATAAAAAATTGATTAAAAATACAATGCGCAATGAGAGTATAATCTGAATTGTGCATGAATCATCTCAGAATTCAAAAATATTTATTTATATATATTATCAAACAGATTTATTCATAACTCCCTCCAAACTTTAGAAGCGCTGTAGTAAAAAAACAAAGGTTATATATATATGTGTCGCAGGAAAATAGAAAAATTAGGAATTTTATCAAATCCCTTAAGGAGATGATCACTCGACGGTGGATGTTAAAATAACGTCTCTTCAAGGTCATTTCCATGAAGAAAGTAAGGGATTTTATCAAATCCCTTAGGGAGATGATCACTTGACGGTGGATGTTAAAATAACGTCTCTTCAAGGTCATTTCCATGATGAAAGTAAGGGATTTTATCAAATCCCTGAACTTTTTGAGTGAAATGATGAAATGAACTAGTCAGGATTTGCATTGGCAAAATGCTATACAGGGGAGGGGGAGACACCTGGGGGTCGAGTCCTTGTACTTCCTCACCATACAGGTAGTACCTATAGATTCCCTAAATATCAACCCCATATCTTTAAAAAAATGGCACCATAGGATTAAGATAGGGATTGATATTTTAGTGTGTAAGTAACCGAGAGGAAAGATGTTATACATAAAAAAAAATACCAGCCTAATTTTCTAATTATTTGTTAATTAGTTTCGAATAAATAATTTGTATTTTATTAACTATTGTTGTATTACTTACTTCTACGTTTAATAATGCACCGTATTTGTTAAATAAGCATTTTTTAATTCTTGACAATCTCATTTCACTGATACAGGTTAGGGATTTGAGTAAATCACTTGATTTCTTTAGGGAAATCATACAGAACACCTGTAAAGTATGTAAATAAAACTTGAATTTTTTCTGTGTTTTTTCATATGTTCCATTTCGCTATATATTCTCTCTTTCGTCTTAATTTTATTTACTACAGAGTTCCGAAACTTTGGAGAATACTATGAATACAGACGGTCGTTCGAATTTTTTGAAACATTTTTGTAATTCATCTTCTCGTTTGCATTTTGAGATAAAACTTTAGCAGCTTCAAAATAACCGCATGCTAATGTCTTCCTTTGTGATTGGAATGTAAAATAAAAGACTTATTTTAAAAATAGCTTCTAAAATTAGTAGATGGCTCAAAGGTTGCGTGACTGCGCTTTCAGAGTAGAAATACTTGTATCAATAAATTATGAAGCGATGTAAGAATCTTGGTTATAGCATTTCAATAAAATTTATTTATAATACATTAAATTTGAAAGGGAAAAAACGTCTAGCAGAAAGTAAAAAGGAAAATATGGCCACGAAATTTCATCCAAAGACTGTTCAAACGCAGGAAACTTATCAAGGAAGTGAAGTCTCTGATTCTAAAAGAACATCCGTCGACTCAACGATTCATTGCACCCGAACTCAGAATGTCTTCCGGCACTGTAATTAAAAGCATTCATAAAGATTTAAAGATAAAAAAGATGTTTAAACCTAAAGTTCTTTTCCTTTCTTAAAAGATAATCTTGAAAGAAAAGCACACACAAATTGTAGAATATTATATAAAAAACATCTAGCTGCTGAAAAATGAAAATTTGTGGCAACACTCGATGAGGCATGGGTATATTGAAGTGACCGTAATAAAAGAAGATCAATCTTCTATTGCCCAACTGACGGGAATGACCATACAAAATGGCTTCGACAATATACGGTAAAGTTCCCAAAGGAATTCGTGTAGTTGCAAGATTTTCTAACAACGTTAAATTAAAAATAAAAAAAGTCTCAAGTATAGCCAAAATTAATTCACACACACTCTACCATCACATATTCTACTATTTTAGAATAATTTTTTTCAGACGAAATTCCAACTTTATATGGAAAGGACATTCATAAAGTGAGCTACCTATTGACAAAGCCTTTAGTGACACGTCTATGTCAACTGTCGCTTATTTAGCAGAGAAAGAATAAGAAACAGGAATATAAATTGCATCCCACCTGATGAAATACGTGTGAAATCATCATCGATTCTGAAATGGACTGTTGCGCTTTCGGGTTTTAACACGAGCCTAAGGAAAATGGCATCCAAGAGCACCAACCTAACCTGGACGGACTTTGGAAAACGGTTCAAGTAAAATGGGGCAAATTTTGCATGGCAGTACTAAGAAAAAATTTTACTTTCATGAGAAATTCGAGCTAGAGCTAATTTCAAGAATCATGACTATCAGATAGAAGCAAACTTCTACAAAAAAATACGGTATTTATTGATAAATATTAACTACCAAAATCGTTTCGATGAAGTGCGAACGATCTTCTGTATCCCTGTATTAATTTTCTTTCAAAATAAGCGAATAACTAAAAGAATTTTTTGATAAAAAATTATGTTTGAAAACTTACATAAATTTTGAAAAGGGAATTCTGAAATAGCAAAGAACTTATTTTTAGACCAATTGTGACTTATAGTAAATATTTTTATTGCCCAATAGATATTTCCACAATCATAAGACAGGGTCAGAAACTTCCTTTAAAAAATCTATCGTTACAAATAAATATTATTTACCAACAGTTATTCTCTAGTCAAGTGAGAGTTATCGGAATCTCATACACTCAGAAACAATACATTCACTTTAACCATAGATAAGATAATATCTCTTCAATGTTCATGAAACTTCCTTCTCACAATGGAATGAAAAATGAAATCGACAATTACTATCGTCTTGACTCTCGTTACTTGAGAACCATTTTGGAGTTATTTTTGTTCGATAATCGTGCAGAAGTTCTATATATGTCGTCAATAAGTAGTGAACAAAAAGTATTTCATTTCATTGCCGTAGTGGTTTGACATTTTGCCCTGATAAGACTTCGAAATCGGTTTTATTTTTTTCAGACTAGTAGATAAGAAGGAATTTAAGGTTTAAAATTCGAATGATGTGCTCATTCTAAAAATAAGATATATTCAGACGCGATTTATGATACATTAAAAAAAGTCAGATAAAATATTTATTTGTGCAAAATGTTTATTTCTTAAACAAAATTTAATTTTAAAAAGGCTTTCAAAAGCTATGTATTATTTCTAATAAATTTAAAATGCAATATTGGATTACTCTTAAAAGTTACAGTTGAAGAAACAAATGTTAATCATTTTTCTAGAGATTAATACATTTGTCAGATTTGAAAACCAAACAAGTATTTTTAAAGTAACTTGTTAAAGAAAGTTAACTGTTTTTTTAAAAGTATTTTTTAAGTTTACACAGTTAATAACAAGATTTTGTAACATTTCTTAAATAAATAATTGTCTTTAATAATACTATGCATTAACATTGTGACAAAACATTATTTATATAATCTCTTGGAAGAAAGTTCACACACACACATCTGGGGGATAAACGTAATAGGATATTTGAAAATGAGCTTATCTAGTCAGAATAAATAACATAAGTAAGCTTTTTCTCTTCCTAAATTGGAAACAATTTGATTTTGAAAGTTTTATTTGATCTTCACTTAATTTAAAAGAAAAATGCATGTTTTTTACTTAAGTAAACAATTGGATGTAAAATAATGAATATATATATATATATATATATATTGCATTTTAATTAAAACTACTTTTATTTGGAAAAATGAACATGTTACTAAGATGGTCGGTGTAAGGTGAAGTTTTATAAACGAGGGGGGAAGGGATTTAGAAATGGAAATTTTGATCTATTTTGTAATGTAAATGATTCAAGAAATAAAGTAGAAATAAAACAAGTAATATAAAAAAATTTTCAGTCAATTCCTACATAGATCAACAAAGAAATATTTTATATTTTAGCTACTTTTTATAAAATAGTTACAATTAATATAAAAATTTATATAGATAAGACAGAAGCACAACATGAAGTGGTAATTCATTTTTATTAATTATCATTAAATTATCGTATTGTCATCCAAAACAATCGTGTTTTTAAAATTTCAGTTCACCTGAATGCTTTAAAACGTGAGAAAAGAAATATTTTCAAGTTTTGACACAAGTTGCTTGAAATGATGTCAACGTGGCTGTATTTGTAATTCTTTGAGTAATTAGTTTTTATGAATTAATTTTTATTAATAATAATTAAATTACTGTATTGCCATCCAAAAAATCATTATATAAAATTTCAGCTCAATCGAGCGCTTTAAAATGTGCACTCATGACCATAAATTAAGGATAATTCAGAATCATACAGAAATTAAACTCTAAAATAAAAATTTCACCTGTACAATTATCACACACATCTTGAAGATGAATATAGTACGTCAAAATGACGAGAGTAAGAGAGGGGTATTTAAGGAATGGTGGCAAAGAATTAAAATTGTTCACAAGCGCTTTACAAGCCTTTCAGTGTAATAACCGCATAGTTATGGCACAAAGGAAGCATTTGATGATTTTTTACGTGGTAGAATTATTGGACGACTGGAATGTGGACGTACCCAGCTGGAAGTATCCGAGAAACTTGGAATCGCCCAGAGTGTCATCTCCAGGCTTTGGTAACTATTCCAAGATGATGGTAATGTGAGTAGATGTTACAGCACAGGTCGCCCCCGAGTTACGACGCCGAATGAGGACCGGTATATTTGGCAGTTACTGCCAAAAGAAACAGACGGAGAACAGCATCAGACCTGTCTCGTCAGCTCTCTTTAGCTACCGGTACGACAGTTTCAAGGCAGACCGTGCACAGACACTTAGGGCCTTATGGTCTGTCTATATGCTCGTAGGCCTGTCAGATGTGTTCCACTTACGGCAACTTACTGTTGCCTGCGATTAACTTGGAGTAGGGAACATGCATTCTGGACACCACAACAGTGGTCTTGTGTGATGTTTTTCGACATGTCTAGGTTTAGTTTGCAGTCTGATTCTCGCCGGACTTTAATATGGAGAGCGCCAGGTATCCGTTGCCACCAAGAGAACACCATTGAACGACACCGTTACGGTGGTGCAGGATGGCTCGTTTGGGAAGGAATTATTCTTGGTTCCAGAACTGACCTGCATGTTCAGAGTGTAACGATGACAGGCCACATCTATCGGGATGTCATTCTGGAACAACATGTAAGTTTGTTTCGGGGCACCATGGCTGCTGAATTTCTGTTTATGGATGACAACGCCCATCCTCACCATGTAAACATTGTAGACGAATGCCTTCAATCGGAGGATATCACCCGTATGAATTGGCCAGCATACTCACCGGACTTGAATCCAATAGAGCATGTGTGGGATATGCTTGGCCGACGAATTGCAGCCCGTCAACCCCCTCCCACCTGTCTACCGGAACTTCGGAGGGCATTGCTTGATGAGTGGTGTAATATTCCTCAAGATCAGATTGATAATTTGATACTCAGCATGCCTAGGCGTTGTAAGGCCTGTATTGCATCGTCCGGGAGATATACTCCGTATTAACCATCATACTAACCATGTTATACTGTTTTTTGTAAATAGGTTCTTTTTTGAAATTTGCTCCAGTGAGTAAAAATCGAAATTTTTATTTACTATGTCAAACATATAGCATCTTTTTTGCTCTTTACCTTTTGTTTAATAAATAGACTTTACAAATAAGTCAAATTTGCTTTGCTTCTGTCTCTTTCTTTGCCTGAACTTCATTATCCTTAATTTATGGACATGAGTGTATTTTATTAACGATTGAAAATTCCACCAAGTTAAATATTTAAATAAATATATAGAGAGTGTGAGCTAATAGTAGGAATTGTATTAAAATCAAATAAATGCAGTTAAAGGAACACTTAACATAAAAAAAATTCCAAAATGTGTTACGTCATGTTCACTATAGTAGAAGAGTAGTCATGCTTCGAACTAATAACGAACGTTGTTGGTGGCACGAAAAAGCCACTATGTATAGAAAGATCGATGCACGTTAAACTTATTCTAAGCTGAAAGTCCTCAATTTGGAGGGACCAGGATGTTAGGAGAAAGAGGTGCCAGCTCAGGTGTTGTCCTGATCTCTTGATTGAGGTTGAAAATTATGAGGTACATCGCCAACAGCCTTAGAGTAGCTTTCAAATGTGACTCTAATAAAGAATCAGTCCGATATTAAATATTCTAAATTTTACTAATAGACTATAGAGACGTTAGAAATTGAGAGAAATTTTTTACTAATTATAAAAAAAATTATATCGTTCTAAATACTAAATTCCTAAAAAAATTAACATCCCACATTTCGAATAAAACTGAATTTGAAATAATAAGAATAACATTAATTAAGATATTTCAGATAAAATAATAGTTAAAAAATCATGTAATGAAAGAAAACCAATCACTGTTTTTTGTATTAATCTCTCTGTTTGCTAAAGCGATACCAAAAAACTGCTTTGAAATTTTTGTTAAGTCGGTTGATACTAAAAATTCATTCGTAATTATCTTGTTAAATATTGATAGGATAGAGTGAGTTTTTTTGCAGTTGTAAAAGAATTTTTTCACAAGTTCTTAAATTATTAATTCTATTCAATTTTTTTAATATTTTACAAAATAATTTTATGGTTAGTAATTAAGATCTACCTCAGTCGCTGTTATGAAACTTCAAACTGGTCTCGAATCCTTATGTTACCGTAGATGAAGAATTATCTTAAAATTTGCTGAAGCAATATTGGAAAAAAAGGAACAACTTTCTGAGTCTCTACTTGATGGCTGTGTGTGTAGAGAGATTACGTTCATTAAATTACTGACGCGCGAAAATTACTTACATTTAATATAAATAAAAAAACTGCATCATATCCTCGATTTTCTATTTACTAATCATTTTCGTCTTTTGGTGTCCATTGAAAAATTTTAAACTTGCCAAAGATTGTTTGGATCATATCTCTGACTCTAACAAGACATTTTCTCCTGTCTCTGAATTGAAATATAAAGCCATGGCCTGTGCAGATTTATCCATTGGGCGCTTGGGGCCGGTGCCCAGGGGCCCTGAGCCCAAAAGAACCCAGATAAGCTGGACATAACAGGATCCAAGAGCTTTTCTTCGATCTGCCAGTGCCAAGGGGACTGTAGATCTGCGCCCAATACCCGAAACGAGCTTAAACCGGCACTGGCCATGGCTACTACTTATGTGCTTTACCTGGATGATTGTGGGTTGACGGTTTAGCTTAAGGGGCTATTAAAAATGTTGGAATTTTCTATAAAGACTTCGTTGCCTAAGGATTGAAAAACATTTTGATAACTTTCATGGTGAAATAGCTGCCATCCTCCAGCTTTAGACAAGTTGGAGCAGTGTGAAAAGGGAAATATTTACTTACTACTAGTCTGACTATTTGCAGAGTTACCTGTATAAAATGAGAAAGACAGATTAAGCTTTCTTCTGACTTTGTGACCATAGAGTATTATGATAGGGGATCACCTCAATATATGCCCTACTATTCTAAACTGTTTTCTTTGAATATTATTCACTGTGCCTTAGATGAATGTTTTATCATTCTTCAGTATATTGGGCTGTTCATCGACTTAGGCAGGCATAGGATTAAACAAATATTTAGCAAAAGAAACGTATTTTTATCTATAGTTGTGATATAAAATGTAATCGAGCATGCGAAACATCTTATTTAAGTTCTTGATATATATAATGGATTTTGAGCCATTTTTTATAGCACTATATAATAATATTACACTTTTACGTAGTACAAATGAAATACTGTTTTTTCTTTTTCTTTTTTAATTTTTATTAAAAACAACTATAAAATCCTCGTGCACCACAAAATATCACACGGGACTCACAGTAGTATTAATCACACATTACAAATGAATGAAGAAAAAAATCTTTTGAGGTTATGAAGAATTACAAATATTTACAACAAATTCGCAGAACTTTTTAAAAGCACTTCTGGTGAAAAGAAATTGCTGACGGTTCGGATGGCAATTTATATTAAGTCCCTTGAAAGTCAGTCTTAGGATCTTTCGTTCTCTTTTAAACTTGGAACACAAATAATTCTTATAATGTAACTGATTTCTTATTATTAAGGAATATTTTTCAAAGAATTATGCAAATCGTTTCCATGTCATATTGAAGCAAATTTAGAAATTCAGATACCTTAAAACTTCTCCAATTAGAATCAAATAAAATTTTTTAAAAATTAATATATCTCAGATTTTCAAGGTACACATTTCAACAGTCAATTCTCAGCACTGATTGCCTTTTTCTAGGCTACCAAGATAAAGAAAAGATCATCATGTGATTACGAAAAAATTTCAATTTATTTCTTCCAGCATCACTCACGGACAGTCTTTTGTGTTATTAGTAATATAAATCACATTGTTTCGTACACAGCAACTTAGGAGAGGCAGGGGCTCTTGTGTTTCACAACAAAAACAATTGATAGAACAGCAATGAGAGATAAGCAAACAAATTCCAGAAGCGATGAGAGAAAGAGTAATTCTTTAGAGTTGTCATTTACTTTGGCCCACACGCGAGTTCTCTTGATTGAAGAACAAAGAGATTAGCCATCGATGCAGGACGACGGCCCATTTTTTTAATGGCATTACAATGCTCCCACAACGTCTCTCACACTGTCGATATTCGTTTTAGGTAAGGGAGCTTCTGCAAAGCTTTGAAATAACTTTTTTTCCCCTGAAAGTTATAGTCAGTTTTAATATGATGAAGAAAACTGAATTTCAAATATATGAAAAGCATGAATTATCTAAAAACATTGAACAACTTAAAATCACTTATAACTTGTTCTATTTAAGTTTAGTAAGACTATGAGGTACTGACATATTATACCCTCGATTAATGTGCTATATTCATATGATGTCATAGTCACATGATAATGATAACCATGTTTGCTTACCTAATCAGTTCAAAACCTCATGTGACGTCATAGTCACGCAATAAAAGCAATCATGCGTTTCCAGCTAATCACTTCGAGCGCTTCGTTGTTACCAACTTTTGATCTTTTCTGAAACTTTCTATTAAAAAGTACAAATTTGTCAACAACAATAACGTACGAAGATGGATAAAATGCATTTTATTCAAAATTACATGCATAAACTAAGATTTTCTTTAAGTTTTAAAATCTTTTGAAGAATTTTTTTGCATAACATTTTAACTTAACTACGCAATTATGAAATTTGAAATTTTATTTAAGTTTTGCAAATAGAATAAAAAACATAATTAATTTGATGTCTGTTTTGAATTCATTGGAGAACTCGTGTTGTCTTTATCATCTGATCGTCATGAATTGAGCGCATTTTGTCAAATCAAAAGATGTCGCCAAATGCCACGAAATACTGCCAATAATGGACTTAACATAATAACGATGATAGTATCTGGTGACACTTTTAGTTGGCGATGCCTTTTGATTTGGTGAAATTGATCGACGGTATATTTCGTAAGCACCGACAATGATAACATAGAAAACAAGAAAAAATAAGAAATCACACACACACACAATCAGCTGAAAGGTTTCTCTGTCTAATAACTATTTTTAATTTGCCTCAGAAATCTGGAACAGCATATTTGGTTAAAAAGAAAAAGAGTGTAAATTGGGAATTGTTGGCAACTTTTAAAGTAGATTGCCAAACTGTCCTAGTTTACCAAAAACCAATATCATATTAAATATAAAAAAAAAAGTTTCCACGAATAAAATCGCGTAATTTTTAACACGCTTTTATAATTTTCACGTGTATGTAATGGAATCTTTGAACTCAATTTTTACCCACTTTAAAAAATCAAATTAATTCGAAATTTTGCACACTTGTCAAGGACCCATGACAATACAATAATTTCATAATTATGTCCTGATCAGGATTTTAATAATTAAGGATTTACGAGATTTGGCGACTAATTGCATAAACCATTTTCAGATTTGGCGACTATTCCATATGCCATTTATAGATTTGGCGACTAATTCCAGATTTAGTGACCAAAAGATTAAGGTGCAACTCTAAAACCGCAAATAGGCTTCTAGTTAATACAAATAAAACAAAAAAGAGTTATTTATATAAAAAAGGGTCGGGTGGCTGGGTGCGTAGTTTTTCTGAAAATCTCTGAAAGACTCGTGCATGTGAATAAAAATAATTTATGTTCTAACTGCTAAATATTATATATTTTTATGAAGCAATACGTTTATAAGTGATGATACGAATTAACATTATAGCAATACGCTTAAAAAGTGATAAATTTATGTTCTAACTGCTAAATATTTTTTTATTTCGATAAAGCAATATCTTTAAAAATGATTATACGAATTAACATTACAGCAATACGTTTAAAAGGTGATAATACGATTGACATTTAATATTTCTTCTTAACACATTTTTATTAGTTAGACCTGTATCTATAGAGACGGAATCTTTGAAATATAACGATATGGGACTCATCCGAGGCCCTGTAAACGGAGAGAATAAATACCCTTTAGACCCACCAATTAAGAGCAAGACTAATTCCAGGAGCCACGTAATTCCGGCTCCAAATATCAAACTCAAGGATAAATTCAACAAAGAATAAATGATAGTTTTAAAAACTAAAAAACAGGCTTTTATTGTAGATCGAACTAAAAAATGAAAATAAATTACAGTTTTTAAAAAAAATACAAAACACGCTTTTATAGTGAATCAAACTAAAAAGTAAAAAAATAATTCTTAATATAAGAATAAAATGATTAACGAGAAAATTAATGTCATTGTGGTAAAAGCGTGGGGTGCTTTGTACTACATTTTTACTCTAACTCAGCATTTTGGAATAGAACTAGTAAGAAATTATAACAATTAATATAGAGCACCCCACGCTTTTATCCCAATGACATTAATTTTCTCGTTAATCATTTTATTCTTAAGGAATTATTTTTTTACTTTTTAGTTCGATTCACTCTAAATATGTGTGTTTTTATTTTTTTAAACTATAATTTATAATACGTTTAAGGGCTTCTAAAAATCAAAAGAAAAAAAACGATGGCTTTTATTGCATTTAATTTTTTCTCTAAGTTTTGAAAATATTTATTTTTATGTTAATTATTCATTTGTAGGTTTTATACACTATCTAAAAATATTAAAAAATGTTTTACTATGTGATTTTGATGTCATATGAATTCAGCCATATGAGCTGAATGCGAGTATAATTATCAGTGTACAAGCACGGATTTACTTAAAAAGGGGAAAAAATATGGTGTTCGCAAAAAAAGAAATAATCTTCAGTTTCAATTACTAAAACTTGCTCTTTTTTTTTATTTAACTTTATAAATAATAATGAAAATTAGAAAACCCATAGACATGCGATATAAAATAATTGCACGCTTTTACTTTGTGGTGTACGTTTTATTTTCAGCGTAAGAAGCATGAAAATTCAGAATATCTTAGAAATACAGTGGGACCCCGATTTAACGAATTCGTTGGGAACGAACATTTTGTTCATTAAATCGGGGTTATTCGTTGTATCGAGGTCCAAACAAAATACAATTTTTTTCCATTTACTTTTGGAAAATTCTACAATAAGCGACTACACGAAAAATATCCATAGTCAGAAATTTTTCACGTTTAACTCTACAGCTAAAAATCCTATTAGGGAATTATTAAGCACCAGTTAATTCGAAATTTTAAAATACTTACTAACAGATGATTGGCTACCTTTTTGATTCCTGAGTTCTATTTCTACTTTATGCAGAGAAGAAAATATTGCGTCATTTACATCTGAATGCATAAGGTATGTTTTCACAGTTTCCAAACAATGTAAAGAATTAGAGAATGCAATACGTTTGATAAGAGTTTCATTACCAGTTTCTGCATCAGAGTCGCTATTCATTGGCTCCGACTAATCAAATTTCCTGAACTTCAAGTGCCCAGATATCGGCAGTCCGTCACCAAATGTAACATAATCGTTAAAATCTTAAAATATTTCCCTGCGTTGTGGAGTGAGATGATATAAGGGAGGAGTTTCCTGTGCGCTATTCAAAACTCACACGATAGGTTACACTCATGGCTCATATGAATTTGTTAAGCCTAATAATGCTGTGCATCCTTTGTGACGGGCTCACGTGTCTTTTCTTTAACATGTCCTTTGGGTTCTTTGGGCCAGAATTAATGGCAACTCTTTTACAACCAAATCCAAGAAGTGAAGTGTGAATGAAAGATGCAAATGAACAAGCTTTTAAATATCGAAACTTAGAGTAAACGGGATGGCAATGTAGGGTAATGTATGGCAATTGATGTTAGTTTGTGGCAGTGGATGTCCAGTAGAGAAAATTTAATATAGTTCGTGGTTCAAATCTGAATGAGCTTTACGTGACGGTGACTAGAAGTTATGAGTGATCGAATATATGAAGGTCAAGTTGCACTCCAGTGCATACAATTAGAGACAAGATTGAGCATAAGTCAATAGTGATTGATTCTCCAAGCTGTAATAAGGTAGGATTGACTACTTAATATTAGAATCAGTGATTAGGTGGTTCAGTTATTGATAGTGGTCTGAATTAGATGAAGTCTTATTATCTAAATATATATATTGTGTGTTGCGTATTTTTCCATCGTAGATTCTCTCACATTAATTATTATAATTTAATTTGTTAAAGGTTTAAGTTGAATACCTTAATAAAGTCATATTAAGATAATGTTTGATTCTAGTTCTTTCGTTAATCCTACGCCTCTAGCTCACGCTGACACTCCGAGAGATATTCTCCCAAGGGGGTGGGAGAACATCACACCTTGGTCGTCAAAATTTGTTACAAGAAAAATCTCTTTTTTTCTGTTCCGGGCAACAACAACAAAAAATGTCATTTGAAAAAAAAATTCAATTTTTACTAACACAAACTAATAAAACTCTTTTCCCCAGATGTTGAAATAATTCGTTATTGCGATGTTTATTATTCGTTTAATAGGGGGTTTGCCTTCATTTTAATCGGAGAAATAGAAAAATTCGTTAAATTGCGAAGTTCGTTAAATAGGGTGTAACAGGTTCTTTTCTGTTCTTCTGCTGATCCTCTTGGGGAAAATATTCTTTAACTGTGATTTTAGTTTAAAAACCTTTTTCGGTAAAGTTGACTTGATTTTTTGCAAATGTAACTGCTATTTTCCGTGCCAGTTGTTGAGTATGCGATATAATGGTTAAGCGTTGATCATTAAACTGAAATCCTTAGATCGTTATGACGGAGAATTAGTCAGGAAGTGGTTAAGTAACCAGACTTGGAACTGAACGAGCTATCAGGCTGCAAGCAGGATCATACAAGGAGCTTCAATCAAGATAAGTATCTTCCATAATTTAGTTATCTGATTACGGGTTGGGATTTCTTATTGTGCTCCCAGTGTTAAGTTACAAAGTTACAGATTTCGTCAAGTTCAAGATTAAATAAAATTAGCTATTTTGTGATCATGTTTACTTTTACCGTGGGTAACCTAGTGGTTAGAACATCGGACTCCAGACCAGAAGGCCTGGGTTCGATGCCCGTTGCCACCAAATATCCTCCGAGTACACGCGGAGTACATGCTTGTTAAATCAGTGGGTCCGAAAGTTTTGTGGCCAGAATCACGAGTGCAGGGGACTGGAGAATATTTCCCTCCCCTTTAGTTCCATTCCAAAATTGTGGAGGTGGAGATAGGTGATGTCGCCCTCTATCGTTCCTTCGGGGAATTTTGCCGAGCTAATTCGTACTGTCACCTGTATGGTGCTCAAGGCCTAGGCCAACGACAGACGTACTTCTACCCCTTGCCATGATGAATTTCGTGGGCGTTTTCCTTTAACGTTAAGGTGGCATTAGCCACAACAAAAACACCAACTTTTCCCTCGAAACCTCTCAGAACCCCGAACTTTGGGCCGCGGCTAGGGGTTCGTTAAATTGGAGTTCGACCGTATTTTAAATTTCGAAACTCTAGATAAGAGACACAGAAAAAGTTAAACAGAATGGACTTCAGTTAAAACAGAATGGAGTCTCAAGTAAAGTGTGACTCATGTGAGTTTAACAATTAAATGTTAGGGCTTATAGGTATATGGTCAAATATATGGTATTATTACGATGAAAATATTACCATAACTGATATGTGCTTTTTCCAGTTTAAAAAAAATTCATAGAACTGAGCAAAAAAAATCAGGGCTTATTAAAAGGCTAGTAGTATAGAACAGTGGTCTTCAAACTGTGTTCAACGGAACCCTGGGGTTCCACGAGTCACAATAAAAATATCAAAAAGAAACTTATAAATGTGTATGCACAATGGATTCATTTTGTAAAAATTTGTATTACCACGAATATCTAAAGCTCATCTAAATCACTGAAACTCAAAATTTTATTTACCCACAATAACTTTATTTTGCAGTACTTTTTGAACTTTTATTATAATGTAATAAAAAATATTAAAATGTTTTACTTTTATATGCTACCTACTAGATTGTGAATATTTTATTGCTTACTATCCCGGGTTTCAAGAGTTAATTTTGTACTCGTTAGTACAATGTCTTGCAAAACTAAATAGTTTTCTAACGGAAAATGCATCTTACTGAAAAAACGCCTGCAATAAAGGAGAGGGAACAACTTATCAACATATCAATAGATTCGACATTAAAAATCTAATTTAAGTAAGAACAGTTCCTAAATTTTAGGTTGCAAATTCATGCAAAAATACACAGTCTTTTTCACATATTTATAAACATTTTATTGCCATTCAGAACGAAGTGTAGAAGTGAAAATATTTCTCCATATAAGTGTCTACAAAAACCAAGTATAGAAATAAATGAAACTCAGAATAAAATGCAATTTCAGTTATTCTCAATTGACCTAGACTTCGACAATTTGTGTGAAAAAATGCAAGCACTTACTCCAGTTACTAAACATAAAGATTGGGTAGGTGACACATGGATCACACATTAATATTATTAATGAGTAAATTATATTAAAAGTTGATATAATATTTTTTAATAAAATAATAAATGCAATACTTTTTTAAATGTCTTTATATAAAGCACGTATAACATGCTGATCCATTTTAAATATTATTTTATGATATATTCTTCTAAATGCGTGTGTGAAAAAGGGTTCCACGAAAACACCTTCTAGTTTTAAGGGTTCCGTGAGTTGAAGAAGTTTCCCGCTGGTATAGAATGATTGGAGCAATCCAATGGGTATTCGAAGGATAAAAGGTTAAAAACAATCGGTGTGTAGCAACTGCTGCGTATTGGTTCATTGAAGGAAAAAAAAGAAAGGGCTATTTTCTCTTCTCGATCGCAATCCTGCAGTTTCCTAAGCGCATCCTTTAGCAATTACTTCCATTAAATATTTTGAAACTTCAAACGTTCTAGAGGCGTCGATGACTGATAGAATCTTCCCAAAAGGTGAGTTAGGGGTAAGATTCCACAATTTATACTTTAGGAAAGAACGTGTTCTAAATCCGACTTTCCAGAGAGGGGCCTCAAAGTATTAAACCTTCCTTATCATCAAGTAAGTGGAAAGAGTGATTTTTAGAGGAAGCATAAGGTGAGGGGCGGTGAGAACTAATGACATTTGAAAGGAGCTAGCTCTATTACAACTTACACAATTCTATCGGAAATTGGGTGCATTTGAAATGTGATAACCCAATCTAACAGAGGTCATTTGCGCATGAGACTAATTTTTTCCCTTTGCGATTTGCCCATATTTTCTGTTTTATTTTGAAAACTTTAAGAGAATAGGCGATTAGGCAACTAGAATTTCTACTATAGGTTAAATTAAAACAAGTTCTAGAACAAGAGGTTGTTAGCCTGTTTTTCCCCAAATGTGTGAAAAAAGATTTAGTATAGCCTCATTAATTTAATGCAAGCTTTTTAAATTTTTTTTGGCAACATTTACCGGTTTGTTACAAACTATTATTCTGCTCAAATTATGGGTTATTAATCAAAAATATTTATTAAACGAAAGATAAGAGGAATAAAAGGGAAAAAAATTTGTTTTCAAAGTTAAGTAAGAAAAATTAATATATTACCTGGAGTAATTATTTTTCTTTCTTTCTTTTGATTTTCATATTTTTTTAAGTCAATCCGTTACAATTTTAGAAGTAATAAGGCCTAAACTCACCCAATTCATGAATTAATAGTTTTTTTAAAACTCAAATATTTATTTTAAGGAAATAAACATTGGTAAATATATTAAGTGAAATCTTTATATAAAGGTTAATTATAATTATTTTTCTCTTTTTTTGGGAAACTATGAAAATTATCAAATCATCAACAAAAATATCAGGTAATTTCCCATACTACATACATAATTCAAGGGGAATATGTATAGTGATAGGTAAACTCTAAAGCAGGCTACGATAAATACATTTTAACTGATTTCATTACATATTTGCAAACATGTTTCCATCCACCATTAATAGCAAAATTGATTTTACACAAATATCACATTTTTCAATGCAAGTCTAAGTAGTCGAAATTTAAAAATGGTACAATAAACAAGATGAAAGTACAAACTTTTTTTTAGGTTTTGTTGTTAATAAACTTTTTACAAATTCACCCACAGATAGGTTAGGTACAAAATAAAAATGATTAAAATTTGAAGCATTGGATTCTAAATAATTATTAAGCATTCGGGACTTTCTTAATGTGGTTTTTGAACTTATAGTTGCTTTTTTTAACAAACCATCTATATAAGAATTAGTTTTCGAAAATACAAACAAAATTAGGTTGTTTTAGGCATGTACCAGCAAATTTTGAGCGATACTTTGATTTTATTAATATCATAATAGAAACATTTGTTCACAAACATGTCGATCCAAACCTACGACAAATCCTGAAAATTGGTAAAACGGCTTTTTGGTTCAAATTTCCGAAATTCAACAGTGTTCGGATCCTTTGCAGTTGAAATAAATTTCTCATATTTTCTTTTCAGTGTAGTATGGTGCTGTAGGTCAATAATTGCGATTTGGATTTCAGGTAGGTAACAATTAATGTCTTCCTGAGAAATTTTGAAAAGGGTGTATGAAAAGATCAACGATTTTTTTTATCTTCAAAATTATCAAATTTTACACTGAATTAATCCTGCAAAATAATTATTAAATTATAAGACACAAGGTAAAGTAACAACAGTGGTATCAGAATGAAGGAAATTTATTACCCTTACATATTGTAAACTCATTTCTCAACATAGTCACCATTAACAACTACACATTTTTTCAATCGTTCTATCCATTTTTTCATTCCATCCACGAAGAAAGATTCTGGTTAACTGCGCACTCCTTTGCGCAAGGCTTCCCGAACTTTTCCATCCTGGATTCATCATTATGAACCAGAAAAAAAGGAAATCCATGGAATACCGTCATCTTGGTCTTTCGAGTGTCAAGAAATTCAAAATTTTAATGTCAGCAACTAAAGTCATGCTCACCATCTTTTGGGAAGCAAGTGGTGTGCTCTACGCTGAATTTCTGACTAAAGTATTGACGGTTAATTCCTTTAAGTACTGTGCAACATGACAATCACTCAAGCGACGCATCCACAGAATCAGACCGTAAAGAAACGTCTTTCTTTTGCATCACGACAATGCAAGACCACATTGCTGTGCACAAACACAGTACGTCATAGGAAAACTGATATTCACAGTGGTTCCACAGCCTCCTTACAGCCCAGATTTCTCCCTTTCGGACTTTTGGTTGTTTTCAAAATTGAAAAAGACGTTGAAAGGTTAGCTTTTTTCAACGGATACCGAAGTTCAGGCAGCCATGAGCAAATGGATACGCAGGCAACCAGAATATTTCTACAAGGACAGAATGAAGAAATGGATAGAACGATTGAACAGATGTGTAGCTGTTAGTGGTGACTACGTTGAGAAATGAGCTTACAATATGTAAGAGTAATACATTTCCTTCATCCTGATTTCTCTGTTATTATTTTACCTTGTCTGAAACTTATTTTATGCTATTGGAGACCTTACTTATCAATCACCCCTCGTATTTTTACATCAGAGAAAAATATTAATTTTTATATCCATAAATAAATATTCTCGTATCGTGGAGTGCATTACCTCTAATTATTAATACGACAGTTAATTATGATCAGTAAATAAGTTGCACAGACACTAATTGAAAATTAAAATATTCATTTCACACTATCAATCATTAAATTAATATTTCCATATTAATATGCCTTTTTTTAAGAAGCCGAACATTTTCCATAATTTGCCAATCAATAACATGTCAAATAAAGAATTAAAAATAGAAAAGAAAAATTGTTAACACCCCATCGTTTCTTAAGTCCATTAACATCTATTAACCTTTCCTTCTGTGGGAGCTAAAGAGGTCTAAAAGCAGATGTGTAGATAATCAAAATTAATCTTCTTATTTTTTTGATAAATGATTAAGGAAAATAAAAGTAACTTTACGATCATTAAATTTGTGTATTTTTAAATACTAAGATTTCGGAAAAGAGTATAAGCTTTCCTCAAGCAGATTAAATATACTTTGTTTATGAACTGGATATAATTGTTTGAACAGTTATTTAGAATTAAAATATCTTCACTCATCGTAAGAAAAATTTTTGTTCCAAAAGTATCTCTATAATAGGAATCTTCAACACGTGACCTACTGACGGCATTTTAGTGAACCCTCATTTGAATTTGAGGCAATTTTAAAAAAAAATTGCCTTGTCTGCTATTTGTTGTATAAAACGTCATTTTTTCTGTTATTCTTGATATTTAAAACATTTCACTGATGTGTTTGAAATCATTTGAGTTAAAATTTTCTGAAAATGATTAATTTTTTTTAAAAAAAAATTGCATTGTATTTTAAAATTATTTAAATTTAAATTGGATAAAGTATGACTATGCATGAAGTCTCAGAAATTTCCGGAAAAAAGGTGGACTCTTGTCTTTAACAGGTTTGTAAAGTATTTTAATTCGACTTCTATTTAACTTTTTTTGAAACCGATACATGTACGCAAATATGTAAACACAATCTCTTCCCGAAAAATCAAAATAAACCTTTTTTCATGTATAAACTTCCTGACTACAATATTTTTTTTGACATTCATGTGGTCTGTGGATCACTGTGAATATATTGATGTGCCCGAGGAATATTGTAAATTTATTAATTTGGCTCTCGAGCGTCAAAAAGGTTGAGCATCCCCCTAATTTATAATATAGCCTCTCTCTCTCTCTCTCTCTATATATATATATATGTGTGTATGTATGTATAATGTTTCTTTTCTGATAAAATAGAACCAAAAAGGAAAACATAAAATCCATATGTAAAAATTTGGTATTGCATACAGTTTGAAAAGCAAATATTATGCGATTGAAAAATTTAAAAGTACATTGTAGGTTAAATTCCTCGTACCAGAGCAACACACATACTCATGTTTTCTAAGAACTGAACTTCTTAAAAGAAGGATTTCGAATGCAGTTTCCTCATTTTTTTCTTTCATCTTTGCGAATTGCAGTTCGAATTGTTCTGTTTGTGTTATAAGCGTTAATACTTTAAAAAAAAAATTCAGAATTCTTCAGCCATATGAAAAATTCTTTTTTCTCGATATCTGTACCTTTAAATCGTCTTGTTTTAACTGAAAGTTTGAAAAAACTTCTTTCTCTCGAATTTAAATTTAAATTCAAAATTTTCACGAGAGTTCTTACTGAGAATCATTATGTGAAAAAATAAAACCTTGCAAACGAGTTTTTTTTTAAAAAAATATCGACTATTTTTTATTGTGACTGGGGGGAGAGAGGGAGGAGTATTTCCTGTCCGTATAACGGCTAACCAACCCTCATTGTACAAATTATTCAGCTCTATTCATACTCTTCACTCAGATTATAAAACAGTAATTTCTATGCGTTAATAATTCTATTTATTTGTTCTCAAAATTCGTTCTTAAAGCTCTTCTTCAGTTAAATTCATCACTGAAGCTGCAACGTTCACCACTTCACTGATAAAGTCCTTAGATTCTGATAAACCTGCACCGCTTTCAGTTTCCTGGAAAGTTGAGTATTTAGTTCCAATGATTGTTAATAAGTCTTCGTATGAGACAAAGCCCTTCTTTACCCGCAACGATTCCAGTTCAGGCAATCGTTGTGATATATTTCTGTGCGAGCTTGCAGTAATGTACTATCGTAGCCGTAATTGCGACATTATATAGAACGAAACACATGGCTGCCAATTCAGCGCGTATGACATTTGCGAAATCGGGGTTGCCAACTTGGCGAGTTATCTTGAACGTTGGTATTGTTGTGATAATACGTAATAAATTTATTACAGCATCACACAAAAATATTTTTTATATATGGAGATAGATAGATTTTTAAATAAGTCACTATAAAACTATACGCCCGTATGCGACTATTTTATCATCTTTGAATTATGTAAGTTTGAATCGCGAGGACGTTTTTTTTTTTTTTTTAATGTGAGAATATGGAATAAAAGATTTCGTTTAGAGGTAAAGGAAAGTTATGTAGAGCTGTTAAAAAGTTTTGAATAATTTTACGCGAGAACCGAACGAATTTTCTTTTTTGAACTGAAGGAATTCTGTTGTTAATGATAGGTAAAAAAATCTGGAATATTTTGAAAAGTTTAAATTTTTTTTTATAAGATTTGCTTTTTAAATCTACAAAATACATATGCTTGAATTTTTTTTTTGCCGGTAAAAACTAATGTTTCAATTATTTAATTAAAACACAGGTAAATGAAATATAAAACATGATATTAAATTGATCTTAGAGTATGTGTTTGGAAAAGCATCTATCAAAAACTAGTAACGTATAAAAGAAAAAAAGAACAATGCAAAAATATGTTGAGCCATTTTTCTTTAATTGTCGAAAAATAAATTATGCAATCAATTCATAATACAATTTTTATTTATATTAATTTCACTGTCATTTAACTACTAAATGTATTTTCTTAACATTTGTTTTTTAAACTAGATTCAATAAGCAACTCTGTATTGGAATAATTTGTTACTTAAATTTATTAATGATATAACAATTAAAGATAATATATAGAATAACACTCGTTGTAACTTTTAATATTTGAAATTTCCTTTTCAAGGCATAATGGTGATTCCTAACAGAAAACACAGAATATAATTTACAAGTGAGAGGAAGAAGTTGAAAACAAGTATAATTATACTATCGGGTGGTTGTCATAACTTGCTAAAAATACAAAAATGTTTGTGATGATTAAACTGTATACAGAAATTAAAATATTTACTTTTATAAAAAGAGTGTTAAGAGATTTTAAACCCTATACTGAGATAAATAATTGTTTTTCTGCAACCCTTTTGAAAAATAAAATAATCTTTATCCGACCCATCCATTACTATACAAACACGGATCAGTAAGTATAGTTACATAATCCGAGACAAAACTCGAATCGTTGAATTATTATTTCTTACGAATTTTATTTTGCAAATCAGTTACAGAAACAGTTATCCGTTATACAGTAATAGGACACGATTTATTTAAGCGAATACATTAAAATTGTATATTTATTATTATCAAACGAATTTATAAAAAAATTGTAAAATTAATTCGTCAAAAGAAATTTTAACTATTTGTTCTGAAAAAAATGATTCAATGAAGAGTTCATGTATTGCCAAAATTAATATTAGCTAATTTACATCGACGAACCAAGACACTATTAACACCTACTCAATAGCACGTTGCATAACTTTTTGTGTGCAAAACAGCTGTATCTTGCCTTGGTATGGATACCACAAGTGTTTTGTGGATGAGTGGAGACAGGTTGCACCAATTGCTCTAAGAAGTAATCGTGTAACTTCGAGATTTTCAGACATGAAGATATCTTATCTCTGATCTGCCTTTCTATGAAAACCCAAATGTGCCCAATCAGATTAAGATTCACCTAGTTAGGTGGCTAGGATATTACTTGGAATTCATCTTTATGCTCCTCGAACTCTTCTAACACAATTCTAGGTTTTCACGTGGTACGCTTGTGGGACCCCCCCTGGGTTCCACCCTGGACACTAAGATTAATTTGAGGCAAAGAATGACCAGACGCTATTTGTATAATAATAACTTATATTTATTCACTTGGTTAAAATATCAAAAACCTAATAACAAATAGTTGACTTTATGTCTACGTCAAAAAGGGATTTACCTTTAATATTAACTTAAATTATTAAAGAGGAAATTAATCAATAACTACGCGCAATATCGAAAAGGTTTACCGGAATAGGAGGCCTGAGAAATACACGCAACTTGAATTATTAGCTTTCATTAATTTAAAGTAATTTTATTAAACTAAAGCTTGTGGTAAACGATATTAAACTAGAATATATCACCTGGTAGTACTTTGATCTCTTCACAGGTATATTAACTTCCTAAGGTTCTTTCGCTGAGTACTAACAGCAATGCTTCACTATCGTAATCCAATCGAATCCCATAAGCTTTGTCATTACAGCTTCTGGCTCAGTTGTCTTAATATCCGTTAACTTACAACGCTCTACTTAAATACCCTATCTACTTTACATATCCCGTTTTCTCCTTTTAGAGTTGATTGGAAATATACGCGAATTTACAATCCCCAAAGACGCCTAAGAATATTAGTGGAAAGGTTCCGTAAAGATTCGTCACACGCTGTCCTGCTAGAAGACTCCATATTCAGTTGTAAAAATGGACCCCATATAAGGGTACAAATGATCCACAATTATGCTCATAGTCTATAACTTTCACGATTCCTTATACCAGGAGGACTAACTGAGGGTCCCAGAGTCATCCATGAGACCGTTCTCCAAAGCATAATACCACTGTAACGAACTCTAGACCCGTTCTGAAACTCTAGGTGGCAACGTGGACTGATCCGAAGTTCTGCGCCTACGCGAGTGTCGCGCCAGGATCATTCAATTATTTCCTTTCGACGACGAGACAAGTTGTTGAGCTCCGTCTGTGGGCTTAGTGCGAAGATTTGCATTCCGGTGACTGTCTCGCAACAAGAGAATACTGTGAGCTCCACGATTGAGCTTTGTGAAGAGATAGTTTGGTGTTTGTCTCTCGAAGAGAGATATGTGAGCTCCGCCAGCGAGCTTTACAGATGTGTTGGATACCATCCCGGCGCATATTTTTTTCTCTCTCTAAAATTGTCAACGAGCTCAGAAGATTCAGTATTTACCAGAAGCGTGTACAAAGTGTAATTTTTTAGTGTATGTGAGTGTCCTATGTCTTCGTGTGTAAATAAACCATTAAAAATCATTGAAGAGTCATCATTAACAACGCTAGGACATTACACCGCCATCACCAGTCTGTGTATGTGGAGAGAGCAACTGTTCGACTGAGTAAGACGGCCCATCCTGACACAATCAACGATGTGACGAATGAGAAACCATGATTCATCCAAGCAGGAAACTCTTTTCCACTTATTTATGGTCAAGTTTCAATGGCTCTTGGTCAATAGAGGCCCTCGAGGTCGATGTTTACTGTGCAGCCCCATACCGAACATTGTTTGCTGAACTGTATGTTCTGAAATACTTGTGCTTAGACCTGCATCATATGGGACTGCCAACTAAGCTACTGTTTAGCACAGATTTTGCTTTACTAAGCGCGACAACTTTCGACGTCTTTTCTTTTGATGATGAGTCAACGTCCAACAGCTAGGTGTCTTCTTCTGGTTTCACCGTTATTTATCTACTTTGCACAAATTCTAAAAACAACAGAACACCAATAACCATCCAGTTATGCTGTTTCAGAAATTCTAGTTCCGAGTCTTCAGCCCAATACACAGTTTGCCCTCTTTAAAATTCTCTTAGACCAGTTGCCTTTCCCCTCACTCGCAAAAGTAAGCCTGAGAATGATAGCTTACCCTTTCTGCAACAGCTGTCAAATACCATTCTTTCTTATAAACACAGCTTCCATCCAGACGAGTTTACTGAAAGATGTGGAGATGTTCATAATGTTTTGGCTCGACGGTGTATATTATATCACCGTCAAAATTAAATCAAGTTTTCCCGTTTTAAAAGATATATTATGCATTGAAAATTCTATAATTTTAAAAAAATTTTCCACAATGCTATTTTTTATTTTAAGCCGAAAGTAGTAACTGATCAAAAAGTTTAGGAGTAATCTTTATAGAAAAGTAACTTGAATGTAACAAAATATGCGGAGTATATATAACTATATTTATGGATCATTATTTACAGAAAATTCAATAGTTACAATATTTAAATTGAAGGTAGAAGAATTTAGTAATTTTTTTTACTTATTTCACATAAGACTTTTTAACATTGTTTATGGGATTCTCCTTATTATATTTCTGATTTTTTTCCAAAATAAGGTTGTTTTTATACATATTTTTATACTCATTGGCTTGAATGTGCAAAGTGAATTAAAAAATGTTAAATAAAAATATTTTTCAGAGAACTCGCATTCAGATAACAACTTTCAGAAGTTACATATTTCTTAATTGTAAAATTTAAAGGATTTTTAAATATTTTTTTCATCAAATGTCTACATATCATTGCACTCTTTAAAGAGTAATATTTAATAAAAGTTTTAATTAAATAACAATACAAAACACTAAATTTCTTTAAATAATAAGTTTGAGTAAACGAATAGCCTGCCATAAAAAATGTAAATTACTATATAAGTGAAACTTCAAAAAATATTGAAGCAAAAAATTCTTACATGTGCTTTTCGTTTTGTATTTACATAGAGATTATGTGCCAAAAAACTTCTAGTATAATTGTATATAGTTATTAACGTATATATATCATACATGTTTTAATGAAAAATATAGTTTCTTATAAGTATATATAGGTGGCAATCTCATAAGAAAACTATACTTTCATTTTTTATTCTCTACATCATTCTAAGAAATGAGGCACAAATTACCAACAGGCTCCTTTTATACTCGTATATATAACTAATAATTTGCAGCAATAAAATAGACTTTTATTGTTCCCTGTACCAAAGATAACAAAAATCGGTTTTCAGAAGACTTGTTTTGCATACTAAAGCAATGAATAATTGACTCAATCGCTCCCTATACCCAAAAAGAAAATTCTGAAGACAAATTCACGAAGAAAAAAAATAAAACCAAACGACATTTGAGACCCGTTTTAATCTCATTACGATGCAAGGATCACCCCATGGAGTATTTGATAACAACTCATAAAATCTCGTGATGAATTGTTTTCTACCGTTCTTTCTCAGCCTCTTTCATTATCTCCCCAAACCTAAAACCGTCTACCTAAGGTCAACCCTAACGGTCATCCACACCCTCCAGGCATAAAAAAAATATTCCAAAATCTCACTTACTCCTTCACAAAGATGGCATTATCCACACACATGATATATTTATTCTCGTCAACCTTCCAGAAAGGCATTTTTTTTAACTGTTCAGGTGAATCTCCAATCTGGTCACGCCCCTATTTCATCAGCAAAAGAGAAAGTGGTAGACCGAATCTGGCAACGAAAGTGAAACCAGCATCCCCCCTTTCCTTTTCTTTTTTTTCAAAATTCTTTATTAGGATTTTTAATCCCTCCTCCAAGAGATAGAAAGAACAAGTGGCCGTATTTCAAGTGAAGAAAGTTACGGGGAAAAGCACCGTGGCCTATTTCCTAAGGCGGCGATAGGCCACCTCAAGAAGGGGATGACCTGTTCTTTCCTGTCCACTACGTTCATCGAACATCTTCACCTCTGACCCCTTACCTTAAGTATTAAAAGGCATCTCCTCGCGTGCGGCTATCTAAAACAATTTCCATAGCCTCAGATCAAGCAGTGTTCTCTCTCTCTTGCCAGCTGTTTGTGGGATTTCACTTTCTTTGTCGCATTGTCCGGGAAAAGCCGTATTCTTCCTGCTAGTGCACGGGCATTTGATATGGATGAGCAGTCCTGAACTGTTTCATCCCAAGAAACACTAACTGATTCATTTCTGTATCACTGGAGCGCACGGAATTACTATGAATGTGAGTTTTGAGCTGTTAAAAAAATTATTTTTTAGTTTATTGGTAAAAAGTTTTTGTGGGTTTGAAGGTATATTCGATAATAAGCATTACCGATGAGAGGAATAAAATATTTATAAGTTATACAAACTTTAATTTAATATATTTTGTCTCTTTTGATCCTTGTTGTTGTCCATTAGAAAAAAGTTTCTAGAAGGCAATAATTTTAATTTGAGACTCCGAACAATTTTCGAAAAAATACATTCTATGTAATATTTACCTTAAGGAATCCGACTACGTTCGGAACCCTGATTTTAAAAAAGCGTATAAATGGATAATTTTCATTATATTTAGTGTCACTTAGATTAGAATACATTTTTAAAAAAATTTTCGGACATGACGACAAAAAATGATTTAAATACAATATTTTGGCAAAAGATTAACCTTTTTTCAAAACGTTCTCCTTTTATAAAAAATACTTCTATAATAATAAAATATTTTGCTTATATAAAGTAAAGACTTCTCTCCATAAAGTCTGAATTACGATTTTTGAAAAATTCTCATTATTTTCAGAGTTACCACTAGTTGAAATAATTATAGGCCTTTTTTTTCTAAATATTTCTCCCCTTTATTGTAGTAAAATATGGATAAATCCACTTTTAAGGTATATATTTCAAAAATTCTAATTCAGCCTCTGTACAGAGGTCTGAGCTAGATATAGGCGAAGTATTATTGTAATAGAAGCATTTTTCGTAAAAGGAGAATGTTTTTGAAAATTGGTCATTCTATGTTCATTATTTGTCAAAATATTATACTTAAATAACTTTTTATTGCAATAATATTCTTAAAACAATTTTATATATGTTTTCTAATCTATAAGTGACACTACATATCCTAAATATTATCCATTTATACGCTTTTGTAAAATCACGTTTCCAAACGTATTTGGGTACCTTAAGGCTGTGAATATACGATGAAGTGCTATCGTTTAATATGAAGTTGATTGTAGGGGATGTTAGATTCATTTTTTTTTGCCTGGAGAAATTTTTATTGTGTGAATATACTTACAAATTTTTTAGAAATTATTATACCTTAAAATCCTTTGATTAAAAATATTCCAATGTTTTTTTTTATTACAATAAGCCCTGTATTTTTTAGAATTCACATTACTATTTAAGTATATTATATGACAACGCATTTTTAAAATACCAACTAATTTTCTAAAAAGCAAAAGTCACATTATTTTTATAAAATAAGAGTAATATTAAATTAATTTTCTTATAAATTATCATGATATGCTATTGAACATACAGTCAACATAAAAAGGCAAATCTGCATATTAAGATCGGAAACGGTGTGCGCTAGCATATATAGAAGTAATATCCTTAATTGTTATGTATTATATAGACTCAAAAGATATGTAATCGTACATAAAATGAGTTTAGGTTTTCGAATTGATTTTTTAGTACGACTTCAATTGTGTGAGAATGTTTGTGTGTATACTTGTTACGATTTGAAAGAAAATTTATGATTCATATTATTCAAATAATTTGTAAAAACGTTGTTGATTTATTTAAAAAAATTAATTTTAAGAAGTTATTAAATTACTTTAACATTTAAAGTTATTTTATACAATATATATACCTAAAACTTTTACATAATTTCAACTTTATGGGAAATATTTACATTCAGTACTGTAAAATATTCAAATTAAAATATAATGAGTTCTTAAAGGTATCGGTAATATAACAAAACCAAATCAAGCCGGTATTAATTTTTTATAGAAATATTTGCATTAAATTTATACTTTTAGCATGAACGACTTTAAATAATCTAATTTTAGTAACAAGTAAGTCAGACTTTCAGAACATAATGAGATAAGGAAATGAAAAATGTATAAATATTTTTAAAAATGTCATTTTTAAATGTGCGATAGATGATAAAATTTATTATATCATAATTATAGACTTATTGTCAGTATTATTTTTCGAAAATATTAATGTGAGACACGAACATTATGTACTCAAACTGAAAGTAGAGCGCTTCATTTTCGTATATCTTAGATATATCATCTGTTTATCTATCATATATATATATATATATATATATATATATATATATATATATATATATATATATAAGACATAGTTCTTTTTTTCTGAATACTTAACAAAAGCTTAAGAGACATTTAGAAATAAAAAGAGAAAATTTTACTCTCACATTCAAATCTTACTCTATCTAAATTTGAAATCATTCGATAAAATTTTAAATTATATTCAAGAATTACATCCTTGAATATAATTTAAAATTTTGAACGATAACCGAGAAGAAATGTATTATTCGAATTGCTTCATCCGAGATATAACCAGTGCTCAAAGTGAATCGATGAAAAATCTATCAGTTACGGAACTCTAATAAATTACTGTTATCCAAAAACAATACTCAGACTTTAGATATGACTTGTTTAATTTATCTACTCTTTGAAAAAATTATTCATAGTTTTTACGTATCGGAATCCGATCATGTTACGGGATCTCTATTGTTATGCTAATTCAAAAAATAAGTTTATTCAATCCTTATTTGTTTTTTAATTGTTTCCTCTTCAGTGTATCCCTATTTCCATCACTAAATAGTAACACATTGTCATTTCGGTAAGCATTCTATTACAAACAATCTCTTTCTTTCTATATATATATATATATATGTAATAGTATACTAAATTGTCATAAATTCTAAAAAAGTAAAGCAATTAGTAGAAATGTAGTACGACAACATAGGTCAAAAAGTCCAACTGCTCTTCACGCTATAGCTTTGGAAACTATCAATACCCGCTTCCCACCGGAGGAGTGGCTTCACATTTACACAGATGGCTCACTCTTGGACTTTGCCCAAGTCGCTGGCATTGGTGTTTTTAGTCACCTCTTCTCCTTCTATTTACACGCCGGCCCTTTGACAACTCACTTTGATGGTGAGGTTGAAGCTATACATATAGCCCTTCAGCAACTTGCTGTTCGTCTCCCCCCATTGAAAGAGCTGTAATTCTTTCAGATTCTACTTCTGCCCTTCAGGCTTTGTCCAACTATAATGAGAATAATTGTTTACGTGTGCAGAACTGTAGAGAACTCCTGGGAAAGATAAAAGGAAAGATCGTCTTTCAATGGGTACCATCCCACTGTGGTCTTTGGGGAAATGAGAGGGCAGACTTTTTGGCAAAAAGGGAACGGGTATCCTTCAGAACTTTCGCAGAGACCTGACACTTCATTCTGCCAAACTGGAAATTAAAAGGATTTTTAGGGAATCATTTCGCCTTACAGCTTCTCGTGTTGCTCGTGATAATCCTTGGAGGTAAGGGAGGTTACATTATGTAAGAAATCCCACGGTATTCCAAGTTCTCCTCGTGCTGCTGCTGTGGCTAAATTTAGACTTTTAACCGGACATGACTGCCTTTGTGCTCATCTGTTTCGTTTTAACTTAGTGACTTCACCTATCTGCGTTTTGTGTGACACTGGACAAGACATGACTGCCGTTCATTTGGACGAGTGCTCTGCACTGAATGATCTTAACTGCATTGTAAAAAGGTATTGGAGAGCCCGTTGCCTAATGACCTGATGGTCAATGGCCTGGCATTTGTAAAAATAACATAGGTCAAAAATAAAATAGCCTCAGTAGTGTGATAGCAAATTTTTAGCCTTAGATTAGTGCATCTCAAATTTTCAATGTTTGCCAACCAATATTCAATCATAATTTTCATCCCCCCTCCCCCCCTGCAAACAATAAAAATGTATTGAATTCAATATTTATTCTTTTACCCTAAAGCTAGAATACGTTTTCAACATCTTAAGTGCCACCGGCGTAGATAAAGGCCTCACTCAGCCAAAGCGTTAATTGACCAGGACGTGTATATACGTCTTTTGAAAGTACGATCTTTTCTGTGCACTGCTATCCATACAATTATTCCGAAGGCTTAAGAATGCAATAAAAGGAACTTGACAGAGTTGGCGAAGGATTTACTCATTTCAAGGGATTTGGCTCTTCATTCCTTTTCTCCCCCTCCTCCTCATTCATCCACACGCGTGCCTTTGGGAAAAACGGTGATATCGAGGATCGAATCGCGTAACTTTTATTTGGCAGTTAAGGGATTAATTATCAAGATAAGTGTTGTTTTTTGTATATAATTTTTATATGACAAGCCCATGGGGTCACTGGTAACTATTAAACTTGTTCTTAACTTAGTATTGTTAAGGGGACACAGTACGATTCAATTGACCAAAATCGGTCAAAAAATCAAATTTAATTTTTTTAGTTTAAATGATTCTTCATATACTTTTCTATAATCTCACAAAATGTGAAAGCTCTAAACTTAAAAAACGCAGAATTATGATAGATTTCACGTTCGTTTTTATGGACATCTCTATGGCAAATCAAAACTTTAAACTGACTTATCTCGGAAAGATAAAATAACTAGTTTGTCTTCATTTAAAATGCTGAGGCTTTTTTTCTATTCCTCCTAATGCTTTGAATTTTTTTACCTATTGAGAATAGTACATTTAACAAAAGTTGGTATGCATTTTTGAATCAAAGCAATATTTAATTTTTTAAAAATAATTGAACTCAGAATTTGTACATTTTTTAAGGAATTTTCAATAAACATTCATAAAAAAAGTATTGTATGAATACCAATCACGTTAACGCAAAACCCTTACAAACTTTTATTATACATAGTTTGACGTACTTGTAAATCAAATTTCATGCATGTACGTACATTTTTGTAGGGGAGGAGTAGCATTTTAAAATCACTTCACAAATTTTAAGTTTTTTCCTTAAAAAATACATGGCTAGCTTTTTATGAAGTTTTGTGACCACAAAATCTGTTTAACATAGTATACATACATAGGAGGCAACCAAACCAATTTTAAAAATTCTTAAATTAAAATTTTTTGCTTAAATCGTACCATGTCCCCTTAAATTAATTATAAAATACATTGTGCAATACTGATACATTTATAAATGTATTATATCTGTGTAAATGTGTATTTTATTTTTTATGATATCGGAATGTATTTCGTTTGTTTGTTTTCAGTAAATTAATAACTTTTGAAACTAAGATGGTAAGATTTCACAGTTTTAAGACAAGTCAGCTATCCCTTCTATTTGCGTTGACTACTGGGCAACAATGAAAAGAAAATAGATGCAGTATAAGACATACTGTGCTTTTCAAACTTCCAGTACTCGCGACCCAATGTTCAATTATAATTTTCATCGTATCCCTCCTTCATACAATAATAATGTATTGAATGTAATAATAATGCATTGAATGTAATAATAGTGTACTTCGACGCTAAAGCTATAATACGAGCTTAACTATACACTGTAGAAATTATCAAGATAAGTATTAAATTTTGTACATATTACTATTAAGTAATAGATAGTTTAAATAAATTACTTTTAAATAATAATTTTTTTTAAAAAATATCTTTTATTTATGACTTTTTGATATACTCGCGCCACCTCCCCCCCGAAGGGTTATCACGCCCCACAGTTTGAAAATAGCTGCAATTATTGTAACATTATTGTAACATTAAAATAATAATATCAAAAAACCCTAAAATTAAGCTACCAATGCCAAATATCAAGTAAAACTATCAAGGGGTATATGTCTTCTGCTTAAAAATAATTCATTAAAACGTGGCAGACAAAAATGTTTTAAAACTAATCAAAGGTATTCGTCTTCTTTTGATTTACTTCCGTTCAAAATAAATCAAATTTATTCGAATTGTGTTACATTTTTTAAAAAAATAGTGTAATTACTATCTTGATATTTTATGTTAAATTTGCACTAAAAAAACTACATTTAAAAAAATTGCAGTATAACCTAACAGTTTAAGAAACTCAGCTGCATAAGCTACATTTAAACCGGAACTAAATTCAATTTCTGAGCAGTTTACAAATGTTCAGGTAATTCATTAAATACACATCATCTCCACTCGGATCATTTTGTATTCTCAACAAGCATACTCCAGATTCGAAGAAGGAAACTCTTCTTGCCTACTTTCACTGTCGTTTTGTATCTGTTACGTTCATAAAATAATAAGTTATCATCTTCACGTGTTTAAGGTAAATGTTTTCCTGTGAGAGATGATTTACTTTATATAAATTACTTCTAACTGCTTATTTTTGTATCATTACTTTCTGTGATATTTCCTTTACGGTTCTAAATGTTCAGGAGAGGTAGCTCATGTCAAACGTAATGTCTAATTCATGTGCCTAAAACAAGTTTGCGACAACCTGACACGCATTCGAATTGTTACTTTAAAGAGGTAAGTTAGCCATGGAACTTGGAATTTCTCTTATAAAAGTGTAGGCACATTTCTCAAATAAGCATTTGCAAATAATTTTGACTTACAAGAATATGGAAGTTGAGCATTTTTACTAAATATTCAATAACTAAGAGAAAGTAACAGGATCAGGAAATATTATTCAAATAAAATATTTTTAAAAGCGGCAAATTCTTAAAAAAATTCAAAAATTCAATAAATAAATAAATACATAAATAAGAAGATTCAGATGAAATTTGTTGAAATTCAGAAATTTATTTTATCATTTTTTGAAACAAATTACCATATCTATTCGAATCTAAGCAGTGCTTTTTACCCGATGTTAATGCTACTGAAAATCAGGTGCGGCATAGAATAGAAGAAGGAAAAATTCATTGAATGGGGGAAATAGGATTTGAAAGTTACTGTTATAGAGCAATTACAGGTTTATGTCTCTATTTAAAAGTTTTAATACTTATAAAATAAATTAATTATCACTTCATATTAGTTATTAAATGTTTTTTGAGAATTTCGTAAATATTGGATATTGATAAAACATTTCATACTATTTTTTTACATCTCTCCTCCATAAAAACGAGTTGAGAGTTTGGAGTTCGACTAACAATCGAATAAATATGGTATTTAACTACAAAATAACGTTCTTTTAAATTAAGTCTACCTTATATAATCAAATTGGATTTCGTTTGCTAAATAGTACATGCTTCCAGCAGCGTTTTACCTTCAAATAAAAATGGAAATTTCTATTATATTAAAAAGGCTAGAATATTTTGAAATAGAATGTGTTAGATCAGGTGTGGGCAACCAGCGGCCTTCGTGCCACAAACAGCCCGTCGAGACAATCTTGAAAACCAAACAGACAGAAAATGTTACCTATATTTGTGATTAAAGGTTTTTTGTATGACGACCAACAGGCGTAAATAGAAATGCAAGTTGGTTGTCATTAACTTGTGGGCAGTGAAGAAAATTTCAACAAGCAAACTCACTCTTGATTTTAAAAAAAATCGTAGAATAGTATGATAGCAGTAGCGTAACGTACACTCCGTATAGCGAAAGTGGAGGGGGAGGCAGGGGCCCCAAAGCCCCTGACCTTCTAGGGGGCCAAAAGTCTGACTTAAGCTAAGATCCGGCTTGGGGCCCAAAACCTGATTTAATGGAGGGGCTAATATTCTTCGTTACACATATTCATAAAATTGCCATTATATATATATTATATAATTTTTTCAACGATCTACCTGAAACCAATAATTCTAATATGCAGAACTTAATTCCTTATATTTCTAATGATAATTCTAAAAGACCAAGAAGAATTCTTCTTGATTCATATAATCCTCCTTAAATTTATTTTTCCATGCAATAATTTTTATTGCACCTTAATTTGCTAAAATTTTACTTTCTTTTTAATATTTTTGTCATTATTTTTCTCTTGCTTTCCCCACCGGACTTGCGCCTCCCCATTTTCTAAATCCCAGCCCCCAGGGCAGCCAATTGGAGTCAATGTTCCCTGTACCCAGCATCCAATCAGAGAGCAGCCTCTAAGCTCTCAGTCAAGTCAAAAAACCCTGAAAATTTTCCACCCAGAAGAAGCACCATAGCCACGCCTCCCAGGTTCCATCGTTCAACCAATCGCCATCATGCCACTCAGCAGAAAGGAAAACACCACTCTCACCATGCCCCGCATCAAAAACTTGTCATGATATGGGATTGAGGACTGTTTTTACAGTCCAGATGCCCAAAAAGAAACGCCTATTCAACGCATATTCTTCGTTACGCTACTGTGTGATAGGGTATGTTTGCTTCAGTAAACTGATTCTGAAATCAAATGCGTTTACATCCATAGCTGATTTGAAATTAGCACAGTAAATAAATTGAATAAAATGGACACTATTTAATTTAATTTATATTTGTTAATTTTTTTGGCACAATTTATCCTTTTTCTAAGATGCAAATTTAACCAATGAATGCAATCATTTTCAAAAGTGTGACCTCCGATATCCTCCCAAATTCCCAACAAGCCAAAATAGGTGCCCCTACCCCTACATCAGATGATTATCAAAGAAACTTAAGTTTAATTTCATGTCTTGCTTAACGAAGTTGTGATAAATCTTCTAATAATAATAAAAGAAATAGCAACTTATTGACTGCTCTCTGATTCTACATTTTTAAAAATCTTCCTCACACACATGCCTTTTATACTTTATATTTCTTTTTTCCTATTCATTTTTTTTTTTTGCATAATTACTTAAAAAATTTCCAAGGGTCAAACATCTATACTTTAAATATGCAAAATACGAAGGCTAATGATTTTCGAGATAGAGGATGAGTCATAACCTATACGGACAAGTCAACTGATGACTTACCTCAACTCTCACCCAATCACCTATTTTTGAACCTGGCAAAATAACAGCTGTTTATCATTCATTAAAATGTAAATTGTACGGACGTCTCACTTTCGTACTTTCTGGGAGAAACATGATTACACAACCCCGCGGCTTACTTTTGAGTTTATATTTACTTTTTACGAAATAGTCGGAAATCTTTTTTTAAAAAGAAAGTGTTGGTCGACGCGAACCTTGTAACCTTTGCGCAACGAAAACACCTTCCTAGCAATGAACTTAGCAGAGATGCTATTTAGAAGCGTCGAAAAACTTCCTTCGGCCATGAGTGTCGTGTCAAAGACCTACAGATCTCCATTCAGTACTCGAGGATGTCTAATCCATAAAACACACGCTATTACAATCTCTATTGTTGTTCTTTATACACAGGAGACGTTGGAAGTTGTTTTGTTTGTGTTGACAGAAAATAGTAAGTTTTCAAAATATAAATATCACTTTCTCTGTTTCTTTTTTGACGATGTTTGGGTTTCAGTGTAAGTTATTTCCTAGTAAATTCTATTCATCTCTTGTGAACAGGTAAAATAAAAATTTTAATTTTGTTACTCGCAGAGAAAACTTAACCTTTTATCTACCGCAGTATGATTTACTGCAGTTTTTTTCATGCAATATATTTTTTTGAATCACTACATTAAAAATTAAGTCACATACATAAACAAAATACTCAACTTTGGGGAATTTAATCCATTAGAGTTAATTGATTAATTACAAATATTCAACTGTAAAATTAATTACATACACCGTTCGCTTAAAATAAAAAGTCAAATCGTTTTCTAAGGTCTTACTTAACATAAGAAAAAATATGTATAAGACCTTTTGATATTAACTACTTTTTCGGAACAAAAATGACAATCGCAATCCACTGAAAACGCAATTTTTTCTATAAAACTATTCACTTTCTCCGCTAAAGTACTCATCATAGAATTCGTGCTGCCATCTTGGAAGAATGAATTTAAAAGAATATTCCTGCAAAGTATCGTCAGAGTATTCGTAAAAATGATTATTCTATGTAATTTTAAAGTGAGCGATACTTATAAGTACCGTCGGTAGATAAAGGGTTAATCAAAAGAGTATTCTATTCGAAACTTTTTGATGTCATAACTAATATGTTTGAGGAGGGATATTTTTATGCTCAAGCAAAATGTATGTAGACGACTTTGGAGAAAATATTGCTTAAAAATAACATTTAAACGTAGATTAACAGCAAGACTCAACAGTGGAAGAAGTTGTCGAATTTATTCTCAAAAACTGATAGAAAAATTTACGCAGGGAGCTTTATTTTGCCTTAATTGTGCTAACATTCCATTAAATAGTAAACTTTTTACCCTTCATTAAAAGTTAAAACAATGTTTTAAAAGCAATAGAGCTCAGAATTTTGAAAATCAATTTTTTTCCCTATACCCTGTCAACATTTATTTATTCGCTGTTACACATCTTATACGTTTACCATTCAGAAAAATATCAAAATAATTTTTCTTATTTTATTCTTTTATTGAATATAATCGATAAAATATTATATGAATATAATCTGACCAATTATCTGAATCGATTATCGAAATCGAATATCTGAACGTAATCAGAATTTATTTCATACATAAATATGTAGGGAATATAAATATTATTAAAATTTTCGTGTAACACTTAAATATTTTCTTAAGCTAGATTAAAATCATTCAATATTAAGACTATTCTTATATATCAAGCTCAGAACACTTTCGTCATGGTCGTCTTTATTGCTACGGCTTAAAATATTTTGAAGTAGACAAACTGATTTAAGACAACCAATTTAAGAATATGAAATCTAAATATTAGTTAATGTGACGAAAAAAATGAAAAATAAAAATAAATAAATAAATAAAATAAAATTAAGGAAAAGTAAAAAATAAAGGAAATATTAAAAAAGATTTCGTTAAGCATTATGATTACTCTAAACCTTTTCATTTTTTCTTTAATATTATTACAATCAAAGCTCATATCAGTGGCGTAACATACATCCTGCAGACTCGGCATCGTAGGGGGTTGGGGGCAGGGCAGGACGCTAGGAGGTCCAAAGCCTGACCGACTGAAAGTACGTACCATTTGTAAGGTGGTCCGACTTGAAACGCAAAACCTGACTTTGCAGGGAGGCCCTAATATTCTCCGTTACGCCACAAGCCCATATATCTAAACACTTAAAAAAAATCTGAAATTTAAATAAATAAAAAGGGAGAGGTGAGAACTGGATAGTATTAAATATATTCGAAAAACTGTAATTGATAGCACGAAGTGCATTTGCAAAAAACTAATATGTTACACAACATATATTTTCAGGAATTTTCAAATACTTTAAATATTATAAAGATACGTCAGGGTCTTATTTTCAGTTTATTCAGCTTTATTTGTTATAGGAAATGGGAGAAAAATTAATGAAATTATAAAATTTGTAAACTTTCAAAGAACAAGAAGTAAAAGTTATGTAGTTTTAGAGTGAAGTTTTTTTTAAAGTATATAAATATCGTATATTTCGGAATGTTTAATTCGATTCGTGTATTATCCAAAAGTGTGTGTTTTATTCAAAAATTTACCCAGTATTCGAAATCAGAACATAAGTCATGAAGACAAAAATGTTGTTCATTGGATAAAACGGGTGGACTATGTTTCAAATTGCTGTAAAATATAATTTCTGGTATAACCCCATCTGCAGCGAATACATATTTTTCATTCACTTGTTATATTGTACAAAATCAGAGCTAGTCATAATTTCTGGGTCATTTTTTGCAAGGAAAATTAGCGATGAGAGGAATTCATGTATGGACCGATATCGTCGACCTATGTTTGATGCTCGGGAGATAAAACTCATTGAAAGATGTCATACGCATTCAGACACCCAATGAGTAAATGGATCTGTATTGATTGCAATGTTGTAACAGTGACGTAACAGAAATACGACAATAATAACATTATATTAAACTAAGTTATTATTATTATTATGTATGTGAAAAGTACAGCTTTTATTTGAATTTTAATCAATTTCGAAATTATCTTACACCATTATAATTAGAAGTTCCTGTATGTTTTCCCACATAACAGAATTACATCATGTACGTATAACCTTCGCAATAAAAGATAGTAATGACTCCAGTTTGCTTTAACGTTCGTGTTTTACAGCTAAGTCTTATTCAAAATTTTCATCGTATATTTTGTTAGTTGACCTTGGAGAAAATATTTTTTTTAAGCAAGCAATAACGTAAACATTAAAAAAAAACCTTTGTCTTGAATATTATGAAATTCTAAGTCTTTTTCGTACAGCCTTTTGAGCAAGCATATTTACTTTTATGAAGAATTTTTATCCACCTTGTTTAAGGTTTTTTTTCTTTCAGTGTAAAACATTAACAGGGCGTAGCTACCACCGTATCAATGATGCGAGACCCCCAATTCTTTGGAACCGCAAAACATGTGAGCAAAAACTCGCAAAATGTTAAAGGACTCTTAGAGAGGGCCCCCAAGGAATTTTGATACACTTAAAATATGTGAAACCTAATATTGTCTAATATAATTTCCATAGTGTTTAACATCTTGTGATTTATTTATTGTTCTAAATTAAATTACTTATTTTCAGATATATATGAAAAATTTTCAGAGGATTAAGGTTAATATGAAAAATATTTGAAAAGCATTTTAAAATGTTAAATTTTAGATGAGCAGTCCTCAAAGAAATGGGATTTTGTTACTAAATTTTCTGATTCTTATCACGATCGAGTATTTTCGATATCTTTCTTACTAGTTAAAGTAGAACAAAATTATTATGCTACAGGGTTAATTCATTGAGATAGTTAAAATATTTAGTTAATGTTCGGAAAAGAAATTTCTCGATATGATATCCTGTTCTAACAAATACTATTTAGAAATGTTTTATATAAGTCAGAATTTTCATTCTTATCTTATTGTTAGTTTCAGGCGCATTTGAGAAAAATTGTTGGGAAGAACATATTTAAGAATACTTCCATGCAAATAACTAACGTACAAAATGCTGAATTCTTTTTCGACTTACGCAACAAAATTTGTTAGAAAAGTTTTTAACTTACTATTTTTATTATTTTATATTTAAATGAAAATTATTTTTAAATTAATATTTTTCATTGAGTTATAAATTAATGAAGTACAATATTTACTTCAAAATCTAAGCAGCACTTTTTTCCAATGTTGAAGCTATTCGAAATCGGGTGCGGCTTAAAATGAATGGAAGGCAAAAAAAATTCGTTGGATGGGGAAATTGAACATAATACTGACAGTTAGAACAATTGCAGTATATATTTAAAAGTTTTTAATATTGGTAAAAAAATGAATTATTCAGATTTATTAGTTCTCATTTTAATTTTTAAAAATTTCTTAAATATCAGGTATTGATAAATTATTTTACATTATTTTTCATTTTGTTAGAAAAATGTGCTGAAAAGAGGGTGTAGCTTAGATTGGATAAGGTATATTATTATTAAATTTCGCTATAAATTAATTTTTTTAAATTAATATTTTTTATCAGTTTTTAAAAATGAAATATTGATAACATTCTCATATTTTTCCATTTGTCGGGTTAAATGGATGGCTAACTATTTATTAAAAATAGAATAAAATCTAAAACAATCCAATTTTGGATCGTAATTTGTTTTTTATTATTTTCTAATTGATAATTAACGTCTACTTCAAAGCAATACTATTAGCGACGGATCTCATAATGTTGAGCTATGCTCCAAAGACAAGGGACACCTGAAATATCGACTTCGATTGTTTAAAAATAGAGAACGATTTGTTAAAAATATTGAAATAAATCTCAAAGTTACAAGTATATCAAACCTCTAACTACAATGAGTGATGTATAATCGAAAATTTCATTAATGCATGACATAAATTGAGGAGCTTAATAAAACCTTTAATAACAGTAATTCCTCTAATTATATTGAATTTTAATACATTTACTAACAAGTTTTCTTAAATATATCTACAGAACAGGACTACCCTCTTTTTCTCTTCTACCTGTAGCTCTTTTCTACTTTTTTCTTCTGTGAATCAATCCTTCTCGTATCTCATTGATAGAAGTGTAGTTTAGCATAAATAAAAAATATATATACAAATAACATAATTGAAAATTCTTTACCAGAATATTTCTTGTTCCAAAATATGTATTTAAAATTACTGCAACGCATATTATGTATCAGTCTTTTTGCAACAAACCACCTAGCAATTATCAAAATTAGGAAAACTTGGGACACTCTATATAGAAATCAGAATAATGCGTATGAAAAACAGTATCTGAAGGTCATTATCTTTTTAGGTACCATTTTTCAAGTTAAAGTAAGTTTTGATCCTAAATTGTTTAAAATTTTGATAATATACAATTTATATCGACACAGCGATTAAAGACAAACGCAGTATAGAGGTGGTAATAATCTTTCACATTTCAGTCTCGATAATTCTTTTCAATATACTTATAAAAATTAATTTGCCTGTGAAAAATGCCTTCTTTTTCAACAGCCTTGACTCTTTAAAAATTAATTTTGTAAAAAAACCCCGTTGAAATCCCTTTCTTTTTTTCCTGATACAAGCTTATGGTTTTAACTGGATTTAAAAGAAGCAATTATTATAACGAAATACTGCGATAACCAAAAAGTCATTATCTATTAAATCTTTTTAAGATATTTCTTTCTTCTTCACCATTTATTAATTTTTTGTGCTCAAATAATTACTCTCTTCAACAACATAATCATTTTCCTTCGTATTGCTTTCTCTTCCAACGATTGATCACATCACCAAGAAGCTACCTTAACCACAAAGCACTTGCTTTCGGTGACCAGCAACACCCCTTTCGTTAACAAGGCCCATCACCAGAATCATCACCGACTGCAACATGAAAATTCCCCCCTTTTTTCATTCATCTGACTCCCTTAACCCTAATTACCATTAAAATTGAATTGTTCTTTGAATAACCTTCGGTGGATACATGATCATCATGCTAAGGAGATCCTTGATACCACAGTGGTGAATCCTTGCAAATAGGCCAAGGTCTTCTGGTTTGGTTAATAAATTTTCTGCTTGGAGTACTGTAGTTATTGATGTGATATATCCATCAATTAATCACGTTTTTTCGGGCATAATTACCGGGAGACATCCCCTGGAAACATAAGATCCGCTCCCTTTCAGTAAGGCGTAGGAGGATAGGGTTTTATATGAACACCCCATTATCTCTATTTAAGGCTACCGACTCGTTCCATTGATTTAGTGCTCCCCTTGAAAACGTTTCGGGTTTTTTATAGTCATCGGTAACATTAATGATAATGGAGAACATTATTCACTATGGAACGGCTTTGACCTTGAACTGCCCTTTCTTTGTTCTCTTATGTTGTTATTAAGTGGAAGTAAGGAAGTTTTCCTCGGTAAATTCCATATTCAATGTGGAAGGGTACGATATTTCCCGAGAGGTACTGAATTTATCTCTGGGTGAAGGTAGGAGATATCTTGAACTATTTATCATGGAAAAGTAACAATATATCCCCCACGCAAGCTGTCATTTTGGGTAAGCAACTGAAATTAGAGAACTTTATCAGTAACTCATTTTGAGGTTGTAATACTCCGTAAGGTATAGAGAAAAAAAAGTACTTAAAAATCTCTGGTGTTGCACCCTCCCCCTTCTTTTAAGAGATTTTTCAAGTGATATAAAAGTTTTATTTTGGAAATATGCGATTTTTATGCATCGTAAAATGAAATTTGTGAGTTTAACCTTTAATTGCTCTGTTGCAGTGTCTCATAGTTACAGACTCTGTCCGTAGTAAACTTTCTTTTCATCATTTTCATTTGACACTTTCTATTTTTTCTGTAATAAAATATTAAAATAAAACTGTGTATTTGTAAAATTCAATTTAGATATGTTTATGGGATAAAAAAGAATTCAACCTATAGCAAAGTTTGGTGAAACTTAACAACCGGACTTTGCTTTATTCATTCTGTCTTCGCTAAATGTAAGAGAGCCTGACCTAAACGCGGAACGCATTTTCAGACAAAAAATGTCTCAATTTTCATGGAAATTTATAACAATGTAATTCGCACATCTGTTTATAATATAGCAGTTTCAAAATTTTTAATAAATAATGAATGTTTTATCTTAGCATGTAAAGCTCTTTAAAATCGCGCGATGACAGCCTAATGACGCTCTGGAGCTGTTGAGTGTAAAAACCAGTCCCGATGCAACGGTCCTCCCCTAAAGTCTGACTATCGAACTCCAAGGATTTCGTACTCGTAAGACTACGACTCGAACCCATGTTACACTAGAAGTAGTCGACATGACACTAAACACTAAGAAATAATGACAAACACAAATAATAATTTAATGATTTATTTATGATTGGATTATAATATGGAAGATTAATTTAAAAAAAATAAAAATCAGAACATACTCCTCTGCTCGCATCAAAATATTTTCAGACTCTCTCGACACTAGACTTCCAATAAACTTAAGAGGCCCCACTTTGGAAGATATAGCACAATGATAATTAGTACAAACAAAAGTACTTAAACTCCTAAATCTAGGCATAAAATGGCCAATTAGTTGATTGAATCAATGATAGCTAACATTGGTAGTGTAAATATTAGTTACATTTTTACCCACACAAAAGCTTCACTTATAAAGAGTGTTTTTTTCCAGGTATAGAAATTTAAGTTGGCATTACTTTCCAAGATGGTGACCGATTTAACAGCTGTCAGGTGATTTATTCCCAGTTTGGTTTGGCAATTCATCAAAACGATCATCAAGCAAGGCGTAGATTCGTCGAATAAGCCCAAAACGAGATTGTCGTTGTTCCCGATTTTCATAAGCGAATTTTGTTTAGCGATGAAGCTCACTTCTGGTTGAATGGCTACGTCAACAAACAAAACTGCCGCATTTGCAGTGAAGCTAATCCACAAGTGTATGCCGAAACACCGTTACATCCAGAAAAACTGACTGTTTGGTGCGCTTTATGGGCTGGTGGAATCCTTCTTCAAAAACGATGAAGGCCACAACGTTACAGTCAATGGTGATCGGTATAGAGCCATGATTACTAACTTTTTCATTCCTGAATTGAACAATCATGATGTCCAGGAGCTGTGGTTCCAACAAGACTGCGCAACATGTCACACAGCTCGTGCCACAATCGATTTATTGAAAGAAACGTTTGGTGACCACCTAATTTCACGTTTTGGACCTGTGAATTGGCCTCCAAGATCTTGTGATTTAACACCGCTAGACTATTTTCTGTGGGGCTATGTAAAGTCATTGGTCTATGCGAATAAGCCACAAACGCTTGACCATTTGGAAGACAACATTCGCCGTGTTATTGCCGATATACGGCCACAAATGTTGGAAAAAGTCATCGAAAATTGGACGTCCAGATTGGACTACATCCGAGCCAGCCGTGGCAGTCCTATGCCAGAAATCATATTTAAAATGTAATGCCACAAGAGTATCTTTCGAATATAAAAAATTCATCCCAATCGAATAATACATCGTTTTTTTTATTGCAATTTAAAGTTCTATACCTCTAAAAAAACACCCTTTATATGCTAAATCTAATCTGCATCACCCGATTCTACTGTAAGGAGGTTGTATACGTGCGGGCTATTGAACTTTCAATAAAATTTTAGAAAACAACAAGGAGTAAGTTTTCAGTGAGTAACCTCATGATATAATCCACTACAACTGTAGTTAAAGGTTAACCATTTAACTGTAATTGACGCGTATACTCGTCATGAAGGTTTCAGGATTTTCTGTCTTGAAGAGTATGGATCATACGTAAAAAGTAGTGATTATTGGCTATTTAAATTGCAATTTTTGAGAAAAACGAAACACATTCTCAAATTTTAAGGGGATTTGAATGTTTTGAGGCCAGGCGGGAGTTAAAAAAGAAATAAATAAAAAATGGGAAAAATATATATTTCAGATGAACTCATGTGTCCCCGTATGCACCGTAAAAGCTCGTATAACGAATTTATCTATGTGCGATGATAGTGCTTTTTAGATAGCCTAAAATGGGCAGGAGCAAAAAGTTGGAAATTTGAATTATAATAGGGTTCCTTTAGGTATGGTAAGCCATGGAACAAATGCATGACGCCGACCAGGCACGGAGGACGTGGATAGCTGTTGGTCCGAAGTTACCTAGCTATCGAATAGTGTAAGTGTCAATTGTTTGATGTTAGAACCCTGTGCTGACATTAGAGTAATGGCCAGTGCCGGACAACCTAAATAATAGTTATTTTATTGGGATGATAAAGGCGAGGATACTTTCTGTTAAGGTATCCGACTATGTTCGGAACCGTGATTTTAAAAAAGTGAACAAATGGATAGATTTCATGATATTTAGTGTCACTCAGATTAGAATACATGTATAAAATTGTTTTAAGGACATTATGATAAACAAAATTATTTAAATACTATATTTTGGCGAGAAATTAACATAGAATAATCTTTTTCAAAATGTTCTCCTTTTATAAAAATTTTTCTAAAATAATAATATTTCGCTTGTGTAAAGTAAAGACTTCTCCAGAGAGTCTGAACTTGGATTTTTGAATGATTCTCATTATTTTCAGAGTTACCACCCATTAAAATAATTATCGGCGTTTTTTTTTCTTCTTAAAATTGCTCCCCTCTGTTGTCGTAAAATATGGATAAATCCACTTCTAAGTTATACATTTCAAAAATTCTAGTTCAGCCTCTGTACAGACATCTGAGCTATATACAGGTAAAATATTATAATAGAAGCATTTTTCACAAAAAGAGAATATTTTGAAAATGGGTCATTTTATGCTCATTTTTTTGTCAAAATATTGTACTTAAGTAATTTTTTATTGCAATACTATTCTTAACACAATTTTATATACTTTTTCTAATCTAAGTGACACTAAATATCCGAAATATTATTCTTTTATACGCTTTTGCAAAAACACGGTTCCGAACGTAGTCGGATAACATAAGAGGATTGTGACCGACCCAACAGCACTCTCTACAGCTTCCTTAGTGTCAAGAATAGGTAGAAAGTATTTTGTCAGTACAGAAGAAAGTAAGTTAGTGTGTGTGATAAGGTCTCTCAATCCGAGAATTTCGATGGTCACTTGATATCACAAATATTCATAAAAGCGTACGGTCGGAGGGACCTCCGGCCTAATGAAACAGCGTCCCAGCTAAATTACTTTATAACCCCGTACACAAATTCTCCGTACAAGAAGTATTAGAAATAAAAGGGGCAATTTTATAAAATAAACCCATCTTTTCAGTCCAATATTTTAACAGCGACACTTAACCCTGAAACTGATGGATATATTCGTCATGGCTCGAATTCCGTGATTCACACAGTTGTACGCTCTCAAACGGGGGCGCCACATTTAACTGATTAAGATGCTATTAGTATGAAACATAAATATGAATTTAAACTTGATGAATGAAGCAATGATGAATAAATTCAATACAACGCAGGACACATAAGCAGCTCCGTTTCTTTGTTCTAAAGAACAAAAAGTGGGTAGGTTAGTTTTATTAAGAAAGAAGGATAGCGAATCTTAAAATAACATTTTCTGACTAATGATATAAGTTATGTGAAAATACTTGTTAGATTGTTTTAATATGACAACCGAAAACACACAGTTTAGCTAGGTCAAAACAGGCCCGAATTTTTAGTATAAGGTGAATTTTTTATCATCTATATCATCTATTAACGTGAAAGGTTAAGACAAATGAATTAATTATTAATTAAAATAATTTTCAAGGCCGTTTTAAAAATGTTTAAACATTAAAAATTATTCGAAAAATCCATTAGGAAATCATTTCCAAAAAAAAAAAAAAAAAAAACAAAGATGTTGAGGTTAAGAGTAGTTTTAAACATATGTATAAGAAATGGGGAATTGGGAGTGGATACAGAACATTTATTTTGATGACAGGCAAAAATATAAAAATTCACGCCGTTAACCTTACTATTTCAACAAAATTAGAATACTGAGCATTATGTCCTTAATTTGCCTTGATAATTTTTTACTTATTTTACTAGTTTTAAATTTTGATGATTTCCTACGTCCTTGATAGTTCAAAAGAATAAGTCCTTATGGAATTTAACAAAGAAGCAATGATTTTTATAAATTATCACCTGAACGCAAAATAAAAATTACTCTTATGGTTATAAATATAAATTAATTTTACTAAAATGTATCCATATGCAGAATTTTTGAACAGCTTAGTAATTGATAAAAAAAAATCTATTCCTTTTTTTTTTTCATAAATCTTTAAAAAAATCTTAACAACAATCAAATTTTAATTTCACACGAAATTTTGAGGTTTATTTTCAGTTTTAAGATATTCTTTAATATGAAGTGTCATTCAAAGAAATTTTGAATTCTAAAGTCATATGAATTATTCTCTTTATATGAATTATTAGTTAGGCTTTTCAGAATCTTTTTTTTTTTTTTCTTCAATTTTTCTTGCACTATCATGTAGAAATTTTCTGCTGAAGGGGAAGTTTGGGATCTCTCTCTCATACAGCAAGCTTAACGCTACTTCATAGCCTTAAGTTGGGGACAGCCTTGGAAAACAATAGATATCTATTTTGGTCAATTGACTTTTTATATATATTTACTTATATTTTGGTTTGTTGAGCTTAATTAATCGATTCCTTTATTTTTCCATTCCATGTTTTGTAGGAAAATTCATTATGTTTATATAAATGTATATATATATATATATATATATATATATATATATATATATATATATATATATATATATATATATGACATGTTTCGAGCCAGAATCAGTCTTAATTTTTAAAAAGGATCTTTTTTTCATTCTATGAATTTTCGGCACCATCTGATGCTAAGAGAAAAAAGATGCCTAAGTGTTGTTACCACTTAAGCCCAGATGGGAGAAGTACCTCTGATTTTATGAGTGAACTTGAAAGTTAATGCTGAGATATAGGGCTATTAAATATAATGATCTGGGATCAGAAATGTTTAGGAGTTGGGTCGTATGTTTTGGAGAAATAATTGGGTGATTAATTTAATACTCGAAGATGTAATGAAAAATAAAAGTTAAGTTATATATTGGGAATTTAATTTTAAATCTTATTTAATTATCCTTACACACACACACACACACACACACACACATATATATATATATATATATATATATATATACATAATAATTCCGTTTAGTTTCTCTAAATAACTTTTAATTTGTAAAGGTCCTGAACTTCGGGACTCGTGCGTGAATAATTATTGCTTGCCCATCTGTCAGAATTCGTATCTCTTTAAAAATTAACATCTTGCATTTTTAAAAGTAAGATTATATCAGAAATTATCGAGCGATAGCTTTTCATCAATCATAGCCTCTGTACAAGTACGTCACGCGAATCCAAGATTTCCTTGGTTGCCGCTTCATATAAATAGCCAGGACTCTAAAAACTTTTTCTCTTGGTCTCTTTTATCTTCGTCAAATTGTAACGCGCATGTTTTTTTTTGTGCTGTGAGTTTTCTATGTCAAATGTTGTGTTTAAGACGCGTATGTTTGTGTGTGTATACATGATCAATAAACAGGAGTACCTGTCAAAAGGATTGCTCCATTAATAACAACTCCATGCAACATCTGCAATCTAAAATATGATCGTTAAAGACGCCACGTTAATGCAGCTTTTAAACTAGGAGTGTAGTTTCAGTCAGTTGATAATTTGATAGTATAACTCTTAATTCGTATAATCTCATAGAAATCTACCATAATTTTATCTAAAGGAAAGTATTTTGTATGATTCCTAATCTATTTTGTAAACATATTAAGGTGTGACAACGTATAGAAATACTGGTCTTATTTTATTCTCCGATGTTTATTTTATTTATTATTCTAAATATTATTACAACATATCTACGTTTTCGAGGATAGTGAGAATTATAAACATTGGATCAAAGCATTTTTATACAATATTTCCTTTTCTTATGATATGATAATTGAATAAAAGGAAGCAAAATTATTTGAAGATTCCATTCATGGTAAATAATAAATTATTTTAGGCATGTGGAAGATTCAAAATTTTGAATATTTACTTTTTATTTGAATCTGAGATATTTATACGAGGTGTATCAGTACAGAGGTTTCAAACTTTAAGAACAGATAGAGTAAGTCCCGAAAAGGGGAAATCAAATAGAAGCACATGGTCTGAAACGCTGTCTTGGCGTGGTAGTGACGACACAAAATACAAGAAGGACAGAACAAGAGTCAGAGGAGAAACATGTTTAATAACTTTAGAACAGCAAAAAATTAAGAAAAAAAAAAGATTCAAGGAAAAGATGGATGCATGTCGAGGTGATAGTGGCGCACGTCGTTAATATGCAGGATCCGTCAGACGGTTATTTGGCAAATCCCGACATGACTGGCAATAGTTCGGATACTAGTACAGGGATTGTTCTGTACCAGCTCCAAAACAGTCTTCTCCATGTTTGGCGATCTTGCACTTCGCCAATGCTCCAGTGTGCCCACCATGAAGGATCCGCTATCGGACAATATCTGGTGCTAGAGTACAAAGAAATGTTGGCTAGGAGTTTGCCTCCTGTGTAACTTTGGGAATACGACCGCAGTGCTATTCGTCCATTGCAATCAGCGTTCCTGTATACCAGATGCATATCAGCAGGCTTAACGTTCGTGCAACGTTTCATCCTACCACCACTTAGTCGGCTGGTGAAATGAATCTTCATAGGGAATGCGCCAGGAAAAACAACTTGTGAGCATGCACCATCATCTGATGCTTCAGTCCATGTAGCGCCATCTATTATGTACACCAGCCAAAGAGTTCTCAGCCTTTTTGCTGTTCTAAGAATAATAAACATGTTTTCTTCTTTTATTCTTCCGATGTCTTTCTTGTATTTTGTGTCGTCACTACCGTGCCTGAAAAGCGTTTCCGCGCGACCATGTATTCCTATGTGACTTCCCATCGACTTGTTTACTCTCTGTCTTGAAAGTTTGAAACCGGCGTACTGATATACCCTGTATGTAACAGGAAGGGATATAAGTTATTATACACAACATTTGTAAAAAATGCGATTAAAACACAATGAATATCGCTCATTAAGCAACAATTGTTTATAAAAAAAATTATAGCTTAGAATATAACCTCAGTCATATATATTGAATTTTATATAATTATAAAAGAAATATATTTTGTTATATAAAAGAGATATGAGAAAATTAGTCTTTGGATATTAAGCTATTCATGTCTTCTCAACCAAATAAATTTTCTTTTTATACATTTGGTTAACAAAGAGACATTTAAATTGATGACTATTTTTATAAATTATCAACTATTAGTGAACGAGGTTTTTTTTTCAGTTCTTTTTTCCTGTATTCCTTAATACTACAGATTTTTAAATAAAACAGAATTTTATGGAATAATGAAAATTAATCAATCATTTCTTTTCTTAGGAAAAATATTAAATACTTAAATAATATTTCAATATACTTCTACAAAACTTAAATAGCCTTTTTTATTAATTTCTTTTTATAATTTTGGTTCTCAAACTCTAATGGAGTTTCAAGACATTGATACTTATGAATAATTTAGCTTAATTTTGAAGCAAATCTTTGAAAGCGTCAAATCAATTTCATGAGCAGGACTGATGATGTAACATATCAAAATAAGAAATGCGATGACAGACAGCATAATCATAATAAAATGTAAAATAGTATACATTTGAAGACATGATGCTAGAATTTATTCCACTTAATAAAAATACTAATAGTTTAGATAAATTAATTAATTAATAGTTTAGATAAATTTTTAATTATTCTTAAAAATCTGTAAATTTTAAGTCTTTAATATCAGTAATCTTGCTATTTTTTGAAAAAAATATTTAATCCCCTGCATTTTTTTAAAGCTATCCTACACTGGATGTTCCTCAAATACTTATCTGTTAAGAGTTAAGTCATTTTTGAATAAGGTTAATTTTCCCAATGTAACCTTGGGTTTATTTAGTAATCAAGTTATGGACAACTAGCATAAATACAACATGGTTGAGATATCTGGCTTTAATATTTATTCAAATAATTTAGAGTTCAGAGAAATAAGCGCTTACACGAGACAAAGAAATGAAATAATATTCTTTTTTTTTTTTAAATAATAAGTTATATCCCCCCACCTCTTTTGAAAGAAAAACTATATATATTTACCACTTATTTCTTTTCATCTCTTTTTTTCGAATACATTTAACAACACATTTATGTTTAAATGTAGAAAATATAATTCATTTCAATTCTTAAATATTTACATGAACAACTTTGAGAAAGGGCATGAACTTATTATAAAAACTAGAATCTATAGAACAGAATGAAATTATACTAAATAGAGCAACAAAAAAAACATAAGTTTAAAAAGTACTAGTAGGAACATGTTAAAATGTCACTAGCTATTTAAATAAGTAATTTCATTCCATGACAGCATTCCTTTAGAGTATGATTTCATCGTTTTATGTGTAGATTCAATAAACATTAATATCTCGACTTACGCTACCCCGACTTACGTGGAACTGAAGTTACGTGATTTTCCAATCTCGTCGATTCGTCTTTTGTTTAAGAAAAAACAAAAATGTGTGGTAAAATTGAAGAAATTGGTAACAAAATTGAAGTTGTCGATTTTGCTAGGTAAACAAATTTGCAGTAAGTGAATATTAGCATTGCACTGTTCAGTTACACGAGGGCTTTTGGCGACGAACCTAGTAGTTATGAACCATGGTCAAGTGACGAGGATAACACCCCGTCTCATAACCCCACCCAGACGCTTGAGCTGACGACAGATTTAACGTGCATCGCTCCCCAAAATGGCGGGTCTTTAATGGTACTGGGCTCGAACTCGTGACAAGCCAGCTACGATCCGATACCATGATCACTAGACTACCGGGGCCAAAAAATTTTGGAAGTAAATAGTCATGACGCGTTTAAGACTGCTGGATTTCATAGAAATGCAGAAGCAAAAGCAAGACATTAAAGAACATTGAGTCTTAAGCCCCAGTTCAACCAGAAAATCGAATGATGGTTGGGAATTAAACAGAATGCCTGTGTTTAATTGAAAAAAGGTTACAAATTTTAAATAGTATAGACTCCCCAACGAAGAGCGTATTTTTTTCAACAAAACAAGGAATCAAAAAAATTATTAGCGTGCTACGAGGAAGTCTTTGTGTGATCCCCTGAAGACTACTTTGTTAGAATTCATGTAACCTTCTACATAAAAAAACTTCGGTTTGCGATTTTTTATATAGTTCTTCCGCGCCTAAGATTTTATTAAACATTTTTTTTCTAAATTATTATTTTTTTCGTCTCCGACCCCAATTAAAAATAATTTGTATGTGTTTATATACGAAATCATACCCCGACTTACGCGTTTGTCACTCAGCGCGGGGAGGGGCGGGGGAGGTGTTACTGAACTTAAGTTTAAACTTCAGCGTATCTCACACTGTGGGGCGTTGATAACTCTACGAGGGGGGCGCAAGAATATTGAAAAGCTGAAAACTAAAGATAATTAAAAAAATCTATTAATTGACTGAAAGTAAGCAAACAAAATACATTCTGACATAATAAAAAATAAAATACACATTTACACCGATATAATACACTTATAAATGTATCAGTACTGCACAATGTATTTTATAATAAATTTAATAATACAAAATTAAGAACAAGTTTAATAATTATCAGTGACACCATGGGCTTGTCATGTATAAAATTATATACAAAAATTAACAATTATCTTGATAATTTGTACGGTTTATAATTAACTTCTTAACTGTTAACCACATAGGTGCGTATATGTGATGTATTGAGGGAAGGGGAGGGAGAAATAAGCAAAAATCCTCTGAAATAAGTAAATTCTTCTCAAACACTGTCAACGTCCTTTTACTGCATTTCAAAGACTTCGGAATAGTTTCATGGATAGCAGTGCATATAAAAAATCGTACTTCGGAAAAACGTATATGTACGTCCGAGGCACTTAACGCTTTGGCTGAGCGAGACGTTTATATACGACGGTGGCACTTAAGGTATCCTACTACCCTAAAATCATGATTTTTTTTCAAAAATTGACAAATTTTGTTTATGATTTTATTTTATAGGCCATCATATAAGCTTAATAAAAATACCTTTTATTTTCCATTCACTAGAACAAAAATTACAAGTGTTTTAGTAAAAGCAGATGCCATAACTTTACACAAGATGACAAACTTTAAAATGCGTTTTACTCGAAATGTGTTTTTTGCGAAAAGTTCAAACGGGGGACAGCGATTGCTCAAAAAGTTTTGAAAATAATTTGCTGAAATTTTTTGTGTACGTTATGTATAACAGTAGAAGTGTTTTGATCTTCAGATTTATCAATCGCTGCTTTATTTTAAAATTTACAGTCCTTTATGTGGATATAATCACTTTCTTTTTAAGCAATTTCGTATAATCACTAAGATAAAGTGCTCTAGGTTTTGTAAAAATTGAAATATCTCTTATCCTGAAGGTCATTTCAAACACGAATAATAAAGTAACACATCAAAATTGAAAAATTGAGAATTTTCTCATAAAAATTTTGTACAGAGCGAGCCCCATTTATGTAATTTTTTGTACATTTTTACCAGTTTTTTCCCATTTTAATAATAAATTTTTTTTTCTGCTTTCAATTTTAAGAATTTTTTTCCTTAAAATATACTAAATAAATCTAAAAATCACAAAAAAATCCTCATATTTCCATTTTTTCAAAAAAAAGTTGTCGCAAGTAGTCGGATACCTTAAGAGGTTAAAGTCGTATTGTAGCTTTAGCGTCAAAGTATAGTATTATTGAAATAAAAACAATGTTATTGTAAGAAGGGGGTACGAGGAAAATTATGATTGAACATTGGGTCGCAAATATTGAAACCTTGAGTGAGTGAAGATTAACGTCGCACTGTTCAGCTGCACGAGGGCTTTTGGCGACGGACCACGTAATTTTGAACCATGGTCAAGTGACGTGGATGACACCTGAGCTGGCACCCCCTCTCCTAACTACCACACCACACCAACGGGAGGACGTTTCAGCTCTCGACAGATTTAGCGTGCATCGCTGCCCTACACGGCGGGTCTTTAGTGGTACTGGGCTCGAACTCGTGACAAAGCCAGCCATGATCCGATGCCTATACCACTCGGCTACCGCGGCCACTTGAAACCTTGAGATGCACTGGTTTAAGTTAATGCGGCCGTTTCCTATTATTTTTTTTTCCTATCGAAAACTATTAAATTCATTATTATTGTTCTAATTAAATTCACTCGTAGTGACCAAAGAATTTCTAGATCTTAATAGAATTTCTACATTTCTGCCAAACAGTATAAAACTATTCTTAATCTTTCTTCTTCCAAAAGTATTTTTCACTTAAAAACTGTTATTTTTAATGAATAACCAGCAGGGGGTAGATAATAAGTTTTGCTATTTTGTACTAAAAGTGAAATATTAATCAAATTTTCTAATAGAGAAGTGAGACAAAGAAATTTGAATGATTTACCAAATTATGGGGAGAAATTTTTGTCTACTGAGTTGCAACCATATTCTGATTTATAATTTTTTTTAAAAAATTCAAAATTTGAGATTCCATAATAACTGAATTATTTGTGGGAAGTAATTTAAATGTTGAAATTTGATATTCGATTCTATTATATGATGACTTTTTTTAATTAATAATAATTTTTGAATATTAATTTTTCAAATTTAGTGGAATTTTTTTCCCTAAAGATTAAATTCTAGATTTTATTGCAACATATATTTTTTATTGTTAATCTCTCTCTCACTGAATAATAACTTTTTGTCTCTCATGAAATAATAAATAATTTTGATTAATATACCTTTTAAATGTATTAAGTCTTCGTTTTTCATTTTAGTTAATTAAAAAATCAACAAAAATAATTCTGAGGAAATAATTAAAATAAATTATATTTGTTACTGAGTGTGTTTCATTTATAATAAATTAATTATATGGTGTCAATTGGAATGAAATTAATAAATTATTTTCTGGGGCATTGTTTATGAATTTTTCTTGGAATATTTTAGCTTACAAAATTTACTGAACGTCTAAAAATATAATTCTTTTATATGATAGAAATTAGTTTTTTAAATATATACACTACCCATCCAAAAAAAGGAAAGAAAAAATCCTCATCGAGTGAAATAAATATGTACAAATACATCAAAATCTTAATTGGTTCTTTAGTACAGTGGTTTACATATTGCCGCAGCTCATATCCTTTAAATCATGGGTTCAAAAATCTTTTTGAACTGGCGCCCCATTTTTAGTGAATATTTCGCTGCCACCCCCTCCCACTTAAGAGAAATGAAAGCGTACATAATACATGGTGAAAACAAGAATTAAATTTTAAAAAAATATTCTAAAATTATTAGAGATTATATATTTTAACCCCCCCCCCCATTTTTTTTTACTTAGAAATCTGAAATAGCTATTGCCACGAATACATAATTTTATAACACATACAATCAACATAAGTTAACCTATATTAAAGTATACTTTTGTTAGTACATAATCAGCGTGTTTTTTGTCTTTTTTAGACTATATTTGCCCCTCCATAACTTCTCAAAACCCCTAAATTACTATGGGTCTTTTACTGCTCCCCTGAAAGGCGCAAACGGCCACAAGGGGGCGATATCACCCACGTTGAGAACTTATGCTTTTAATAGTGTTGAAGCACTATGGATTTCATGAATTCTCTGTAACGAGTATATGTACTTATGTTTCAAGCATTCACCGATCAAATGTTTCTTTGTTTAAAAATGGTACAACCATCATGTATCCCGCATCAATGAAAGTAAACTGTTAAACTATTGAAATTTATTTGAGAAGTGGCAAGCGAATTATTATAACTGGAATGATAAAGGCAACAGGCCAACACCTCGGATTAAATGTGGTCGAGAAGATTTAAAATTTCGAAACCAAAGATCTCTTAAGCCAACGGTTCTTGTACTGTGCTCCGCGGACCCCTTGGAGTCCCCAACGCCTTTCTAGGGGTTCGGGAAGGTCTCTGATTTAATATTGAGATTTACCTTTTTCTCAAGCTCAAAGATGACACCTGATGCAATTATATACAATTATAACAATATTACGCCAGCAAGAAATGCAGCACTAAAATTTTTAATACAGTTTACATTATTTATTTCAAATGATTATTTTGAAACATTTTTAATCAGATGTTTACTGTTTTCATGAAAGAAAAGAGTCAGTAAAAACAGTAGAATCAGTTTTAGGATTATTGAGAAACCTTCAAATCACTGAGCCGTGTGCTGGGTGTCCGGAAAAGGGTGTTCAAAATCTTGGACGTCCGTGATGTCAGGTAGATACTTGTAGCGGGGGTATCTATATGATCAGTATCAGCCTCAGGATTTAAGGGATCCTTTTTATCCAGTAGTATGTTACGTGTTTACGGAATCAAAGCTCGCGAGTTCTATTCTCCTCATTGGTGACCTTGTCACTAAACTAAGAAAAACACAACCTTCGCGCTTCTACCCACCGTGAGAGCAATCAAAAGCCGTCAGATCCACGTGATGCCACAAACAAAGCCGTCAGACACATTTGACGCAACTGCAACAACTCACACACTCATCATAACAGCTATATTGTTTCGTTCGCCTATCCAACAACTCACTGGTAGGGGAGTTTGTAGCGGTGGTATTGATATAATCAGTAATAGCCCTCGGACTGAAATGATCATTTTGGTCTAGTGATAAGCTACGTGCTTATGAATCAGGAGGTACTGCGAGGTCTGTTTTCCTCATACATAAAGGAGAGGGGTCGGGGCGATTGAAAGTTTAAGAACCGTCGTCTCAAAAGGGGTCTCAGGGGTGTTAAATTTCTCTAGAGGGCTGAAAATATAATTAATTTTCAAACAGGTATAATTCTTTTAAATTTAAATTAAATAATTCGAATCTCTTGCACCTTATTTATAAAGGAATGGATGGGGCCGCTTCAGAATAGTGTTAAAGGCTTAAAATATAATCGTAATTTTTAAAATTATAAGCATATGAAAATAAGAAACAATAAACATTTCTATAAGAAATATTGATTAAGTTTAACGTTGCGTCTGCTATTTTCTAAAATAGTAGCTCTAATTTAAGTAGTGTTTAAATAGTATGATGCATTTTATATTTCTATAAAGTTTTATACATCAGGGACTACTATTTTAGAAAATAGGGTGCGCAACGCAAAAATTACTTAATATTTATTAGAGATATTTTCATATTCTTATAATTTTTAAAATTATGGTTGTACTTCAAACATTTTGTACTTTTTTGAAGCCATAATCCTTTGTAAATAATGTGTGAAAGATTCGAATTATTTAATTTAAAATTAAAAGACTTATGCCTGTTTGAAAATTGTTTATGTTTTCAGCCCTCTAGAGAAATTTAACATACCTGAGACCTCTTAAGAGATTGTTGAAATTACTCTTCGCATTAAACTACTAACTGTTCAACTCACAGTAGTGTTCAATAATAAGCATAGGGCATTTGAACATGTGCGTAATGCGAGAAGCTTTAATTGTTGTAAAACCACAAAAAGCCACACACATCATCGATTAACCGAAAAAAATGCGATATCAGTTTGCTAAAGAACATAAATATTGGACTGTTGAGCTGTGGAAGTAGTATACGCATATATACACAGACATATATATGTTATACGATTAATAACGATTCAGACAATTCCAGAAAGTTGGAGGGCATCACTGCAAGAAGAGGACCTCATGAAGCGAAGAATAATTTATGCATAGCGACCGCTGAGCAGGAAAATAGAGGCAGTAGTTTTTGGGTTGCTTCAATGGATCTGGTCTTGGATAAGCAACACTATGCGACAAAAAAAAGTTAGTCAATGAATTATTTAAATGGGCTTAGTAACCATGTCTGTCGTTTTATCAATGGAGTGTTTCTTCTCTGATAGAATTGACATAACCAGGACGACAACATTAATATGCACCATGCAAAAATTATCTAGATCTTGCTTAGAGGACACAAGGAGCATTTACGCTCCCGAATATTCCCACCACAAATCTCAGATCTTAACCAAATCAAAAATTTTGGGGATATATTAGTGGCTTAGAAGGGTTTGTCTCTTTCATCGTTGGGTCGGTATTTTGGTGAAAAACCGCTGTAAAGGCCGTGGGTAGCCTAGTGGTTAGAGCATCAGACTTCTGACCGGAAAGCTTGGGTTCGATGCCCGATGCCACCAAATACCCTCCGAGTACACACGGAGTTAGTGATCGTTTAATCAGTGGGTCCGAATGTCTGATGGGCTGAATCACGAGTACAGGGGACTGGAGAGTATTACCCTCCCCTTCAGTTCCACGCCTAAGTTGTGGAGGAGGAGATTGGTGGTGTCGTCATGTATCATCCTTTCGTGAATTTCTCCGAGCTAAATCGTACTGTCACCTATATAGTGCTCGAGACCAAGGCCAACGATAGGCGTACATCTAGCCTCTTGCCACGATGAATTTATCTGACTACGTCAGACAGGTGATATTAGACACAACAACAACAACTGCTATACATCTGGACGGTAACAAGTGGTGAAACAATAATAGAGACTTATTGAAATAATGTCCCGTCATAATCTAATACAGCGGTCCCCAACTCCTGAGCCGCGGATCGGTCCGTGGATCATATGGTATTGTATCGCCTGAAGAACAATAAATGATTTCCATTTTATTTAGTGAGGTGCATTACTCTCGGGTTTGTGCGACTTTCCATATGAAATCGCTTGGTACTCATGTTTTGGTGTAACAGTACTTAATTCTATTAAACACAATTAAAATAAAATTTTTTAATCAAAACAATTTAAAATATAAACAATCAACATCCCTCCACCTTCTCAGAGGACCGCGGTAAGATTATCAAACGCTGAACGGTCCACAGAGATAAAAAGGTTGGGAGAGAGAAGCACTGATCTCTCTCTCTCTCTATATATATATATAAGTCATCGGTGGTGCAACAAAATATTAAAGTAAGAGTCTGCTTTTGGTCTTGTAGTGTATGTAATAAAGACAGTATAAATGTGCAAAGTATTAAATTTCTATAAAGCTATCTATGCTGCCTCATTTATTATTAATCAGTTTGTGATTGTTAAGGTATTCGACTACGTTCGGAACCGTGATTTTAAAAAAGAGCATAAATGAATGATTTTCATGATATTTAGTGTCACACTCAGATTAGAATCCATGTATAAAATTCTTTTAAGGACATTATGACAAAAAAAATTATTTAAGTACAATATTTTGGCAAAAAATTAACTTAGAATAACTTTTTTCTAAACATTCTCCTATTATGAAAAAAATGATTCTGTGATAATAATATTTTGCATTTTAAGTAAAGACTTTTCCAGAGAGTCTGAACTAGGATTTTTGAAAAATTCACATTATTTTCAGAGTTAGCACCAATTGAAATGATTATCGGCGTTTCTTTCTTAAAATTTCTTCCCTCTGTTGTCGTAAAATATGGATAAATCCACTTCTAAATTATATATTTAAAAAATTCTAATTCAGCCTCTGTACAGAGGTCTGAGCTATATACAGACAAAATATAATTATCATAGAAGCATTTTTCATAAAGGGAGAATATTTTGAAGATGGGTCATTCTATGTTCATTTTTTGTCAAAATATTGTACTTAAATATTTTTTATTGTAATAATATTCTTAAAACAATTTTATATATGTTTTCTAATCTAAGTGACACTAAATATAAATATTATCCATTTATACGCTTTTGCAAAATCAAGGTTCCGAACATAGTTGGATACATTAAAGGATTAACAAAAGCGCAAGAAAATAATAACATTACTCAAAATTTCTATTTTATTTAATCTTTGCTTGCCCACTATTTCATCGACAGCTTTCCAATTCTCAAATCCTTTTTTTAAAAATTCGAATATTTGATTCAGAAAAAAATTAGCATGAGTATGGAAAAAGGTCGTTACACACGATGAAGGAAAAATTATTAATAACCAGGAAAATTAAATAAAAATATTATGAAATTAGTTTTGTAAATTAAGTAAAATAGATCCTTCAAAAGGAAGCAAATAATGTTAAAGAGTACTAACTTTTGTTTAATTTATGGAAATAACACTTTTTTTTCTTAAAAAAAAATTAAAAACAAGATATTACAAACGATTATACCTTTGTTAAAAAAGATTTGAAAGCGTAACAAATGAAATTAGTTAGAAACAGTGAATACAATTAAAAAAATAAATATTTTAAAATGTATAATTAGAGAGCTAAAATCTAAGAAATAAAAAAAATTTAAACTCAGATTCGCTGTTATACAGTTTTAATAGTGCAAAGAAACCAACACTAAACCAACTTTCTTCTATTTTATTAGAAATATTTTTAACTAAGCAAAAAAAAAAAAAAAAAAAAAAATTCCATATTTGAAAGGAAAATTGAAATATTAAAACTATCTTATATTTTTCTATAATCAAATATATGTCAAACAACTATAACGATGTTTAGAATGTCTTACAGAAGTCTCCAATAATTAATAAGTACGTAACTAATGTTCTAGATTTCTAATGTAATCTAATGTTCTAGATTTCATCACATTTTATATTACAAACTTGAAAACAAAGAAAATCAATAATTTTGCTTGTAAATTCTGTAAATAGATAAACAATAATTTTTATATTACTACTAAATCATAATAAATATTTTGTAATTCCTAGTAATTATAAATTTTTGGGACATAATATACAAGAAAACATATGTATAATTCTCTATTCTATACAATTCATAAAATGTATTTTAAGAAAATTTCACACATACATTCAACTTGTTGTTCAGTATTTAAATATGAATCATAAAACATATTTTTATTTAACTTTCAGAACAAAAATAAGGGTTAATTTATGGCAACTTAGATGCAAAGCAGAAGTATTCGGTAATATGACAAAATTTATTACAAATAGCTTTAAAAATGCTTCTCTTTTACGATACAACATATCACTCTATTATTTCATTTGTATAAAATGTTACTTGAATTAGATTTCTCAATTCTATTACCATAATGAATAAATAGATTGTAAATAAGTTTTTAAAATCTTTCGTATTCATAAACATGTACCTACAATTTTGTGTCTTATGTTATGACTGAAAACAACACAAAATGTATCTAAAATGCTTAATTTAACAGTACATTCTTACTTCATACCGAAAAACTCTCCAACGGCAGTTTAAATAATGTATATGAATATCCGGCATGTTTGTTATCTTAATGAACAAATTATTCTTATCTTATGTATGTGTTTTGTGTTGAATCTTAAAAAAATATTTCTAAAATTAATTTCAGAAATGGTGCGCTGTAACCCTCCTGGTCTCTGTTCTGTGGTGCACAGTACTGATCCAAGGAAGACAAATTGAAAGAGATAAGAGAGCAGTGAAAGGGGGAAGAAAAACTTCTGAATCATCTAATATTGGAAGTAACCAAGTGGGAGGACATGTACATACAGGTGAATGGTGGAAAGAATGGTGGCAAAAATATATAGGTGAGGTAACAGATCCAACAGTACGGCCGCTAATTTTTCCTACGGACGAGTATGGTAACCGAGTTCCTTGTCCATGTCTTTTACCAGGAACTACACAAATACCACCTCAACGCCCACCAACACCAAGACCCCCAATACAACCACCTCCCCCACGACCCCCTGTACAGCCACCAAGGCCACCGGTACAACCCCTCCCAGACCACCAGTTCAACCACCACCCAGACCACCACCAAGGCCACCAGTAGGACCTCCCCCTCCACCCCCACCAAGACCCCCTGTGCAACCGCCACCCAGGCCACCAGTTCAACCACCACCTAGACCACCACCAAGACCTCCAGTTCAACCACCACCAAGACCTCCAGTTCAACCACCACCAAGACCTCCAGTTCAACCACCTCCCAGGCCACCAGTTCAACCACCACCCAGGCCCCCAGTTCAACCACCACCCAGGCCACCAGTTCAACCACCACCCAGACCACCAGTTCAACCACCACCCAGACCCCACCTAGGCCACCTGTTCAACCACCACCAAGACCACCCGTTCAACCACCACCAAGACCCCCTGTTCAACCTCCACCAAGACCACCAGTTCAGCCCCCACCAAGACCACCAGTTCAACCACCACCAAGACCCCCAGTTCAACCACCACCAAGACCCCCAGTTCAACCACCACCAAGACCACCAATTCAACCACCCCCAAGACCACCAGTTCAACCACCTCCAAGACCACCAGTACAACCACCCCCACCACCACCACCTAAGCCACCAGTTAGACCCCCACCAAGGCCCCCTGTTCAACCCCCACCAAGACCCCCAGTTCAACCACCACCTAGACCACCACCAAGGCCACCAGTTCAACCACCCCCTCCACCTCCACCAAGACCCCCAGTTCAACCACCACCTAGGCCACCAGTTCAACCACCACCCAGACCACCAGTTCAACCACCACCCAGACCCCCAGTTCAACCACCACCCAGACCACCACCTAGGCCACCAGTTCAACCCCCACCAAGACCCCCAGTTCAACCGCCACCAAGACCCCCAGTTCAGCCCCCACCAAGACCTCCAGTTCAACCACCAACAAGACCCCCAGTTCAACCACCACCAAGACCTCCTGTGCAGCCACCACCAAGACCACCAGTTAAACCTCCACCAAGACCACCAGTTAAACCACCACCAAGACCACCAGTTCAGCCACCCCCTAGACCACCAATTCAACCACCCCCAAGACCCCCAGTTCAACCACCTCCAAAACCCCAGTTCAACCACCACCTAGACCACCAGTTCAACCACCACCAAGACCGCCAGTACAACCACCCCCACCGCCACCACCTAAGCCACCAGTTAGACCCCCACCAAGACCCCCAGTTCAACCACCACCAAGACCACCTGTTCAACCACCACCCAGACCACCAGTTCAACCACCCCCTCCACCTCCACCAAGACCCCCAGTTCAACCACCACCCAGGCCACCAGTTCAACCACCACCCAGACCACCAGTTCAACCTCCACCCAGACCCCCACCTAGGCCACCAGTTCAACCACCACCAAGACCTCCCGTGCAGCCACCCCCAAGACCACCCGTTCAGCCACCACCAAGACCACCAGTTCAACCACCACCAAGACCACCAGTTCAACCACCACCAAGACCCCCAGTTCAACCACCACCAAGACCACCAGTTCAACCACCACCAAGACCACCAGTTCAACCACCACCAAGACCACCAGTTCAACCGCCACCAAGACCCCCAGTTCAACCGCCACCAAGACCCCCAGTTCAACCGCCACCAAGACCCCCAGTTCAACCACCAAGACCCCCAGTTCAACCACCACCAAGACCTCCAGTTCAACCACCACCAAGACCCCCAGTTCAACCACCACCAAGACCCCTGTACAACCACCGCCAAGACCCCCAGTTCAACCACCTCAACGACCTCCAGCAAGACCTCCAACTACAGGAGATGACTGCGTCTCTGAAGGTCCTCCAGTAAAAGTTCCACGACCTGATCGTCCAGGTCCAGATGGCTCTATGCCTCCATGTGCATTGAGTGGAAAGAATTTCTGTATTCTTACCGATGATTACCCAGCGTAAGTGCCTGATTGGAAAAATTTATGTTTGTCTCATATTTATAATTATCTTCCTTGCATTTTTATTTTATCTATAGATTCTTAGATAGTAGAAAAAGATTTTTTTTAATATAATCTAACAATTTATTTTTAAATTTCGAAAAGAAATATGGAACAAAATTTGTCGCGTATTTGTATCGAATGTTTAAATGTGATTTAAAAACTTATAACTATCTAAAGAAATTGCAAGTACATAGAGCGATATTTATCTTACATAATTCCTACGTTAACTATCAGAAATTCAAAAGAGAAATAAATAGCCCACGAAAGGGTTAAAAAAAAGTGGAGAAACATTTATTTGAAAATATAAAAATATAAGAAATGTCTCAAACACACATACACAAGGGGTGAGTTTTGCAGAGTATTTACTAACAAAAACTTTCAATTAAAGGCAGATGATGGCCTTTGAAAAGATATTTTACTTTATAGTAAACAGTTTAACCCTTAACTTCGCAATTTTTTAAATTTCTAAAAAAAAATTATATCGGCTAGTTCTCAAGTAATGATAAAAGGGGAAAATATGAAAGAAAAAAAATTAAGCAGTTTTAAATTGAGTTTCAGTTATTTTTTTGTTTGTTGCAGAAGTGCAACATTGCGCAGTAGTGCTGTAAATTACAAAACTTTTTTGATATGAGGATTTTATTATTCATCATAAAATGTTTAAATGTCTTCCCTGGTGATTTATATCATCAATAAATAAGAGGAAGTATAAAATATAATGGATTCTTTTTATAACAAAAACACAGTTCTTGAGGCATCAGAGATTTTTATAATTGTTGCGATTTCTGGAAAAAATGTACTTCCATCTAGTGATAAAATTAGCATGTATTTCGTTGCAGTAATCATTTTTTTCTCAGATAAGTGATTTGTAGGTAATTAAAAAATATTAAGTCTGTTAAATTAAAATAAATTATATGTTGCAGAAATACAACAGTGCGAAGTTAAGGGTTAAATTGATTTATTAACAGTATGTAACTTTTTAGGTGGAAACAGATTTTCTTCAAGTAAGTCAAAAACATATAAATTGGCACGAAAATTGACCTTTGATAGATAAATTTTTTAGCATGTTGGAAAAATTATCAGAATATAATGTGCGCTTAAAAAATGTTAGGTAATTATTTAAATTCTTAACAGAAAAAGGGAAAATATGTGAGATTTATACAACTTTTTTTCTTCTCCGAACAGTGATTTTGTCAACCGAGTTGTAGACAAGAGCATGACCAAGGTCCGTATCATGTACGAAGAACTACAGACGGTTGGTGATCCGGAACTGTTCAAGAACCACTATGGTGACAGTCCGGCAGCCCGTGGCAGTTTCGCATGTGAGACACAAGCCAACACCATGAGACCCGGATGGGCCCAAGACAGTGTGTCCGGAGACTGGATGGTCATCATCAACACTGATCTTTTCCCACAGAAAGTCAGAACAGAGAGTTGCAGGTAAGTTCCATCTTCAAACGTTTTCCAGCTTGAAAGACAAATCTTCTGATGTATATGTTATAGGAAAATCCTATTTTGGAGGTCATAAAAGAAAATGTGGCAGTTTCCAAACTTGGGTAAGGGCATGGATTCATACGAAGAGAAGCACACACACATGTAAATCTTTACAAAAATACTTTCATCATTGATCAATGTCGAGTGGTTAGGTGAATACAAATTTACTATCCTCAGACATAGTGGTCACATCAGGGTCGAAAAGAGAAGCATACGAAGCATTGTGTCTGTGGTGTACCAAGTTGTACAAGCTTCTGGATGAAGTGTTATAATCTGGGGGTGTTGGTCTGTTGGCATGGACTAAGCTCAGCATCTATGTGCAACAACAAAATGAAATCTATTGAGTATGTAATAGAATAACAATCATATTCCTTCAATTGATTACTCTTTTATGAAGGCGATATTATCTCTTTTTGAGATGATTATATTAAAGTTCATCAATCTCGCATTGTGCAAATTTAGTAAAAAGAACATAAGATGATTCAGGTACTAAATTTATCCTAAAAAAATTCCTAGTCTCTGTTCCAGTTAGAATTTGTGAGATGCCATAACGTAAGTCATCCTTCATCAATTCAAAATCTTGGTGAATGTTTGATGCTATTGTGGCCAAAAGTGTCCAAGTGTCCATGCATTTCAAAATCTGATAGAATCTTTACCAGGCGCTATGGTTCTTGCCAAAATTGTTCCAATGAAATGTTAGAAATTGCGATTATTTTTTAATTGGTAGTATGTATAAATAAAAAAAATGTACACAAATTAATAAAAACTAATAATATACCTTAAACTTTTATCTCTATCACTTTAATTCATACACATATATGTATGGTAACATAAAATTTTGGAGTCACTGGATTAAGGAGTGCATATGAGATAATAAATAATACTTAAAATAAAAGTAATGTATTATTTGCGTTACCAAATTTAGGTTTAATTTGAATCTCCTTTTTTACTTAAAAATAAGTCTCTTCCAAATATTTATTCTCATACGCTGAAATTATAACTTCTTTTTTGAAATCATTCAATTTTAATATTTAAGTGGATATGTTCTTTCCTCTAGTATATACTGATTTTAAGCAGTAATTATTATTTCATTATTTACAGATATCATAACAGAGTTGTGTTTTAAAAGTAAATTTTAAAATAATAATATCTCTCAGTGAGAGAATTTTTTTTTTAAATATTGAATTCATGTCTTTCCTAAATTTTATTTTTAACCTTAAGGCTGTCTTCGGTAAAAGTACAAGAGCTTGAAGTGAACGCAAAGCACTTTTTCTGACAGAAATTTTTATGGAAAATTGGAACATTATAATTCATGCATCTGTTAACAATATAGTGTTTTTAAAAATTTCAAAATATTCAATGGATACTCGTTTTTTCTTTTGAATACGTTCAGGGATACGTCATTTAACATTACGGTATAAGAGAAAAAACTCGAAACACATTTCATACCAGAAAAAAATGAATCAACTCGGTTAAAAATGAGATGTGTGATAAAAAAGGCTGCTCTCTAAGGGATGATGAAGCCAGAACATCATATTAATATTTCATTTCTTTTATATATGAAAAAATGTTCCAAATTCGGATCTTATTCTTTAACATTAAACGAAGACAGCCTTAAAAACAACACAATGAAGGTCTAATATCAAGGTTTAACAGTTAGAACATTTTTAAGGAATCCGACTACGTTCGGAATCATCGTGATTTTGCAAAAGCGTACAAATGAATAATACTTATGATATTTAGTGTCACTTAGATTAGAAAACGTATATAAAATTGTTTTAAGAATATTACAATAATAAAAAATTATTTAAGTACAATATTTTGACAAAAAATGAACATAGAATGACCAATTTTCCAAACATTCTTCTTTTATGAAAAATGCATCTACTATAATAATATTTTGCCTGTATATAGCTCAGACCTCTGTACAGAGGCTGAACTACAATTTTTGAAACATACAACTTAGAAGTGGATTTATCCATATTTTACTACAACAGAGGGGAGAAAATTTTAGAAAAAAACGCCTATAATTATTTCAACTAGTGGTAACTCTGAAAATAATGTGAATTTTTAAAAAATTCTAGTTCAAACTCTCTGGAGAAATCTTTACTTTATCTAATCAAAATATTATTGTGATAGAAGCATTTTTTATAAAAGGAGAACGTTTTGAAAAAAGATTATTCTAAGTTAATTTTTTGCTAAAATATTTTACTTAAATAAATATTTTTTTGTCATAATGTCCTTAAAACAATTTATACATGTATTCTAATCTAAGTGACACTAAATATCATGAAAATTATTCATTTGTGCCTTTTTTTAAAATCATGGTTCCGAACGTAGTTGGATATCTTAAAAACCTTTCTTTTACCTCTCTTATTTATGTGAAAATATTACAGCATCATTTTTCCAGCCATATTTTTCTATTCTTTTGTGTTATGTCTGTGTCTTTTTGGGATAATCTTAATTACATTTTCCCTATAAGTTCGATTCGACTAAATATAACATTATATTTATTGGATTTTTCACTTGTAATGCTTATTTTTGTTTCCTAATGATAATATTAATTAATTTTTTTAAATTTTTGTTCCAGCCGTCCAAATGAGCCCTGCTCATTCATCTCGCCATACTACGATTCAACTTGCCAACAAAGGTACAGCTTGCACCGATTGCTTGCGGTCTATCCTCATGATCCCAATCGCAGTCCTGTGGTGGCTCTCTTCAAATTCCCTGCAGGATGTTCTTGCAGGGTTGACCCAGTCAGAAAGAATGATATCGAACAAAGGAAAATCAGGAAATAATCCCTAACACTGTCATGGAAAATCTAGAAAACAATTCGGCAAACTCATGCAGAACGAATTGCAGAAAGTTGTTCTCGAAATAACGGACTACGAATCGAACATTTTTCTGCAAAAGATAAATTTGCCAAAACTGAGATTTCTGAATAAGAAACATTACTTTTAAAACTTGCTTAACATGCTTCTTAAACAGAGATTTTGTTGTTGAATTGAATTAAAACGCGTGTTTATAAGTATTGTCTTCCTTGTAAATATGCAATCAAACTATCTGAATATGTTATTTTGTGTAATGTTAAAACCTCGTGAATTTTTGTTAGTGTAACGTTTGCCAAATAAACAAGTATTTCAGAAAAGATACAGTGATTAAAGCATTCTAAAACTAAAAAGAATAACATTAATTGTTATTAACGAAAGTTTTGTTCATAATATAAAAATTCAAATTCTATTTCTTTTCTTAAATTTATATTCTACATCGATATTAATTTTCTTTAGACTTTTGAAGTATTTTTATCTTAAAAAGCCAGGTACTATAGGCTATTTATTATAACAGATATTTTAATAATACATTTGTTCCTTATTATGGTGCTTTGAAAGTAATTTTAAAAAGCGTGTTTTGCCATTTTCATGAAGTTCTCACAATATTTTACTGGAAGGTTAAAAAAAACCCTCCGAAATACTGAAAAATGATTTCCGTATTCATAAATACATAAATCATCCTATTTCGAGTGAACTCTTATATAACTTTAACAAGTGTAAAGAAAAATGTATTTAAAATGATAAATGAATATGGAAACAATGGAATAAAAACAAACTCAATGACAGCTATGGAAACGTAACAGAAGCACCTGCCAAACAGAACGTTTAAGTTATCGTTAAAACGTGCTTCAAAGGATCGTCATTAGTAGCAGATTAGTTGAAAAAATCTCTTAAATATTGAGATAAATTACCTTTAAACAAATGAAAATCAATCTTAGATCAATTACAATATGAATCAGTTTCTATAATATTCAAGATTTATGACTGGGTGTGGTTTTTAGTGGTGAAAAAAATGGTGTGTGGTGGACAATGAGAGCTATTAACCGGGTTTTGGGGATATAACTAATATAAGGTTTTTTTCTATTCTTCTATAAATTTGAGTAAAAAAAAATGCTGCATTTTTACAGATGTATCCAAATGCGTTTTTAAACTGAATTTTAAGATACGCACAATGCTTATTTTACAAATAAAAACCAACAATTGTATTATGTCACACACAATTTAAATTTTAAATCATCACATTTATTTATTTTTCTTATCTTGGAATCTTTGTTATTAACTTCTATACTTCTATACTTCAAGCAATTTCAAATAAATCCAATTTAATTGAATAAAGAAACGATGTTATACTTATCGCATAAATCTCTATTTTTTAATTTAAAAAAAAGGTTCATTATACATGTTTTAAAATGTACATATTATAAATCATAAATGTGATGTTTATGTGTATTTTTGTAATTTTCAATCTGATATATTTACAATTCTTTTGTGTAATACTGTTTCTTCGAACAAAAAAACTCACTATCTAAGTTTCAGTATGTTTGAAATATTCCAATCTGTTTGTATGAAAAATTCTATTTTTTCCCTTCATGATTCATTCTGTAAAATAAAAGTTTCTTAAGTTTTGTATTCAGCGTGTCTTGCTTATTTTGTTTCATTTTCTTTCTTGTATTTAATTTACCTATAAAAAGATACTTTTATTATTTATTTAGTTAACTTTTAGACATTATCACATGAATTACATCAAAACCACATTAACATATCCCATTTTCGTGAAATAAATGAAATTTATGAGGAGCTATATCGCTTTTCTGAAAAATATAAATAGGCATTTGTAAGATATTTTAAGCCTTTTGAGCGAGATAAAAATTTCATGCATTGAAGAATAGTGTATACATATGTAAGAAAAGAATATACTAGAAGAGACTCAAGTAGGAAGAAACGGTTTAGGAAAATCATAAAAGGGTGTTCTTTTAAAACTGCTTAAAAACAAGTAATATAAAAAAATGAAGTCAATTCCTACTTAGGTCAACAAAACCTTTTTTTATTTTAGTTACTTTTTATTAAATAATTACAATTAATATAAAAATGTATGTACATACGACAGAATCACAATATTAAACAGGCAAAATACGAGGGATGTTTTTTTAAATAAGGTTCGTTTGTTTTTACAAAAATAACGACATTTTGTTTCAACAAACCTTTTTCTTAGGATTGCACACATTTTTGCTTGTTTTTCTACACAGTTGCTGAGTTTATTAATGCACTTGTCGTACCTTATTACTAAGTTTTGAATCATTTTTCAAAAACGACTGCCGCCTAATCGGACAGCCAAGAGTTCACGTCCGCTTTCACTTCTTCGCTTTCACTGAAGCGTTTCCTGCCAAGACTGTGTTTGAGGTACAGGAAAAAGGTACCTCAAACACAGCCTTGCTTGACACACAGATTCAAATCCTTGCATCAAATCATCAGTGATTACAGAGGGACGGCCTGAGCGTTCTTCGTTGTGGACGTTTGTTCACACATCTTTAAACTTCCTGATCCATTTCCGAACTTTGCTATCACTCATTGTTTCAGTTCCATAAACTTTTGTTACGTGGCGATGGTTGTCTGCAGCCGATATGTTTCTCGCAGTCAAAAAACAGAAAACAGACCATATCTCACACTTGGCGGACGATTCAATCACCTAACACATTTTAGCACAGCCAAGCTTACACGACAGCTACAGAGCTGGAAATGGCGCGAGTGTGTTCGCAACGGATGCTGGTCAGTGATGCAGAGACTGGTTGCGGCACACGCGTGAACTAGGGAACTGTACGCGCCAACGGACCTTACTTAAAAAAAATAGCCCTCGTACAAAGCGATTTTCCTTGCAATTTTCCATTTCCCTTTTCTTTGGACAAGTTATGCTTTGTAAACAACAAAATTGAATCGAAACCGAATGACTTCCAATCCTACTTCCGGTGTATTTTTAATCTATGAGAAGACATCGAAATTCAGCAGTTTTTCAAGCCTCTAAAGCAAGCTTTTGAAACTTTTTTTGAACTATATGGATAGAAGATGATTTTTAGATTTCAGATTCAGGATTTTGTATTATTTATTTCAGTATCCTTTCTGAAATACCTCGTTAATTTTTTTAGCTCAAAATTATGGTGGTTTTGCTATAACCGGAAGACGAAAAGATTACAAATGCCTGCAGCGCCCCCATAATAAGCTTTACTGTAGAACTTGTCCATATAGCGAGTTGAGCTATTATTTTTATTTGTTACTTCTTATTCATTCATTAAATTGAATTATTCCAATAAAATAGTACAGTAAAAAGAAATCACATGCTTAGAAATTAGGCCATCCCAGTTGAGATTCGTGACAACGACCTTTGAATTCAGTGGCGGCGTTAGGCGTCGGATACGTCGGCGACCGCCGACGGCCTCGCAAAGTTTTTAATTATTTAAAATTTAGTTATTCATTTTTATTTATTTTCATACAGTTGCGCGAGTAAAGAGAGTGATTAGTACTTTACGGGCATTATCCAGAATCGTCTGGCAACACTATGGAAACTAAACAACTTAGCAACATCGCACAGATGGTTAGTTTACTCCATTTTTCAAGATAAAGTTTATTGCTTTCCATGTAGACTTTTTTCACATTTGTAGGCACAGGTGGTAAAAGAAGGATGTTGTGACTGGAAAGATTTGAGTCGGATATTGCAAAGACATGAACAAAGTCAAGGACACATGGAATGCATGATTAAATGGATGGAATTCTATAAAGGAATCAAACACGGAAATACAATAGATAAGGATAACGAGAGATTGATTAAGGAATCGCAAAAGTACTGGTATAATTTGTTTGAAAGAATGATATAATAAACTACTTAGCCTCACACAATTAATCATTTAGAACTCATCGAGAATCCCTTAAATTGAACGACAGCAGACACAGTGACAATTTTATAGATTTATTTAAGTTGTTATCGAAATATGATCTGACCCTACGGGAGCATATGCAACGTATTGATGAAAAACAGCTTACTCAACATTATCTGAGTTTGACATCCAAAATGAATTAATTGAATTAATGTCTAAATCAGTTATTGAAGAAATTATACAAAGAGTTAAACAAGCAAAATACTACCCTTTCTTGCTCGATTGTACCAGGGATGTCAGCCGCGTTGAACAAATGTCAATAATATTAAGATTTTGCAATTCCTCAACTGGAGCAATAGAGGAACATTTTGTTGGGTTTATTGCCTTCGCAGAAACAACGGGAGAATATATAACAAATTCAATATTACAAGAACTGGAAAGAAATGGTCTAGATATCCAAAACTGTCGTGGACAGGGATATGATAATGGCACCAATAGGGTCGGTATTAATAAAGTTGTCAGAACAATAATACTCAATATAAACCCAAAAGCATTCTTCACGCCGTGCGGATGCCACAGTTGGAATTTGTTTTTGATTGATGCAGCTAACTCTTCTGCAACAGCCAAAACGTTTTTTGGCTTCATCAATAAAATCTATGTGCTATTTTCAAAGTCAAGTAAGCGTTTGGATATTGTAAAAACTAAATTAAAATTGACATTAAAACCTCTGTTTGAAACACGGTGGGAAAGTAGAATCGGAGCAGTAAAAGCAATATTTTTGCAATTAGATGATATAAGCAAACTATGGCAATCGGTTCAAGTCAACTTGAAAATCGCTATTGATACTTTACGGTCATTTTGCAGCTGGATTCAAGAATTCCGCAATACAGGATTTGACAATAGTGTTGCACAAGCTCGATTATTTGTAGAGAAAAGTTCTTTCCAAGTTTCCAAGAAAAAAGAACAGCCAGGAAAAAACGAATGTTTGGTTAAGAACATATTGATCAATCTTTTGAAATGCAGTACAAAGTTAACTTTTTTAACACACACAATGATTGATGCTATTATAGTCGACACCTAATGCCGATTTAAAGCGCTCAATGAATATTTTGAACAATTTGGTTTTATATATATATATATATATATATATATATATATATATATATATATATATATATATATATATATATATATATATATATATATATATATGATATCAGTTATTTAAATTCTATATCAAAAGATGACTTTCTCAAGTATTGTAATGATTTAGGTACAATACTTCGGGAAGGCGAAAACAGTGACATACAGCCTTTCGAACTATATGAAGAACTCCAACTTTTAAAAACGAATTCACTAGACTCTATCAACGACGCGAAACAACTCATTCAGTACATTTTAGAAAATAATTTGGAGAGAGAAGAAATATATCCAAATATTTTTATATAACAATTAGAATCATGCTCACAGTTCCCGTCAGTACAGCTTCCGCTGAGAAAAGCTTCTCAAAGTTAAAATTGATTAAGACCTACTTGAGAAGCACGATGAGTCAAGAGAGACTATCTGCGTTATCAGTTTTATCAACTGAAGCTGAAATAGCTGCTATTGTTAGCTATGACATAATCCTGAAAAAGTGCAGTGAGGCCAAAACCGAAAAGTTCGTCTATTTTAATTTCTATTTGTGTAATTTTTGTCATCATTTGATTAGCAATAAATCTCGTTTACTCATACATTAGTTTAACTATAATTCCGCTTATGTAATTTAACGTTTTCTTGACTGGGAAAAAAGGAGGCCTCGCGAACCCTAATTTCGCCGACGTCCACGCGGTGAAATTAGGGTTCACGCGACGTCCACGCGGCGAAGTCCAACGCGCTATCTGTTGCGCTATAGGGACATAACGAGCGATTTTCCTTTTAATATATGATGTTGGACTATTATTTTTGTTTGTTACTATATATTCATAAATTACATAGAATTAATGAATTAATGTTTGAAAAAAACTGTATTAACAACAAGTGTCACCCACTATAACTTTTAAAAAATGTATTTGAACTTGAGTGGATGAATAGAAAGTATTTTATTAACGATTGAAAATTTGAGCAAGATATATATATATATATATATATATATATATATATATATATATATATATATATGTGTGTGTGTGTGTGTGTGTGTGTGTGTGTGTGTGTGTGTGTGTGTGTAATATATATTGGGAGAATGTGAACTAATAGTAGGTGTAATTACTTCATAAAGTAATTACATGGCTAGAGCAATTAGCTATTGCAACATAGACAACAATTACAGATATATTAAATGTATATAAACCAGTATATGGGGAATCAGAACTTATTTCTTTTTAACTAGGTTTTTAAAAAATAATACGCCATACACCTAAATTAGGCATGTAATTAAAAACAATCTTTGAGAATGATTAAAAAATTTACTATATCTTATAAATTAAATTTGCTTAGTTTAAAACAAGACATATTTTTAGCAATCTTTAAAATCTCTTGACTGATTTTATGCCTTTTTACGGTTGTTTAAAGCATAAGAATGCATGAAGTAAAGGGTCTCAGGCGGGATGATTTTGTCTCGGGAGTTGAAAATCTAAACAATTTTCGACTAGATGTAATTCTCTAAAGTTCGAATTAAATAATTTAATTCTTTTACGCATTATTTATAAAGGAATGAGATTTCAGAAAAATGTAAAATGTTTGAAATATATATAGTCATGATTTTACAAATTATAAACATATGAAAATAAGAAATATTTTTATAAGAAGTATTAAGTAAGTATATTTTACGTTGTGTATGATATTTTCTAAAATATTAGCCTTTGATGCATAAAGTTTTATAGAATTATAAAATGTGTCATACTCTTTCAACACTAACTAAAGTTAGTATTATATAACTTTTTTTATTTCAAACAACTTAAAAAATATTGAAAGTTTAAAAACTTTTTTTTATATATTTTTAAAATATATTATTTTATATTCTATATATATACAAATGATACAGTGTAATAAGGATATATTTAACTTTATAAATCAGCTCATTGCTAGTAATTGGAGATACTATTTTAGAAAATATCCTGCGCAACGTGAAAATTAATTAATATTTCTAAAAGAAACATTTTTTATTTACATGAGTTTATAATTTGTAAAATTATGATTATATTTCAAACTTCTTACACTTTTTTGAAACTTGATAATATAAATAACGTGTAAAAGAATAATTAGAGATAAATAATATAATAATATTGTTGTTGATACTAATGCCACCTGATCGACAAAGGCCCATGAAATTCATCATGGCAGACGGCTGACGTAGCTTAGAGCATCATACAGGTGACAGAACGATTTTTCTCGGTTTCACCCCAATTTTGAGGGAGAAAACAGGGGTCTTTCACCTCTCTTCCCCTTCCACCAACCTCACCAGAGGACTTGCGGCTCGACGGCTATTTAAAGAACCCCCATGCCGCGAAGGCACTAAACATTTACAAAAATCCATTTCTTCTCCGGGATTCGAACGCAGACCCAACGGCACAGAAGTCAGCGTCGCTAACCACTATACCGGATGGGCGACACAATAGGATAATAATAGAGATAATAATAGAATTAAATAAGATCATTTAATTTCAACCTAAAAAAACTTATCTAGTTGAAAAAAAATTGTTTATATTTTCCCGTTATATATTGTGTATAGCCCCCGAAACAAATTAACACCCCTGAGACCCCTTTTTAAGAAGAATATTTTTAAGAATGTAAATCACCCATTTAGTCGAGTAGTTCCCAAACTTTTTTTCACCCATGAACCCCTTTTTATGGTCAAAACTTACTCACGGACCCCTTTTTATGGTCAAAACTTACTCACGGATCCCTTTTTAAAGTCAGAACTTTCCCAAGGATCCCCAAATGAAAAAGCTACGTAAATGTATAATATAAAAATAACATATTCAAAAAAGAAAACATTCTGTTGAGAAATTTTTATTGAAATTATATAACCTTTGTTTACATATAAAGTAAAATTAAAAAAAGAAATAATGAGAGAGAGACTTGGATGAATTTTTGATGAGATGTTTCGAGTGTATTTATGTCCACCTTAATGTTTGTGAGAAGCAACTTCACATCTCCAGGAGCACTAGTTTTTAGACGGTTTCTTCGAAACCATATGCTAAGTTAGGTAAAGTTTAGTTACATGTTAAAGTTGTTATGCATCCATATAATTATTCACGAATCCGTATGCTAAATATTGGTGTAGTTCACGTGATTCGACGAAATCACCTTAGCTTGGAAAAATTAAACCTTAGTGTTATAATGTCCTTTGTTTCATACACAACCCGGATGCTTTGTCGCAATGCGCTGAAACTTCAGTTTGTCAGTCATTGACTACCAAATATTACTTGCTTATACATTCTATCGTACAGTGGCGTACCGGAGAATATTAAGGCCCCCAAAACAGATTTCGGACCGTAAGCTAGATCTTACAAAGGGTATGTACATGGCGTCAATCAGGCTTTGAGCCCCTCTAGAGTCCTGCCCCCTCCCCTATCCCCCGCAATGTGGAGGTTGCGAGATGTACGTTACTCCACCGCTATCGTAAAATATATACCAGGGGTGGCGAACCTTTATGCATCAACGTGCCATTTTTTCTAAAGAAGTGTTTAATGAGGCTTAGACGTGCCGTCAAATAATTTTGACTTGTGTTTATTGGGAAAATAATAAACTAACAACACACACAAAACTCTATTTACTACGAAAAAAAACCTTTTGCACGATATAGTAATAAATGTTTTATTTATACGTGTCATTCAAATTAAAGTAACATTAGTGTGTCCTCCGTTGTTGGAGATTGGATGACGCAAATAACTTATATTAGGATTGTAAGATGGTACTTTTTGTAGAATACATGCTAAATTTGAGTTATCTGCCGAACGGTTTCTAATCAATTTCAAAATACCGTTTTACAAACGTTGTTCTGCATACAACTGTTCCAGAACTTAAAACACACACCGCTTTGTCACCTTTACAAGTATATAATGCCATGTTTCTCGGTCCACCAAATTTGAAATTCTCTGTTACTCATACTATCTTGCACTTTTTGTTCTTTTGCTTAACTAGCCATGTTAAGTAACAGTTAAAAATCGTAAATATAACACAGATAAACTTTAAAGTACAGTTATGTCGATGAACTTGACCATGCTATGCGTAGACAAACTTTACATCATAAGCAATTGTAGTCTACGACGGAACTAAGGCAAGACAAAAACAAACGAGTATACTCCCCGCCGCCCCATGGCAGATTGCTCGTAATAATTCATAGTGAACTTTGAAATAAAATACAAACCATTTTGATCATTGGCGTGTCAAAAATATTGTGTTGCGTGCCATCAATGGCAAGCGTGCCACTGTTTCGTCATCCCTGATAATATACACACACAATTTCATCCCAATTGGATAACTTCTCGCCGCATAGTGTTTTTTATGTTAGAAAGGTATAATTATACAGATGTAGAACAAAATAATTATAAATCTATGAAAGAAAATTTTTTCTCAATAGTAGAAAATGTGATAATCCCCCCTTGTCCTTAATTACAGTTTGTCTCTGACGTGGGATTCACAAATAAATGTTTTGCATAGTTCATGGGATTCCTCGTCCATTCCATGTGTGCAGAAGGAATCTTGAGCGCCGTTATAGTGATTGGAAAATGAAACCAAGTTCTTGGGGGAAAAAACTCACAAATATTCCATAACTAGCTGTTATACCCGTTCTTCGCACGGGTGAATTGAAAAATTAAACAATACAGATTGAAGGATAAAGACGTTTTTAATGAGTTAATTTTATATGGATTGCACACTAAACAAAAAAAAAGGCTTCTTGCATATCTCAGCTGAACGAAAAAAAAAGTAAAGAAAAAAACCCATGTTTGTTAAATTTTATGTATGTAGATCTAATAGCTGATAAAAAGGATTTTTTTTATTTATAACCCCCCATAATTCTCTTGTGGGTCGATTTTTGAAAACACCTTCTTAAGCTGATCTCTGATCAGCAGAAGAAACAAGTTGCTATAAATTTTGTGTAATGAACGCTTAAAATAGTGTAAATAATTTATATCTAGAAGTGTAATACGTTAACATTACTTTCTGTTGCATTTATTTTATGTTAAAATTGTAATCGGCCTCACGCTGCTGCGATCGACTTAATGCCCACCCCTGATAGTATTTCGCGGTGACACGAACGGCTTTGGAATAGTCATTCTGCCACGCCACGATTAGTCATAGCGTACAAATCTCTGTTGATATTTTTGGTAAGGGTCTATCTCTAAGGTTATCTAGTGGCCACAGTAGCATAGTGGTCAAGGTATCTGACACGGGGCCGGCATGTCATGATTGATTGATTGAATATTAACGTCGCACTGTTCAGCTACATGAGGGCTTTTGGTGACGGACTACGTAATTTTGGACCATGGTCAAGTGACGTGGACGACACCTGAGCAGCCCCCCCTCTCCTAACTACCACACCAACGGGAGAACGTTTCAGCTCTCGACAGATCTAACGTGCATCGCTGCCCTACACGGTGGGTCTTTTGTGGTACTCGGCTCGAACTCGTGACAAGTCAAGCCACGATCCGATACCTTGACCACTCGGCTACCACGGCCACCCGGTATGTCATGCCTTGTACCACTGAAGACACGCTGTGTAGGGGAGGAGCAATACACGTTAAATCTGCTGAGAGCTCAAATGTCCTCCCTTTTATGTGGTACGTAGTTAGAAGAAGGGTGTACCAGCTCAAATATAGTCCTCGTAACTTGATCATGGTTCAAAATTACGAGGTCCTTCGCCAAACGCCCTAGAGTAGCTTAACAGAGTGCGACGTAAACATTCACTTACTAAGTGTTATCTAAGGAGGTTGAATTTTTGTGCGACTTATCTGTCTACGCAACTGATTCAGAATCTCATTTATCGTATGTTGTGATGCTTGTTCATCCGTAAGAAGTGTATGTGATCACAATCCATCCTAAGCAAATTTAGTAGGTTATTTTCTTTTCTTGCAGCAACAGACGAAATTCATGTTTTTTTTTAAAAAATTATCTAGTGTCATTTGCATAAATTAATAAGTAAATTTATATTTTATGATAACTTCATTTGTTCCCTTTATTTGTAATAGCTTTCTAATGATGTATGCTCAAATTTTATAACGCTTTGTCTTATTTAACGAAATACTTCAAGAAATAACACTTATTGTTAAATTTTAGACGCTATTGTATGTAAGCGACATGATGAATTCTTTCTGTAAACCTTAAAACATACTTTAAAAATAGCTTTAAATGTTACATCATTATCAGTTTTATAATTTGATTTCATAAGAGTATTTATAATGTTGCATTTTTATATTCTTCTAAAAGAGTAAACCATGATTAATAAAGTTATTTATATCTTTATTGCCTCTCGCAACCCCCGTATCGCGTAAGAGGGGGGAACTGAATTTTGGGGGCCCCAAACCGGAATGACGACAAGTAAGTACAATTTCTAAGATCCGGTTTGGGCCCCAAACCTGACTTTGGAGGGGGGCCCTCCAAAGTCAGTCTCTGTTACGCCACTGCAAGTGTAATTTATTCTGTATTCAATTTAAAGAATAAACCTTTATTCTTTTAACTTTTCAACACGAGTGTAAAATGCATTTTCTGATTTTTTTTTAACTGATGACTCCGGGAAAGAAAATCTAAGGCAAAATAAATCTTGATATAAAAAATTTAACATTTTACCTTAACCCTATATCCGTTATAATTTTAAGCATGTTAAGAAGCTGTTATTTGAATTCATTTTGCACAGAGAAAATGCACAAATCCATGATTTCTATATTGTTCGGCTTGTAAACAGTATGCAGTGGTGTAACGTACACCCCCGCACTGCGGGGGGGGGCAAAGCTAGATTGGCGCTATTAACGTAGAATTTCACAAAATTAGCTTTACATTTTTTTAATCCAATTTTTAAGCGATTTTCAAATTGGCGATCTAACATCATTCAAAACCAAAACTATGATCGCTTATTAGATATCTCAAATCCAATAACCAAATCAAAAAACGTTTTAATTTGCTGTAATCCCCGCGATGAAAGAGGTACTTTTCTTCAGTGGGTTTACTTTCCAAACCTATAAATTACAAACAGATAAAAAGAAAGTCAGACGGAAAATTGGATAAAAGAATCCATCACTGTTTTTTTAGTATACTTCATGTTAGCGGTAGGGAGAAAAAAAGACATGTTACTTTTTACTGAAGTAGCAAAGTAACTTATTGGCGTCCTTAGCTTCACCCCCCCACCACCACATGTATTTCATTTTCATTTAGTGAACTCGTAAATAACGTACATCTGTTATGCTTTTTTCATGAAAAATAGTATTGCGATACTTGAAAACGCATAGAGAGCATTTTAAATTATTCCTTGGTCTAGATTTATGATTTAGAAACCCATATGCCCTCTGAAATTTCCGTAGATTTACGAGTATTCAATCAAATAAAGCATGATGAGAAATGCTTCACAAAATTGTTTTTAGAACATATATATTTTTATATTCAATGCTCTTCAATATAGGGAGTGTTCCTTCGCTGTTAAAACATTTTGATCTCACTTTTCTCTGTTGTAATATTAGAGCTGTTTTTTGTAAACGGAATTAATTATTCTGGTTCTTATATTGTTATTTTGTTAATAAGACAAGAAGAAACGCGGCCCTAAAATGAGTGGAGTTAAAAAAAAAACTGAGTGGCTCTCAAAAACGAAAAATTCGAAAGGAAAAGGAGTAAAATATTAGTAGCAAATATGCAAAATTGGATAACTTTTTAATATCCGCATGTTCATCATCTTGTGCAAGTGCTAGTAGTAGTATAATGCCAGGGAACATGATGAACAAGGTCAAGCTCATCCCGGGATTCATAAACGAAGAATTTGGTAAGTGATACCTTTTTTCTGTTATAAGGATCTGAAATCGAAAATATTATTTTACAGTGTTTGTGTTTTCTTAGTGTATCGTTTTTATTTAAGTTATCAGTCGACTGTTGTTAGATTTTCCATTTTTTAAATACTCTCTAATGTTAAACGTTATTTACTTTGTTTACTCAGACACAGGTTGATTTTATATTCAGTTAGAAGTTTAATATTTAAATATTTTACATGATGTGTAAAGGTACATTATGTTATGGTTTTGCAATTCTTTGTGTATATATATATATATATATCTGGCTTGGGGCCCAAGATCTGACCTTGCGGGGGGCCGAATTATTTTCCGTTACGCCACTGATAGTATGCCGTTGCCATTGTTATACAGTTCACATTCATCATACGAAAAAGAATTGTATTTCTTCCCAGAAACCACCTAATATAATCAATTTTTAAAAATATTAAGATTTTTATAAAAGTTTTTAGACTATTATCAACTCTGTTTAGTTTCAGAAGTAATATTTCCTTACTGCATGTGTACTTAAAACCATATTTGTTGCAAAAATGCCACTTGATGTTTATAATTGTTTTTATGGCAAATTCATCGGGATTTTTGAAATTTTGTGATATTCGTGATCTACATACTTTTTCTGAAAATTAGTACTTTCATAAGTTACGAGAATTTAAAAAAAAGAGGGGAAAAGCGTTAATTTAGTATAGAATAACACATTAGATAGATTGCTTCAAAGAAATTAACTACATAAAATTTGATGAAAAATTATATTTTTGCACTGTTCCCACGACCTTTCCTTAATTTCACGGTTGAATTTCATGATAACAGAAGAAGCATGATTTAATTTATATCTATAACCTACAAATGTTTTATATTTCATGAACAAGATTGTTCAATGGATCAAAATATTAATATAATTCTAAAATTGAAGTGGAAAACTGTCTTTTACTATGAATAATTAATTAAAATCTTATAAAGATATAATCACAAATATTTCTTCTTTTATTTTTAGATTTGATTATTGAAGTAAAATATTTTTTAATGAATAACAAAAAAGATCTGACGCAAAGGATCGTTAGATTTAGTGTTGGTACTTGATAAGAGGCAAGAGGGTTTAAAACAAGTAATACAAAAAAATGTTTTAAATCGATTGTTACTTAGATCAACAAAGAAAAATTTTATTTTAGCTACTTTTTATTAAAAAGTTACCATTAATATAAATATGTATATACATAGGACAGAATCCTAACATTAAGTGGTAATTAATTTGTGTTAAGAGGACTTGGTACCCTTTGAGCTGCTTTCTTTCTATATGTATTTAAAAATTATATTTTAACATTTTATATAGTATTTCTATTCATGAAAATGATACGAGATGAAATTTTTCACATACTCGTATTATTCACACAATTTTAAAAATTAAAATGTTTTGAAGAAAATTTGAAAACTTTTAAAATCCTATTCCTTCTGTAATTATTAATTTTTTGACCTGAAATTTTTTGTAATATTCTTATGGATGTTATAAGCAACTTTAGGGATCGATTTTAAAATAACTTAATTCGTTTTGAGGGAAAAAAATAAAATGTTGATATGCATGCTAAAAATCAACGAAAAAGCCAATATCTCTTACACATTTTAACTTTTTTAGAAAAAAGTATTCAGTTTATATACAGAAAAATGGATCCCTAATTTTGTTACATGCTTTGTATGCAACACACAGCAAAAAATGGAAGTGATTGGTAAATAGTTGTGGAAGGAGTAGCATTTTGAATGCACTAATGTTTCGAAAAACACAAACTGAGCAAAACCACTTTAAAGTTTATAATTCTGAAAAAAATTATAATAAGCTTAAATAAACTTAATATACCCTTTAAGATACTTGTTATATATTTTTCTTGAAAATAATTGCATTTTCGTATTTTTTCAACCCATACATTTTTATAAATGATCAATTTTAAGAAGGTATTAATTGCACAAGAAAATTGTTAAAAAAAAATTTTTTTTCCGTCACGGCAGAAAGTTTAGCTTTTTCTTCACATAATATTGAAGTATTACATTTGTATGAAAAACATATCAGGAATAAGAACTGAAATTATGAAATTATTAATATAAAATGTCTTAATTCAAAAATTTTACATGCGCACATTTCACAAAGAAGAAAAACTACATTATTGTATTGCCTCGAAAATATTCTGCTTTATATATTACACATCCTTTTTTATAGTTATTATTCCTCTTTATAAAACAGATTTTTTATCATAACACTTTTTTAGCTTTTTATTCTAAAAAGGGGGCGTGACCGAATTGCCTAATTTGTTTTCAAATGAAGTTTTATTCAACTTCTAACTTTCCGACTTGTACAAATGATGTAGCAATCGAAAGATAATAATGCAAAGAATAAGATTAAATAAAAAAACGATACGTCGGTCATTTTTGGGGTACCAAGTCCTCTTAACCATCATTAAAGTATTGTATTGTCATCCAAAACAATCGTGTATATAAAATTTCAGTTCAACTGAATGCTTTAAAAAGTGAGAAAAAACATTTTCAAGTTTTGACATAAGTCGCCAAAAATGATGCCAAAGTGGCTGTATTTGTAGTTATTTAAAAAATTAGTTTTAATCAATTAATGTTTATTAATTATAATTAAATTATTGTGTTGTCATCCAAAATAAATCATGTATGTAAAATTTCAGCTCAATTGAACACTTTAAAATGCATTTTATTAACGATTGAAAATTCCACGAAGATAAATAAATATAGAGAGAGCGTGAGCTGTAATAGTAGAAATTGAAAAAGAATTACCATATTTACTCAAACCTAAGCCGCCCCATGTTTCCAGTGTAAATGCTACTGTTAATAGGATGCGGCTTAAAATCGAAGGCAAAACATATGTTAGATGCAAAAATTGAGTTTCAACCCTTTTCAAAAGGAAAAATGTAACCATCCTTTCTGGCCACTTGCAACGATAACTTATCCCATTCCGCAATTTCCCAGCATTTAATCTATCCTAAACATCATTGTTCTCTCGTTGTTAGGAAATTTTTTTGTATGCGCTTTCACCGATCACCTAAACATCAAATATATCGATAATAGCATCAGGACGAGTTCACTATGATGCAAGTATGGAAAAGGGGTTAATTTATATACTGAACAATGCTGAAACAGAGCAACGCAGTGTTTCTCAAACTGTGGGGCGCACCCCCTGGGGGAGGCGCGATAAACATACAAAGGGGGCGCGAGCATATCGAAAATAAAAGATTTAAAAAATTCATTTACTAGAATGAAGTAAAACAAAATACTTTCTGACATAATAAAAAATATACACATTTACACGAAAATAATATATATATATATATATATAAATTACCTGCGATTTTACATCATCAAAAATAAAAGCTTCTACTTCAAAACCTCATTTTTTAGCTATCTTTGATACTATAACCAAATAAAAAACGTTTTATGCGATTTGCTGTAATCCCATGATGAGAGATATTTTATTACGTTTTCTTTTCAAAGCGAAAATGCTTCTCTTTCAGAGGAAAGACAAAACCCAGAGCCATAATCAAAAAAAATTTTAGGAAGATAAAAAGTTCATCACTGTTATATACAGAGTGTTTTTTTCCAGGTATAGAAGTTTAAGTTGGCATTACTTTCCAAGATGGCGACCGATTTAACAGCTGTCAAGTGATTTATTCTCAGTTTGGTTTGGCAATTCATCATGAATAGACTCCCGCCTGAACAACGCTTTCAAATTGTGCAATTTTATTTCGAACATAATGGTCGATTTTCATAAGCGGATTTTGTTTAGCGATGAAGCGCACTTCTGGTTGAATGGCTACGTCAACAAACAAAACTGCCGCATTTGGAGTGAAGCTAATCCACAAGTGTATGTCGAAACACCGTTACATCCAGAAAAACTGACTGTTTGGTGCGCTTTATGGGCTGGTGGAATCCTTCTTCAAAAACGATGAAGGCCACAACGTTACAGTCAATGGTGATCGGTATAGAGCCATGATTACTAACTTTTTCATTCCTGAATTGAACAATCATGATGTCCAGGAGCTGGGGTTCCAACAAGACGGCGCAACATGTCACACAGCTCGTGCCACAATCGATTTATTGAAAGACACGTTTGGTGACCGCCTAATTTCACGTTTTGGACCTGTGAATTGGCCTCCAAGATCTTGTGATTTAACACCGCTAGACTATTTTTGTGGGGCTATGTAAAGTCATTGGTCTATGCGGATAAGCCACAAACGCTTGACCATTTGGAAGACAACATTCGCCGTGTTATTGCCGATATACGGCCACAAATGTTGGAAAAAGTCATCGAAAATTGGACGTCCAGATTGGACTACATCCGAGCCAGCCGTGGCAGTCCTATGCCAGAAATCATATTTAAAATGTAATGCCACAAGATTATCTTTCGAATAAAAAAAATTCATGTCAATGTTCATGTCATCGTTGTTTTATTGCAATTTAAAGTTCTATACCTCTCAAAAAAACACCCTTTATTATTGCCATCAGCTGTAGACAGCAGAATGTATTTGCTGCGGTTTGACCTTCGAGCTTACTTGTACGGTTAGTTACGTCCCTGCTCTTATGTATTTATTTTTTCGTTTAGGGAAGTTTGAAGGATTACTAAGCCAAGCATAATGAAAAAACATTTTGCATATTTTTTTAGAACATCCATATTGTAATAAATACACTTTTAATCCGGAAGCGGTCACACCGAGCACAGAGTGCACGAAATCGGTAATTCTGGCAAAACTGTTTAATTGTTACCAATGGCCCTGACACACTATCCTCCTGTTTGACAATCTTAACGTGAACTAAAACATATTTGTCACATATCTCCCTCTTTTTTGGGAGTGACCGACGTTTTTTTACGATCTTAAGGTACTTGTTTTGTCTGAGTTCCCGGTGTGATAACTTTTTTCCGAAATATTTTCTGTGTCCTTGAAAGTAGGTGAGTATCTTTTCTCTTAATTAAATTATTCACTGGAATTACGATTTTTATTGTGTATTACAAAAACAATTATAAAAAAAGGATTGGGGTGACTCAATAACCCCGCTCGACCATTAGTATCGAGTGTGCGCCTGCTCCAGGGCTAAAACATGTTGAAGTCTTTTCGCTTTAAATATTAAAAATAATACAATTATTCTTCATCAGAATTTTTTTTTATTGTTCATTATTCAGCATCAATTCTAAATGCTAATTCTTTGAGGTTTAAAATTACAGTTCGCTCAAAACTAATTATAATTTGAGCAATCATTTTAAAAAAATCATTTTACATTTTTGTAAACATTGTCGCACACTTGGCTTTACTCTCCTTACAATTAAGCGATTATATCAATAATGTTTTATTTTCTTATAAATGAACTCGTGCAAATAGCGGGTACTTCAGCCGGTATACTTTTAATGTATCAGTGCTGCACAGAGTATTTTATAATTAATTAGTTAATACTAAATTAAGAACAAGTTTAATAAGTATTAGCGACTTCCATGGGCTTGTCTTACAGAGCAAAGTTTTTCAAAGGAATGCTTATGATTAGAAATTGACCCTCTGAGTTCTTTTTCTACATTTAGCTGATATCTATATTTTGTCTTCTAAGCAACCACCGCATTTTGCGATATTTTCCAATTTAAAAATTAGAGAAAGGAAAAATAACATAATAATTATCCTATTACTTAATTTTTTTTTGCTTAAAAGTAACATATACAAAATTTAATACTTATGTCATGAATTTGTAAGTTTTATAATAAAGATTGTTGCTTTAGCGTGAAAGTGCATTATTATTGCATTCAGTACATTATTAATGCACTGAATAATTATTAATGTACTGATAAAAATTGTGATTGAAAGGGGGGGGGTGTCAATATTGAAAGTTTGAGAAGCACTGTAGTAACGTCACTGAAAATTTAACACGATAAAACAAATATACGTCAATGGCGTAAACCAAATTATATAATTTTTTCTTGTTAATATTCAACAGTCTAATAATTCTTTTACATTCTTCTATACTACATTCTTTCAAAAAATGTGGCTTAAAAAATGCATCGGCTGGCTTTGAAGACGACATCATATGGGAAAATGGTGACGCTGGCAACGATTCTGAAGTCAGTTGTGACAATGAGAGTGACGAATCATTTTCGAAACATATATGATACTAGCGACAACAGTAATTATAGGTTCATGTATGTATTTGAAAGTTTTTAATGTCGGTTAAATAAATTAATTATTGACTTTTAATATTTATCAATAATTCAAATAAGTATCGGATATCGACTAACCTTTTGCGCAATTTTTTATTTTTCTCAAAATCGAGTAGAGAATTTGGGGTGTGGCTTAGAATCTATGGTGATTTAGATTCGAACAAATACGATATACTATTTAAAATGTTAGAGAAAATTTATCAATTTCTGAAAAAAAATACCCTTTGTGAAAATATAATTCTATTCCAAAGTACATTTTTATAACATTATTTGTTACTCTTCCAATACTGAAAAAAATACTTACTAAGGAAATTACATCCTCATCTTAATGAGCACTTAATTAATAAATCAAGAACAAAAATAAAGTATTAAAATATTTTTCTTTCATCAAAATTAATAATAATATTATTCAAGCAATGAAATGTAAAAAAAGAAAAAGAAAGCGAACAAGAAGAATTGGGTCAGAGAGCCACCTACGAACACAATGGCAGAAGTCAGGTAATTAGTTTTAGCAAGTGAAAGATGCTACGAAGAGGAAGTAAAAAACAAAATACAAAAGTGTCATCAAAGACGAAGAGGTAAAAAAAGGAAGAAATGTAGGAAGAAAGAAAATAGAATGGAACGGAAGAAAAACAAAACATGTTTTAGAAATAAAACATTTCGAATTCAAACATCTTTTTCCTTTTTTTTTTTTTTTTTTGAGCTTTGTAATAATCTAAAACATATGAATAACCCTTTATCTACCGCATTATGATTTACTGTCTTTTTTTCGCGTAATATTTTTTAGAGTCACTACGTTAATATAAATAAAACACTCAACTTTTTGGGAATTTTAATCCGCTAGAGCGCTAACTCATTAAATTGGTACTTTAAAGTACCGTCGGTACACGGAGGTTTAAAATATTTTCATAACACAAAATGACCGCACTGCTTTTTAACGGACAAAGGCCACTACTTTAAGCAAGATGTCAAACATTAAAATGCGTTTTACTCAAAATGTTTTTTTTAAATGCTCAAACGGGGACAGCGTTGGCTCAAAAAGTTTTGAGAATAATTAACTGAAATTTTTCGTGTATGTTCTGTATAATAGTAGAAGTGGTTTAACCTTCAGATTTATCAACCACCCTTTTATTACAAAATTTACAGTCCCTTATGTGAATAAAATCACTCTTTTTTTCTTAAGCAATTTCATATAACAAAGATAAAATTTTTTGTAAAATTAAAATATCTCTTACCCTGAAGATCATTTCAAAAATGAATAGCAAAGCAACGCATCAAAATTGAAAAATTGAAAATTTGTTCATAAAATTTTTGTTCAAAACGGACCCTGTTTATGTAATTTTTAGTCAATTTTTACCCATTTTTTCCCATTTTAGTAATAATAATTTCTTTTTCTCTTCTTAATTTTAGCATATTTTTTTTTAAAAATGTACTAAAGAAATGTAAAAACCACAAAAAAATCACTATATCTATTTTTTTAAAAAAAAGTTCTCGCAAGTAGTCAGATATCCTAGCATTTACCATTCAGAGCATCACAGTTAAATTTATAATTTTTTTATAATGCATTGAAATAGAGATATTTCATTTGAGTTGTCATGGTCAAGTTTTGGGTATAAAAAAGTGGCCATGGGCTCAGCAATTTTGTGAGAACCATTGATATAAACTAATAAAAAAACATCTTTGTAAAAAATGGTTCAAAAAAGTATGCCAGACTTTGTAAGGTTCTCTTATCCACGCCTCGAGATGTGGGAAGAAGGGAAGGAGACTCGCCATATCCAAAATTACTTAATTTTATCACACAATCAACAACACAAGTTCAAGCAATCTAAAGTTAGAGATGCTCCCTATTTAAAGTAATGCGTATATAAATAACGAAGTATGAGAGAAGCCTTTGAATAACAGAACACTTACTTCAGGTTGTTTCAGAATTCCGTTTTGCACACGGTGTTCTGCATATAACTGTTCCAGATCATAAAACACACACCACTTTGTCGCCTTTATTAATAATTCCATATTTCTAGATACAGAAGTTTGAAATTTTCAGTTATATTTACTATCTTACACTTTCTGTTCCTTTGCTGAATTAGCCTTGTTAAATAACAGTCAAAAATCTCGTAAATATAACACAAATAAACTGTAAAATACAGTTGTGTCGACGAAATTGACAATGCTATGTGTAGACAAATTTTGCATCATGAGCAACTATAGTCCAAGACGTAACTAAGGCAATAACTAAGAAACAAAACAAACGAGTGCGCTACACGCGACCGATCACTGACGTTTGTTCGTAATATTTCATAGGGAATTTTGTTATTTTGAAATAAAGTTCAAACTATTTTCATCGCTGGCGTGCGCAAAATATTGTGTCGCGTGCCATGCCACTGGTTTGCCATCTTTGGCCTAGACTGTATATAGCCTAATTTAAATAATCACGTTCTCTTCTTCAGAGGGTTCGTTTCAAATAAAATAGTTTTAAGAGACCAAAGATTTCCCAAAAGGGCTTGTTATTAGGAAGGACGCGGGTAGAGTGGTCACAACATCTTTTATATTTCCTATTGTTTACTACTTATTCCCCATTTATTCGTAACAGGTAAACCCAAATATCAAAACTAGACAAATCTGATTTACATGAAAAATTCATTGTGCGCTGATGAGGAATATGTTTTTTATTCCATATCTCATTTTACTCTCAAAACTGCACAATTTGTTCTTTTATATTTAGACAAACCAAGCGGGTAATCAAATTTTGTCCAAAGATAAACGACCTGCTATCCGTTCCTCATGAAGAAGAAGAAAGTAAAAAAAGAAAGAGGTTAAAGCACGCTTCTCTAAAAGGTCAAAAAGAACGATGTCAGTTGCACGAGAAAGTTTTTAGGAGAAAGGTTTTTCACATTCAAAAAAAGAAAAGAAAGAAAAAGACTTACAGTTATATATATATAAATAAAACAAAAAAGGGTCATCATGTTAATACGTTTTGAGTGCTCAGCTGGTATAAATCCACAAGCTCCAACAACAATGAAATACAGGCATGGAAGCTGAATATTCCTGGTTATATCCAAAGCTATAAATAACTGGATTATGAAAGTTGAAATTAAAAGCTCGATTTTCTGTCGTATATAAGCGTTTACATCAAAAATTCATGTGAATATTATTTTTAGAAGATAAATTGAAAACTTGTCTGCTTTAGTCGACAGAAGAAAATATGTGTCATTAGCAAACAATATCTTATTCTTCTGCAATAGAAAGTAGAGTTGACAGTTTTTTTTAACATATTTAAGGAGAAGCCCCCCAATTTTTTTTGTTTTGTGAGTATATTTAATATTGTAATAGTACAAAAAATAAATAATTAAAATCATAATCTTTATTGAAGTACTACGCATATTTGTGTGGAGTTTATTTTTCCATTTTGACCATCTCTTCTCTCTATAAATACTCTCGCAAGTTTAAACTCGTATATTTGGAGATTTTAGTTTAAATATAAAAGTATTTTATTTTTATAAATTAAATTCGTACTTACCAAATAGCGTCACCGCAGCAAAATTTGCTCTACAAGAATTGCGCAAAAATATCAAAACAACAAAAAGCTTTATACGCGTTTTACTTAAACAAGAAACTATGTTAAATTTTGATGGAAAATGGCACGATTCGCCTGGCGCAAATTTGGCTGCAGTGACGTTAATACATAAGTATGAGGATAACTCTCAAATTTTTGAGATTTTCAAAGACAAAAAGTTACAAAAATAAATTATTAGTTTAATTTGAAAATACAAATTATTTTAACACAGCAGACGATTTTTTACTGACTTACTTCAAGTTGCTTAGCCTGGAATAAATTTTACACAGAAGAGAAAATGGAGTTAACACGAGAACATTATCTTACTATGATTTACCGTGATTTTAAAACGAGATTAAATCAAGACTAATGCGTTCAACGGCTGTAATTAGCATTTGGTGATGAGTCTCCTTGAAGGTTTCAAGAAATTTTCAGAGATCTTAATTCTCTTCAGGTTAAAGAGCACATAAGAAGTCCGCGGTCGGCAGTAATCCCAGATAATGTGTCTGTCATATGAAAAATGCTAATGGGTGATAACCGCTGCACCTACCAAATGATACAGAAGGAGCTTAATATTGAATCCGAAATTATTCATGAATTCTCATATGAAAAAATAGTTTTTCTTCCCATTGGGTTCCCCATAGTCTAACCGAGTACCAGAATGAGAAGCGTGTCAGAATCAGTAAAGAAACCCTTAAGGTTTAACTACGTTTGGAACCGTGATTTTAAAAAGGCGCATAAATGGATAATTTTCATGATATTTAGAGTCACTTAAATTAAAACACATGTATAAAATTGTTTTAAAGGACATTTTGACAAAAAAAAAAAATTATTTAAATACAATATTTCAGCTAAAAATTAACTTAGAATAACCTTTTTCCAAAATATTCTCCTTTTGTGAAAAATGCTTGTGTTATAATAACATTCTGTCTGTATATAGCTCAGACCTCTGTACGGAGGCTCAACTACAATTTTTGAAAACTTCACATTATTTTCAGAGTTACAACTATTTGAAATACTTATCGGCGTTTTTTTCTTAAAATTTCTCCACTCGGTTGTCGTAAAACATGGATAAACCCACTTCTATGCTATACATTTCAAAAATTCCAGTTGAAACTCTTTACAGAGGTCTGTGTTATATACAGGCAAAATATTATTGTAATAGAAGTCTTTTTCGCAAAAGGAGAATATTTTGAAAATGGGTCATTCTATGTTAATTTTTTGTCAAAATATTGTAGTTAAATAATTTTTTATTGTAATACTATTCTTAAATTAATTTTATATCCATTTTCTAATCTAAGTGACACTAAATATGAAAAATATTATTCATTTATACGCTTTTGCAAAATCACGGCTCCGAACGTAGTCGGAAACCTTAAATTGCTAAATGATAGGGTTCGGCATCATTTCTAAATTTGTAACGGGTGATGAAACGTACATACCGTTTTCTGACATTCCAAAATGTCAAAAAGGCAAAGTATGAGTCTTTTAAGATGATTCCACACAGATAATGGTGAAAAGACAACAAGCAATGAAAAAAGTAATGAATGCCATTTTCTTCAGAGGTACGAGATTAGTTAAAGCCATCAAGTTTGAAGGACAGAAGACAGTAACAGTAAACTGATATACAACTAAATGTTTTCCAGATGTTCCCCAAGAAGTGAATGTTAGGGTTCTAGTGCTTTACCATGACATTGCATCTTCCCATACAGCCGGATTAACAGTTGTGTTTCTTAAACAAAAACAAATTAAAGTGACAGAACATCCACCTTATTCTCCGGATCTAGCTATGTGTGACTTTTGGTTATTTTTTAATATAAAAAGGAAATTACGTGGATGTCATTTTCATTCAGAAGAAGAGGTTAATATAGCTATGAACATTTTTTTCATCAATTACAAGAAATGAATGGTTTGAGGCATTTAATCGTGGAAAATTTGTCTACAAAAGTGCATTGATGTTGGAGGAGACCGCTTTGAACACGCCTAAAATTTTATAAATATATCTTTAAAAACGAAGATGTATCTCTCTCTCTCTCTCTCAAAAATATCAGAAAGATCCTTGTATCATTAAATCTAATCGCATGGCATCACGTGGTTTTTTGTTATAATAGCTTCTCCAGAAATTGTAATATAAATTTTAAAAATCTTATGAACAAATTTTTGTATAAAATTTGGTAAAAATGAGTAGATTTGTTTGTGGTGAATGTGAGTCAGTTTAGTGGTGAATATGAGATAAATATCTCTTAAGAATATCTTCCAAAACAACATTTTATTTACAACACATTAACTAATTGAGATTCTATTCTTTTGCCAGAAAAAACATTTTACATTAGAAAAAAATATATAAATTACAAAATAAATCTTCTGCTAAAAATAATATTTGGCGAATAAGAATTAGACTATAATTAAAATATTAATACACACATGTATGATTATTTAATGAACAAATAATTAATTATTAAACAATCAATCAATTAATAATTAATAAATAAATAATAATTAAGTTCCTTTTAATAATATTTTTATATATGCAAAAAATTCTTTTAATTTTAAATTAAATCAGTTACCAAGATAAAAAATGCAAGTGTTAAATTTTCTATATATAAATGCTTAGACGTTTTTAGGTAATCTATTGAAATTTGCATTTTTGAAAGATATGAAAAGATACCCATGAAATTATTTACCATTAAAATCATTATGGAAAATTATGAGTAATAAGAACTACATGTAGAAGATCCCAAAATGGTCTACTACTGAAATAATAGATACAAATTACATGGCAGATTTTATTTTACAAGTAATCTGTAAATTAAAAAATCTTGTCACTTTGGTGGTTTTTTCAAAATATTCTGAAAAACTCTGCCTTTATTATTGACTAAAAATTCTAAACATTTAATAAAATTCAGGAGTCGCGAAATCATAAGGCAACTTCAAAAATTCTGTTACATGTCGAGGATTACTCTGTTGAAGAATTTTCTTTCTTCACAGCAGCCATGAATTCAAATTTTCGGCTTAAACTTTGTAAATAAAAATAATCTTGCTTGGTTTCTTTTTAATCTTCATGTACGTGTAACGTGACCATTTAATCTTTCTTTGAACACGGGTCTACTAATTTCAGAAAAAGGTATGCTCAGTTAAGGAAACGAATATTTATTTAAAATTATTTTTATGTATTAATGAGAAAAAAAAACATAAGAAAAAAATATTTGGTCAGGAGCATAAGGCTTCATAAGTAGACTGATGTCTAAAACTTAAGGTGCAACACGTTTTCTGAAGCTTGCCACCAAAAGAATGGCAGTAACAATAAAATTTATAAGCTATATCAACGTTTCTTGAATTGTGGTACGTGGACCCTCGGGAATCCCCAGCGTCCTTCGATGGTGTCCGCGGACTTTCATTTAATGTTAATATTTCCCTCTTTTATGAACTCTCAAAGGCTTCGAGAAAAAATGAAAATATATGTCATTTAAGGCTAGAGCCAGTGGCGTAACGTACATCCCCGCAACCCCCGCACTGCGGCGGGGGGGCAAGGCTTCTAGGGGGCCCAAAGCTAGACTGACACCATTAACGTAGAATTTCACAAAATTAGCTTTACATTTTTTTTAAATCCAATTTTTAAGCTATTTTCAAATTGGCCATCTAACATCATTCAAAATCTAAACTTTGATCGCTTATTAGATGTCTTAGGTAGGGAGAAAAAAAAGACATGTTACTTTTTACTGAAGTAGCAAAGTAACTTATTGGCGTCTTTAACTCTATCCCCACCCCACCTTTATTTCATTTTCATTTAGCGACCTCGTAAATAACGTACATCTGTTATGCTTTCTTCATGAAAAATAGTATTGCGATACTTGAAAACGCATAGAGAGCATTTCAAATGATTCCATGGTCTAGATTTACGATTTAGAAACCCATATGCCCACAGAAATTGCCGTAAATTTATGAGTATTCAATCAAATAAAGCGTAATGAGAAATGTTTCACAAAATTGTTTTTAGAACCACTTCAATATAAGGAGTGTTCCTTCGCTGTTAAAACATTTTGATCTCATTTTTCTCTCTTGTAATATTACAACAGTTTTTTGTAAACGGAATTAATTATTCGGGTTCTTATATTGTTATTTTGTTAATAAGACAAGAAGAAACGTGGCCCTAAAATGAGTGTAGATAAAAAAAAACTGAGTGGTTCTCAAAAACGAAAAATTCGAAAGGAAAAGGAGTATAATATTAATAGCAAATATGCAAAATTGGATAAATTTTTAATATCCTCAAGTTCATCATCTTGTGCATGTGCTAGTAGTAGTAATGCCAGGGAACTTGATGAACAAGGTCAAGCTCATCCCGGGATTCATAACGAAGAATTTGGTAAGCGATACATTTTTTTCTATCATAAGGACCTGAAATCGAAAATATTATTTTACAGTGTTTGTGTTTTTCTTAGTGTATCGTTTTTATTTAAGTTACCAGTGGACTGTTGTTAGATTTTCCATTTTTTAAAGGCTATAAATACTCTCTAATGTTAAACCTTATTTACTTTGTTTACTCAGACACAGGTTGATTTTATATTCCATTATAAGTTTAATATTTAAATATTTTTACGTGATGTGTAAAGGTACATTATGTTATGGTTTTGCAATTCTTTATATATATATATATATATATATATATATATATATATATATATATATATATATCCGGCTTGGGGCCCAAAATCTGACCTTGCGGGGGGCCCAATTATTTTCCGTCTCGCCACTGGCTACAGCTCTAAATTACCCCCAATTAAAAACTCTATTCGAGTATATTTCGATCAAGAATATTAATTCACTTTTTCATTCTTGGCGACTGCGTAGCCAGTATTACAACGTAATATTTCCTAAAAATAGTGGCAACACCTACGTGCAAGGATTAATAACCATTTGAAGTAGATGTGTGAAGAGGATGGTCTCACATCAGTAGAACAGTAGATAAAAATTTCCATAGAAACAGCTTTGAAATTGGTTTACACGAATACGTCCCTTTCGAACTTTAGGAATCCCTTACAGGAAAATTCTTCCGAGTTGTCTATGAAAGCTCTGCAAGTTCTGGTGCCTTTCCAAATTACTTATTTATAAGAAAGAACATTTTCAGCTCTTCTTTATCTTAAAAATAAGTACACAGTGGCGTAACGGAAAATAATTGCCCCCCTCGCGCAAGGTCAGATCTTGGCCCCCAAGATACACAAAGAATTGCAAAACCATAACATAATGTACCTTTACACGTCACGTAAAAATATATTTACATATTAAACTTATAACTGAATATAAATCAACCTGTGTCTGAGTAAACAAAGTAAATAACGTTTAACATTAGAGAGTATTTAAAAAATGGAAAATCTAACAACAGCCGACTGATAACCTGGTAACTTAAATAAAAACGATACACTAAGAAAAACACAAACACTGTAAAATAATATTTTCGATTTCAGATCCTTATAACAGAAAAAAGGTATCACTTACCAAATTCTTCGTTTATGAATACCGAGATGAGCTTGACCTTGTTCATCATGTTCCCTGGCATTAGTACTACTAGAACATGCACAAGATGATGAACTTGCGGATATTAAAAATTTATCCAATTTTGCATATTTGCTATTAATATTATACTCCTTTTCCTTTCGAATTTTTCGTTTTTGAGAGCCACTCAGTTTTTTTTTAACTACTCATTTTAGGGCCGCGTTTCTTCTTGTCTTATTAACAAAATAACAATATAAGAACCCGAATAATGAATTCCGTTTACAAAAAGCAGTTCTAATATTACAAGAGAAAAAAGTGGGATCAAAATGTTTTAACAGCGAAGGAACACTCCCTATATTGAAGTGCATTGAATATAAAAATATATATGTTCTAAAAATAATTTTGTGAAGCATTTCTTATTGTGCTTTATTTGATTGAATACTCATAAATATACGGAAATTTCTGTGGGCATATGGGTTTCTAAATCATAAATCTAGACCATGTAATCATTTAAAATGCTCTCTAAGCGTTTTCAAGTATCGCAATACTATTTTTCATGAAAAAAGCATAACAGATGTACGTTATTTACGAGTTCGCTAAATGAAAATGAAAACATGTGGTGGTGGTGGGGGGGGCTAAGGACGCCAATAAGTTACTTTGGTACTTCAGTAAAAAGAGTAACATGTCTTTTTCTCTCCCTACCGCTAACATGAAGTATACTAAAAAAACAGTGATGAATTTTTTTATTTTTCTAGCATATTATCCAATTTTCCGTCTGACTTTCTTTTTATCTGTTAGTAATTTAGATTTGGAAAGAAAACCCACTGAAGAAAAGTATCTCTTTCGTCGCGGGGATTACAGCAAATTAAAATGTTTTTTGATTTGGTTATTGGATCTAAGATATCTAATAAGCGATCAAAATTCTGATTTTGAATGATGTTAGATCGCCAATTTGAAAATTGCTTAAAAATTGGATTTAAAAAAAAAATGTAAAACTAATTTTGTGAAATTTTACGTTAATGGCGTCAGTCTAGCCTTGCCCCCCGCAGTGCGAAGGTGTACGTTACGCCACTGACAAACCATCTGAAAAGCGGAGGAGTGAACTGCAGATTTTAAATATTACACTTGATGTAACAGCACTTGCAAAAGAAATTCAACACCTTTTTTAATTAAAAATTTTAATTAACACAGTTGAGTACGATACTTATTTAATTTAAATTAGTATTTTGTAATATTTTTATATATAATTAAATGCTTACTGTTTTTAAAGGAAAAAAGGAAGAGTTAAAAAATTCTATAGGGGGTAGCAGAAGCAGTCTTAGAATTATATTGAGGAACCTTTAAATCACACACATCTTGGGGTCCGCTATGTCAGACAGATGCGTAAAGGTGGGCCGCGTTGATCAAAAGTTTCAGAACCACTGGTTAATATGAATGGTAGTAATGCGCTGTAACACATTTTATGCAGAAAACGGTATTCATTATTTTCATTGGAAAGAAATGGTAATTTAATAAAAATGGGAAAAGTTGAGCAAAACTCTAACCTTTACAGTTTTGTAAGTATATTTTGTACTTGATTGCTGATCTCCAGTGGCAATTAATAACTCGTTAATAATATCTAGGAGAATCTAAAGGAAGTAGTTTAATCGATTTGTTAAAATGGCAGGAGTTTGGATGGTCACAAGCTGATGCTACTAGACGCCTCAATATGGCTTTCAGTGTAGTTCAACGAGTGTGGCATCAAATTAAATATAAAGATTTTGTGTCTATATAGAAGTAACGTTCCAGGTCATTCATAAGTTACAACATCTATGGGCGACCTTTTTCAAGCTCAATCGGCTGAAGGAGGAAAAGCACTACCGGTTCCACCAAGGACAATAATCTTTGCTGTGGTGTGAGGACGCCTTCCCAATGCAAAGCGAACAGTTGCGTGTGCCCCCTGAGTCTTTGACAGAAATGAGCCCTTTTTATGTCGGAAAAGGGAGCCTACTTCATAGACCAGACAGCAATGGACTTCTATACTCTTCACATATGAGTCCAGGCTCACAATGAAAAGTGAGTCAAGTTGTTTACTGATTTGTAGGAAACGACGCACCATCAATCATAACCAACCCGTCAATGTTGAAAGACACACTTACAAAAATGGTGGAATCAGGGTTTGGGCAGAGATCTCTCTCGGTGATCTTATTGAACTATGGTGGAACTCTCTGAGACTAGTTTGAGATATTGGGAAACGATCCTTAATCAGTTGTCTGAGAATATATCGCAAATATTGGTAATGAACTCATTTTGTAACAGATGATAATGCACAAGTTCACCGAGCAATGTTTGTTGAGGACCACATTGAGGATCGCGGTTTGGAGAAAATAGTATGGCCAGCTAAACTCTAGATAGATGGGAATGCGATAGAACCTAATTGCGACTGCCTGAGTAGACATGTAAAACTGCTTTAAGTCATTTTTCAAGGTTGTTACAGGAACTAGAACAACGAATACTCAATGTCTGATCTTCACTTCTCATTTCGGTGTCCGTCAACTTAATTGGCAGCATGGAAAGTCGATGCCAAGAAAGTATTGTAGTTAGGAGTGAACCCATTGCGTGTTAGACACCATTTTTGTGATGTTTCTAAATAAAACAATGATGTGGTGCTTTCTCCATTTCAACTTTTCTGCCAAGAAGGGCTTTTTTTGTGAAGTATATTTGTGTTAAGCATATACAAATTTATGTTTTGCATTTAATAAAAAACTGATTAGTGCGCATTACGTCCATCTTGTTTCTATGTTCATTCATTTTCAAATAAGACATAAAAGAAAAGGGCGGTACCTTAGTTTCTGGGGAACAGTATATATTTGGTGTTAATTTCAGAAAATGAAAATTTTTAGCCAAAATTTATTGTGTCTTTATTATTAAAATAAGCACTTCTAATCCATTTGCGTGTTTTAAAGACTTATTATACATGCTAACATGCCTTCATTTGTTGTAACGCGTACCACAGATTCTTGGTAATCCTTAAGAAAGGTAATTTTAAGCGTACTTGCTCTTCTTTTATAGGGAAATTGAAACAGTTAAGAACGAAGTAATACATTATTTTGTTTGGGAGAGCGGCAACAATATAACTCTTGTTCCTGTTTTTTTATTGAATCGACTGCATCGAATTTTTACTATATTGGTTTTGTATTGTTTTTCTAAACGTTATATGATTTTGTTGCTAATAGATTTATGAAAGGAAAATTTGAAATTACTGTTAACATGTGCTCCTTGGAATAAGGATATGATTGCTATGCTACCATACACAACGGGCTTTTTGCATGCTTTTTTTTTCTTTTCTCTTTTTGAAGTTAGTGAGCTGATATATTTTTTGGCTGTGCCTAGGGATAACGAGAAATGTTATTTACTGGGCCTATCAGAGTAGGTGTGCTGCGGGTGTCCCGAACACGGCCGTCCAAAACAAGGAACAGCCGCAGGCCGCATACAGTTCCATCAATCAAGCCAAACTTCTCACGAATTTCACAAAATAAAACTTATAATAAGTCGAATAAATATGCTGAACTTTAAACAGTGATCGAAAAACCAAAATAGGGTTCGATTTCCCGATAACATAGCATAGTTTAAAAAATAGAATGTTTGTATACAGTGTATTGGCCACAGGGACGTCAAGACTCTGTGGTCCTAGGCCCAGATAGATTTTAAAATATTTTGAGTTCTTGGGCACCTATGAAAAAGTAGGGCCCTACCAGAGATATTTTACGTAGAAGGTATAAATCATGTTTTGTTAAATATTCGCTCAAAAGGTAATTTGTGACAAATAAATGTGCAAGACTCAAAAATCTAGGCACCGATGGCCGCATTTCGACTAAATGAGATGAATGATTGTTTATAGTATTAGGCTTAGGTCTAGACATGTGTGGATGGCGGTCATTACATAGTGATACAGTCTCGTCACTCTTGCCAGTTGACACGGAGTTTGAAATGCCTTGTTTTTCAGAAAATATGTACGGGAATAATAGAATAGAATAGAAATTGTAATTAATAGAATAGAATAGAAATTGTAATTAATAGAATAGAATAGAAATTGTAATTAATAGAATAGAATAGAAATTGTAATTAATGGAATGAAATAGAAATTGTAAGGAATGGAATGGAATAGAAATTGTAAGGAATGGAATGGAATAGAAATTGTATGGAATGGAATGGAATAGTATATTCAATACGCATTACGGAAAATTGAAAACTTTGAATTTAATAGCCTTCCAATTTAGAAAAACCGAATAGAGGAAAGAAGTGACTTTTGTGTCTATTTGCATTTTTATTAATGTTTTATTTTTTAATTCCTACTATTAGCTCACCTCCCTATATATTTATTTATTTATCTTCGTGGAATTTTCAATCGTTAATAGAATACATTTTAAAGCGCTCAATTGAGCGGAAATTTTATATACATGATTATTTTGGATGAAAATACAGTAATTTCAATTATAATTAATAAATATTAATTGATTAAAACTAATTATTTAAAGAATTACAAATACAGCCACGTTGGTTTTATTTTTAGCGACTTAGCGACCCTTTTGATGACTTGTGTCAATACTTGAAAAGGTTTTTTTCTCACGTTTTAAATCATTCAGTTGAACTTAAATTTTATAGACACGATTCTTTTGGATAACAATACGATACTGTAATGATAATTAATAAAAATTAATTACCACTTAATGTTGAAATTCTGTCATACGTATATACATATTTATATTAATTGTAACTATTTAATAAAAAGTAGCTAAAATAAAATGTTTCTTTGTTGATCCAAGTAAGAATTGACTTAAATTTTTTTTTTACATTACTTGTTACAGTTATATCGGTAGATAAGTTCATAACATCAACTTTCAGTATTGGTTAAAATGTGAAAAATTATCTAGAGATACGGTATATTAGGTTTTCGTAAGTCGCCGGCGGACACCCAAGGATAATAATGAAAGCGTTATGTATGAATAACAAATTTTAATTTTATGAAAAGTAAATGGATTTTAAGGGGACTTGGTTCCCTAAAAATCACAAACCTATCGTTTTTAATTTTCATTTAATCTTATTCTTTGCATTATTATCTTTCGATTGATATATTACTTGTGCATGTCGGAAAGTTAGAAGTTGAATAAAACTTCATTTGAAAACAAATTAGGCAATTCAGCCACACCCCCTTTTTTAGAAAAAAAGCTAAAAAAATGCGTTATGATAAAAAATCTATTTTATAAATAGAAATAATAACTATAAAAAAAAAAGAATGTGTAGTATTAAAGGCAGAATATTTCCGAGGCAATACAATAATGTAATTTTTCTTCCTTGTGAAATGTGTGCATGTAAAAAATTTTTAAATTAAGGCATTTTATATTAATAATTTTATAATTTCAGTTCTTATTCCTGATATATTTTTCATACAAATGTAATACTTTAATAATATAAGAAGAAAAAAAAATAGCTAAAAATTTCTGTCGTGACAGAAAAAAATTTTTTTAAGTTTTTCTTGAGTTTTCTTGTGCAATTAGTACTCTCTAAAAGTTGATCATTTATAAAAATGTGTGGGTTGAAAACATATGAAAATGCAACTATTTTAAAGAAAAACGTATAAGTAATATCTTAAAGTGGTATTTTAAGTTTAATTAAGCGTATAATAATTATTTTTTCAGAATTATAAAACTTTAAAGTGGTTTTTCTCAGTTTGTGTTTTTCGAAACCTTAGTGCATTCAAAATGCTACTCCTTCGACAATTATTTACCAATCACTCACTTTTCCTGCGTGTTAAAAATAAAGCATGTAATAAAATTAGGGATCCGTTTTTGCTATAAACTGAATACTTTTTTAAAAAAAAATAAAATGTAAGACATGTTGGCTTTTTCGTTGATTTTTAGCCTGTATTTCAACATTTTATATTTTTTCTCGAAAACGAATGAAGTTATTCTAAAATCGATCTCTAAAGTTGTTAAGAACATCTATAAGAATATTATAAAAAAATTTCAGGTCAAAAATTAATTTTTACAAAAGGAGTAGGATTTTAAATGTTTCCCAATTTTCTTCAAAAAATTTAAATTTTTAAAATTGTGTGAATAATATATGAAAATTTTCATCTGGTAACATTTTCTTGAATAGAAACATTGTATAAAATGTTAAAATATAGTTTTTAAATACGTAAATAAAGAAGTTTGCTCAAAGGGTGCCAAGTCCCCTTAATTACAGTAAATGACAGAAAAGTAAATTTAAATCAATATATTACATATACATTCTATATTGTATGCAATTATAAAATATTTGCAATAACAAATTAATTACTACCTACGTCTGCAATTATGTTTAAGTGTTTGTTTATTAAGGATGATTTTAATTCATAAAAAATGCTTTGATTTCAGATTTTCCTACAATTTTACCTCAACAAAGCTCTCAAAAGTTTTATCTATTATTTTCACAGTATTTATAAAACAATAGATTTCTTCATTGCTATTGAATCCGAGACATTTTTAAGAATTTGATACTCAGTGTAAAGTTAAAGAACGGTCACCAAGGCAACCGACATTGATTTGAACTATGCAATTTATCAAACACTGATTAGTGTACTATCAGAATGAATAATAGTAGTTTCCGTTTACATTGCTCAATTGAACCAGTTTATCGGGAGTGATTCTTTTGCCAACGATAATCCCACAAGAAAATTGACGCGTGAAAAATGACAGAGATACTGTATTCAGAGATAATTCATTGGTTGGAAATTGGCATAGCTTAAAGAAAGGGGTTTTTTTTTGCAACAGACAATGAAAATAAACGATATTTGCCTCTTTTGGATTACATTTTTTGGAATTACATTTCCTGGATTTTTTGCATCTGAAAGTGATACATTGCCTGGGCGTAAGTACATTTCCCATTCAAGTAATTACCATATAAAATTTTAGAGGAAAAAAAAATATTGATTAAGGTATCCAACTACTTACAACAACTTTTTTTAATAAAAAATGGAGATATGGAGATCTTTTTTGTGGTTTTTAGATTTATTTAGTACATTTTAAGAAAAAAAAAAGCTAATAGTAAGAAGAGAAAAATAAATGATTACTAATAAAATGGGTAAATATTGAAAAAAATTGCACAAACGGGGGGTCCACTCTGTACCAAAATATTATGAACTAATTTTTAATTTTGATGTATTACTTTTCTATTTATTCCTTTTTGAAATGACCTTCAGGGTAAGAGACATTTTAATTTTTACAAAAACTAAAGCACTTTATCTTAGTTATTACATGAAATTGCTTAAAAAACATTGATTATATTCACATAATCGACTGTAAATTTTGTAATAAAACAGTGATTGATAAATCTGAAGGTTAAAAGACTTTTACTGTTATACAGAAAATACACAAAAAATTTCATCAAATAATTTTTAAAACTTTTTGAGAAATCGCTGTCCCCGTTTGAATTTTTCGGAAAAAAAAACACATTTCGAGTAAAACGCATTTTTAAGTTTGACATCTTGTGTAAAGTTATGTCATCCGCTTTTACTAAACCATTTGTAGTTAATGGAAAATAAAAAAATTGGTGTTTTTATAAAACTAATAAGATGGCCTATAAAATAAAATCATAAAAAAAAAATCATATATATATATATATATATATATATATATATATATATATATATATATATATATATATATATATATATATATATATACAGTGATGGCCAAAATTGTGGACACTTTTTAAAATTGTCATGTTTTTTAAGTTTATAGGCTTATAGAAAACTTTACATTTCACAAAATACAAAGTATTTTATATCATTTTAAAGAGAATTTAATACTGAATTCGATACAAAAAAGACAATTAAAATATTTGCAACGCAAAAAAAGTTTTCCGCAATAACTGTTGATATACATTAGATACTGGTGATAGCAATGATTTATCAGACCTTAGTGAGGTTGCCTTTATTCTTTATTATAGCTTCACATCGATATTTTATTGAGCTGAAAATGGTTTTAAGCTCTTCCTTCGTTATTAAATGCTGCAAGGAAACAATTATATCTTCACTTAGTTCCTTTTTATTTCATGGGTATCTCATTCGAACAAGAGTTTTCAATCGGTGCCACTAGTTTTCGATAGGATTGAGATCAGGACTGTTTCCTGGCCAGGACAGCAACTCAAGGATCTTAGAATGGTAACAGTCTTTTAATTACTTTAATGTGTGGCAAGGAGCAGAATCTTGCTGAGAAATAAATGAAGAATTTTTGGTAAATAGGTTCTTGATGGAAGGCAGGTGTTTGGTTTCTAGAATGGTGTTAGTGTATTTTATGACATTCAATGTCCCATCGATAATATGAAGGCGACCGATACCATCTGTCGATATTCATGACTAAGTGATAAAACTATGTGGGTACTTTATAGTTGTCTGGATGCAGTCAGGATGTAGCATTTTTGCTATTCTATGTCCTACATATTTTAGGCTATCACTACCAAATAACGATATTTTAGTTTCGTCCCTTTATATAACTTTTGTCCAATAGCATTTGTTCAATTAATGTGTTCCATTGCCCACTGTAATCCCTTTTAGTGCTGACGTAAATTGAGATAAGGCTTTTTTCGTGGAATTCTACCTTTTAGTCTTACATCTGCTAATCTACTCCTGATTCTTTTTGAAATAACAGAAACACCAGCATCACTCAGATCAATCTGATGGATGTCCATGGAATTATTTTATCTCTGAACTATAGTATTTTTATTCTTTTGTCATCAACAGATGTGGTGCACCTTTTTTTGGCCTGCTTTTTTAATTAAATTTCAGTTTCCAGATGTAGTCACTGAACTACCCACCTGTTATGTAATTTTAACATAGGAAATACCACTTTCTCGTCACACATGTGTTCAACCTACTCTTTTATTTGATGCCATTGCTTTTTGATTAAATATCATATTTATCCTGGCCAAGACACAGTCCTGACCTCAATACTGTCGAAAACTTGTGGCACCTTCTTTTGTTTAAGAATGGCGTCCATGTTGAATTTGTTTGTGACCTTCCCAAAATCCAAGTTCAATGCTTACAATGATTATTGAGCAAATTGTATTTCGATGTTGATTATTTCTACAAATGTCACAGACCACGTTACACTTCATCAATTAAATGTTTTGACTTAATGCTGCTGGTGCTCGACGGACCACAAAGAATGCGATGGAAAGTAATCGGTCTGGTCTGTTTGAAGATGCTTTATTTACTGTTTACTGATCAGTCACAAAAATACATCCGGCGGCTCTCTCGCGCACACCTACGGTGAAAAATAAGAAGGCGTTACCACAATATGACCTTACCAGAACTGGTGTGAACGGCCTTTAATTTCTTTGGAGGTGGTGAAGTCGCACGTTTCCACTGCTTGCTTTCGGGTTCAAAATGGTGACACCATGTTTCGTCATCAGTGACAATGTGCGACAGAAAAAAAAGCTGTATTCATTCTCATGATAACGTTGCAGATGATTCAAAGACAGCGCAATTCGAGTATTGCACTGTTCGGCGATCAGTGGGCCACTATGCACAAATTTTTCGAAAGTTCAAGGGTTGATGCATTACGGGGTTAGTGGTGCCCACCCTAATACCCAATAACCGATGGATATCGTTCATAGTGACTCTGTGGTTGTCCAAGACTAAAACATTCACTTCCGCAATCATTTCCGGTGTGATGACACGATGAGCCTGTCCAGGTCGAGCATCGTCTTCCAAGGAATCGTTTGCACCATTCCACAACATTTTAACACGACGCAGACTGTACTCACCGTAAACAGCCTTCATCTGTCGATGCATTTCACAGTCACCAACTCCCTCCGCCGCTAAAAATCGAATCACTCCTCGTTGCTCCTTTTTACTCGCTTGCATGTTCATTATTGGACGATAACTGGTGTGACCACCTTCTCTCCGGCGTGAAACCACACGGTCGCTATGATACGTCAAACGTTGCGCCTGCGTCAGTATCTCTACCGATAGATAGTGTCACCATGCACGCAGTTACGTGGTGCCACCTTATGTGTACTGCAAAGTTAGACGCACTGACAGGGTTTCATTTGAATGAACCTAATAGTAACTAGTATACATTGATGTCTTACTGTAGTAATTAGTATGTTGATGTTTTAGTATACTTACTGAATATCTGTAAATTATGTATACTTAAAATATGTTTTCTTAAAGTAATTAGAGAATAAACAAAATTTTAGAAAATATGGTAACAAAAATATTTTTTAAGGCTATAGAATATATTTCGCGTAAAAAATGTACTAAGGTTTTTTTTAATTACTATTATTAAAAGCAATAAATCTTAAGAATAACCGAAACAGTCTACATAATTTATATAATTATAATATTCTATATTCATTATTATTGTTGAAATTCAAATTGCAGCTATTTCTCAATGTAATTTCTTTACTTTGCAGATTTAATTGATGGCGATATTATGATAGAAGAGGATTATGATCCTTGGGTAAGATATGTATAGATATTTTTGCACTTTTTCAAATTAAATTTTCTTTTGAGGAATACGCGAGCAATATTGTTTGCGATATTCATACAAGTCCATATGAATGAACGAGTTTTTTCATTGTAAACAATGTTTTAATCTCTATAATTATTTGTCTCTAATGTTTATAAAAACAAACGTAGGTGCATGTTATTGAATGAATAATTCTGAGTTAAAACAAATGCAACGATAAGAAGCTGATAAAAGAATAAAATATCTTGGTTACTATGTGATTAGCATCGTCGATAGTTGATATGTGATATCGCTGGCGCCACCGAAGGTTAACATTTGAAGAACAATTTATATATATTCGTTTTCCCATGAGAGTGAATTCAGTGATATCTTTTTTTTATCACATATAATCTTGAATTGAAATTTTCTCGTTTAATTATTCTTCGTAAAATCATATTTGACAAAAATAATTCTTTTTTAATTTAATTTTCCCAATCATTCACTTAAAATTTTTCCATTTGTGTGTGTGCGTTCTCGTATATATACATCATAAATAAAGATTTTGATTTTTATGGAAGCACCGTAAAATCCGTCGAATATATATATATATATATAACGCGCAGCTATACTTTCAAGCTACATTTTTTAACTTTTAGGAATATTCGCCGTATAACTCACCTCCCTTTAAGAAGAAACTCGAAATATAAGAGGGCAACGCTCTTAAATTTTTAAGCCATTTTTTTTCGATGTATTATTCCAAGCTTTTGAAAAAATAGTATACTTCGATACGTACAACCTTTATAGTTCGTAAAGTATGTACTTTCTTTTTAATAAACAGTATTTCGATGTACGCAGGGAGAGAAGTCTTAACTTTTTTTTTAATTCAAATTTCTTTTTTGTTTTTAAAGCTTTTTTTTATACCCGGCGCATAGCGGGTAACTTGAAATTTCGATTTTATTTTTTGTGTTAAAAGTGTCCATTATAAGAATACTGAAACTAAAATGTAGTGAATTAATGAACATTTTAGACTTGGAATATATATTATTTTTCAGAAAAGTTAATTTGTCTTCTTTATTTTGTTTGGAATTCTTTTAAGAACTGTCACTCTTTTAACCCTTTCAAGAGTAAGGGAAACATCCCTCTGCCCATTTTAAAATTGGGGATTGTCGTATTTACTCATAACCTTAGCTGCTTTTTTTTATATAGAATGTCAATAAAACTTATCCCGAGTTTCCAAACACAGTTACGTAAACGGGAGCATTTTTTTACAGTGTCGAAATTATCGCGTCAATAATAAAACATTCACTAGCTGTATTCTTATTCTTATTCATGTTTCAGTTTATTGTAGCATATATTAAAATATTACCATATTTTCTGTCAGGCTGTACAGTGGTGGCAAAAAGTCCTGAAAACACTCATTTTTTTTGCATAATTTTTGTGTTTGACTTCATTTTTCGTTATGAAATTATCGCACTATCTTAAATATTGTTATTGATTTTAATGTATTTTTTCATGCTGATTTCAAATTTGTTTGTAGACTTCTTCTAAAGTAAATAGCTTCATTGATATGTTGAAAACCCCTTGACAAGAAAGCACAAGGTTACTGTAAGAACGAGTGAGTGTGTTTTCCACCAATGAAATGCTCCATTATTTCAACCTATCAGAGAGCAGTAGCGAAAAAGGGTTGAAAGAAAAAGGTAAAACGCGTGGTTTATTGTATTGAATGCAGTTGTGTGCTTGTGGAAAATAGGGTATTGAAAGCAATTTGAAGTGCGTTTGTGGAAAATATTGGAATTATGGCTAAATTTTCATATCGGCCTGGGAATAAAAGGTACAAAATAATACATTTGAAGGAAGAAGGCTATTCTATGCGCCAAATTGCTGCTAAAGTACCATGTGGCCTTTCTACTGTTCTGAGAACTTTGAAAAGATTTTCTGAAACAAATTTTATTGCGGACAGGGGGCGATCAGGACGACCAAGAAAAACATCTTTACGTGAAGACAGGTTATTGCTTTCAAACAGAAAGCTTAATTCCTCACAAATTTTGAAACAATGGACTTTGACATCAAATGTGAGTGTGTGCCCAAGAACTGTTAGAGGAAGACTGCTGGAAATTGGGTTACGTGGCTGTAAAACGCGCCCAAAATCATTACTGACTGAATTTCAACGCAAGAGGTGATTGACGTGGGCAAGGGAACATTCATTATGGACTATTAAATACTGGAAAAAGGTAATATTTAGTGACGGGAGTCAGTTTTGTATTTCTGGCAACCAAAGTAGTGCCTATGTAAGACGACGTTCTCATGAGGAATTTAGCCCTCAGTGTCTGAAGCCCACAGTAAAGTACCCGACAAAAGTGATTGTATGGGATTGCATGGCTTCTCATGATGTTGGAAGACTTCACATCGTTAGCGGAACAGTGAAAGCCATGGATTACATTGAAATACTACAAAATAAATTGCTACCAACTGCGAGAGACCTTTTGGGGAATCAGTCATGGATTTTTCCGAATGATAACGCCCCTTGTCATCGTGCAAATGTAGTCCAGAAATGGTTGGAAGACAATACTGTGAATAGAATGGACTGGCCAGGACAGTCTCCCGACCTTAATCCAATAGAGTTTATGGTTTAAAATTGGTTGTGAAATTTCAAAGAAAAAACATTAAAACAAACGTGAATTAATTGAAGCTTTAATATTTTCCTTCAAGCATATTGTCACGAAAGATCTTCTTTTGAAATTGGTGCATTCCATGCCAAAAAGATGTAGAGCCGTAATTAAAGCAAATGGCTGGCCCATAAAATATTGATTTTCTAACATGTGACAACAATGTAATTTTCAAAACACTTATATATATATATATTAAATATACCGTATTTGTCAATTTTCGTGTTATTTTTCTTTGCATATTATGTTATTCTATATTGTTTTATTCTGCACATATTTCACGTTATTGTGTTCAGGCAGCTTTACTACAAAAAATATTTTAGTCATTAAGAAACTAGTATTAGATTTGAAATCAGCATAAAAATACATTAAAATCAATAACAATATTTAAGATAGTGCGATAATTTCACAACGAAAAATGACATAAAAATTACGCTAAAAAATGACTGTGCTCAGGACTTTTTGCCACCACTGTATGTTATAAGGTTAGTATAAATTTGTGCGGTAATAAAATATATTTGCATAAATGAAAAGAAATGTCTCTGTCTATATATATATATGAAATAATTCCCTTTAGTATCCTTTTTATTAACTCTTTGTTCTAATATTTAAAATAACTTTAACTCTTTGGTTTAAAATTAACACTGGAATCTTAATCGTAATCGGCTAGTCCGAAATCCCTGTCCCGCCCATTCTATCCAATCAGAACTACTATTACGTAATCATCACGCACTTGCACTGCTGGTATAAAAGCAAAAATCTTATGTAATCGCTCTCTTTCACCTACCTGCCTTCATCATGTAATCAGCCGGCTGCAACGCGTTCTATGTTTGTCTGTGTCTGTGCCATGATGTTTGCTTTTTGTTATGTGTAATGCCGTCCCTACTGGATCTTTATGTGTTTCCGGAAGTGAATAAAAAGGAATAACGATTTACATGAGTGCCTCTTCGATAATACCGTACTCGACCCCGTAACATAGAAAATCACATCACTGGCCACGCCCTACCTTTGGTTTGCCATTGTTTAAATCCACCACTCTCCAGAAATATTATAGAATTATGTTATATATATATGTATATTAAGCTACACATTTTAATCCAAAAGACTACACATTCTTATATTCTTTTCTTATGATTTTTATTTATTTTTCGTCTAAACAAACTAAAATCAAAAGTTGCATACTAGTATTTACACTTGCAACCTAATGGCTCTGTAAAAAATAATATATTTTTATGGAAATACTTTTAAACAACCAATATTTACTTCGTTATGGATTCATGCGTATCATTTTTTTTTTAAAATTTCTAATGGGCTGTGGATTGGTGTTTTAGCATTGTAGACCTAGTACATCTCCCGGAAGCTGGCATCTCTTTTTATTGTGGCACCATGTAGGCGGATACCAATCGCGGCAGTTAATTTTGATGCCCAGTTTCCTCCCTCGAGGGAGGCATCTGAGCTCTGACGATGTGAACCTGTTCTTGGATTTAATTTTGCCGGGAGCACCCAAGACAAACAGTCGCTCTAGGGATCTTTTACATGCCACATAATCATACGACATGACCGTTGTCGACTTGGGCTGAGGTCGAACCCGTATCATTGTGTTTCATAGCGCAGACAACTTTCCAATAAATCATTCATATCTTTCGTTAAGCTTTTTCAACATTAACAGAATTTCATCTTCTCTTGATGGCCCTATTTACAAAAATATTCTAATTTAAGGGATTTATTTTAAGAAATAAAAACAGTAGAGGAAATAACGAACATGAAAATCATAAAAAAATTAAACTAGAATATTATATATATATATATATATGTATGTATGTATGTAAGGATAATTAACTTAGATTAAAAATTAAATTCCCTATCTAGCACTTAACTCATATTTTTTTCATTTGATCTTCATTTTCTTTGAAGTATCAAACTAATCACCCATTCATTTTTTCCGAACATATTCCCTAGAAAATAAAAATGTCTAATTTCAGATCGTTAGATATAATAGCCCCATATGTCAGCATTAACTTTCAAGTACCATCATAAAAGCCTCGATACTTACCTCATCAGTGTTTTAAGTGGTAAAACACTTAGATTTCATTTTGGTGTTCTTTTTTCTCTCCGCTCAGCTTCAAAGCTTGTATAGATTTCCTCAAATAAAGATACTTTTTAAAACAAAGTCTGATTCGGACTTCGAAAAACATGTCATATATATTGCACTAGCCACGATAGAATATTATTATAAAACACCCAAAAGGAATTTATAATTTAAGAAATAAGAGAATGACATACAAATAATCATACACAAACACACATATATAGATATATATACAAAATGATGATATATTAATAGTTCTTATATTATTTATCCACACACAAAAATGTAAATTTAAATTTCTAATCTTCCTTTTGAAGAAAATTGAAGCTCGCTTACGATAAATTCTTTCAAAAGTAGGATAACCTTATTATTTCCATTTTTTTATGTGAGAAGTACAAACTGATTCTAGAATGGGATAATCGCGTATTATAAACTAAAACTCTTTTTAATGGAATTCATTATGAAAGTTAAAAGCTTTATAGATCACAAATAAAGAATGATAGCATTTGAGAATATGATGCATCAAAATAACATAAAGAAAGTGAAAGCAGATGAAAGATCAAAATGTTTTGGAAAGAGATGAACCATTCTGTTTTTGTTTTATTTTTCTAATCCTTTCACAATTGAAAGATTAAAAACGGACAAACAAATTTAACAACATCCCGGAAGTATAAGGATTGCTGATTATTGTAAATCTGGCCTTTTAACACCAGAAGTGCAAACACTCATGTGGATATTATCAAGTTCTCATAAATATTTGTATAAAAAGAAATTGAAATCACAAAGTTTTTACACAAACGCACACAACAAAATGAAATACATTTAGTTACGCTTGTGGTTACACAGATAAGTACTCTTTCAGTTTCATTAATTCATGAACATTTTTCATTTGAATATTGGGTTAAATTTCTAGTTAAAGATTTTAGCTAATGATAAGCTTGCTAACTAGTTAATGATAAATAACATACATGTTCTGTGTGTGTGGAATACAGAAAAAAAGACGTTTTTAATGCATGCATATTTGTAAGAAATTACGAAAAGAGAGAGGAGGGGGATATTTTCAGATATTTTGATTATAGTAATAACTCGACTCATGGGGTCTCAAGGGTGTTAAATTTCTCTAAAGGTCTGAAAATATAAACAATTTTCAAACAGATATAATTCGTTTAAATTTAAATTAAATAATTCGAATTTTTTACACATTATTTATAAAGGAATGGAGCTTCAGAAAAGTATAAAATGTTTAAAATATAATCATAATTTAAAAAATTATAAGCATATGAAAATAAGAAAGTTTTCTGTAAGAAATATTTATTTAGTTTTACGTCGCGCATGCTATTTTCCAATATAGTAGCTTTAATTACTAGCCATAAGTTGATTTACGAAGTTAAATGTATTCTTATTACACTGTAGCTATTTTTATGTTAATAGAATAATATAACTTACATATTTTAAAAAATAAAAAAAGTACACTTTTAAAAAACATTTAAAAAATTGCAATATTTTACAAATATTTTGAAATACAAAAGATATATAATACTGAAATTAGGTAGGGTTTAAAGAGTATGATGCATAGAATAATTCTATAAAGTTTTATACATCAGAAGCTACTATTTTAAAAAATAGCGTGCGTAATGCAAAAAATACATAATATTTATTATAGAATTTTCATATGCTTATGATTTTTAAAATTATTATTTTATTTTAAACATTTTATACTTTATAAATAATGAGTAAAAGATTCGAATCATTTAATTTTAATTTAAAAGAATTATACCTTTTTGGAATTTGTTTATATTTTCAGACCTCTAGAGATATTTAACACCCCTGAGACCTCTTATGCTACCCCGATTTACGTGACCCGGAGTAACGCGATTTTCAAATCTCGTCAATTCTTCGTTTTTCAGTCGTTTGTTTGGTAAATACTGTGCCTTTTTTCCATCACTGAAACTCAGATAGAATTAATGCCAGAGCCTGAGGAAATTGGTAGTGTGATTAAAAAAGTTGTTGATCTTGCCAGGCAAATAAATTTAGAAGTGGATAGAATGACGTTCAAAAACTGATGGATTTCCATAATTAAGAGCTGACAGTTGATGAGCTCCTAAAAATAGACATGAGCGAGACATTGAAGAATTCGAGTCTTTAGATGCAGTTCAATCAGAAGATCGAACGTCGGTGCTGGGAGTTTGACAGAAGGCCTCAGCTACAAATTTTAGAAAAATTTTGAAAATTTTAGAATAACTCAACGAAGAGTGTATTTTTTCAACAAAATAAGGAATCAAAAATTCATTTTACGAGAAATTTTAGCTGACCAGATCCCTCCTGTGATACAAACTTTGTTTCCTGCAGGTGGTAAAATTTTCTGAGATTATAATGCACCTACCTATCCACGCTGCGGGACTTGTCCAGTCATGGTTTGATGAACACGAGGATGAAGTTAAACATCTACCTTAACCCGCAACTGAACCCTTATGTGGTCTATTTTAGAGCCATCAGTATGAAATCTCTCGATATCCTCCATCAGCATCTCTCCCAGAGCTTTCATACTATCTTCATGAAGAATGTATAATATTCCTCTAAACCAGCGGTACTCACCCTGTGGCCCACCGAACCTTTTTAAGTAGCCCGGTCATGGCTTATTGTTCTGAGAAATTCACTTAAGGACAAAGTATTAAACATTTGATTGCAAATTCTTTGTCAAGAAATCAAATATATCGATTTTGCTTTTGGCTGTCCATATCGTACGGGTGCGAATTAATATTCTTTTTCTATTTCTAATGGTTGCGGTTAGTGATAACTGACAACAGTGTAGTAGCCACAATTTTATGGGTGGTACTAATTTTTAGTTATCTTTCATATCTTACAAGCGAAAAATGTTTGACGAAAATATATCGTTTCAAGACTATTGGAATGTTGACTATTTTGTAGTGAAAAACAAACATGGATCAGAAATTGCTTGATTTGTCACGAAAGTGTTGCATTTAAAAATACCAATATACAGGAATAATTCAATGACACTTTTCTTCGAAGATCTCTTTCAAGCTGTGATACATAGGCTTTTTTGAGTAATCTTTGCAACAGCAACAAAGTGTTTGTCAGTGGTAATGTCACAGTGGTAACAAAGATATTCTTATGAAGTTTGTTATATTATTGGTAATCATACGAAACCGTATACTGATGTAGAAATTGTGAAGGAGTGTTTCTTAAATGTGTGGGCTTCTAATTTAGTGTTAATGGCAAAAATAAAAAAAATATGAAAAATAATAATTAAAAAAAGCAAAGCAGGAGTTATAATGTTTCGATCAATTTTCCACATTTTAAATTTCCAATATTATCTTGGTTTAATAGCATTTCTCCCTCGCCCCCTCTTTTATCATCGTGTTGCGGCCCGCGGGAAATAACTGATTTATGTATGAGGTTCAACAGAAAAAAAGATTGAGTCCCCCTGCTCTAAACACTATTAAAGTATCCGACTACCCTAAAATCATGATTTTTTTCAAAAATTGACAAATTTTGTTTATGATTTTATTTTATAGGCCATCGTATAAGCTCAATAAAAATACCAAGTTTTTTATTTTCCATTCACTAGAACAAAAATTACAAGTGTTTTAGTAAAAGCAGATGCCATAACTTTACACAAGATGACAAACTTTAAAATACGTTTTACTCGAAATGTGCTCAAAAAGTTTTGAAAATAATTTGCTGAAATTTTTTGTGTACGTTATGTATAACAGTAGAAGTGTTTTGATCTTCAGATTTATCAATCGCTGCTTTATTTTAAAATTTACAGTCCTTTATGTGGATATAATCACTTTCTTTTTAAGCAATTTCGTATAATCACTAAGATAAAGTGCTCTAGGTTTTGTAAAAATTGAAATATCTCTTATCCTGAAGGTAATTTCAAACACGAATAATAAAGTAACACATCAAAATTGAAAAATTGAGAATTTTCTCAAAAAATTTTGTACAGAGCGGCCCCGTTTATGTAATTTTTTGTACATTTTTATCAGTTTTCCCATTTTAATAATAATAAATTTTTTTTTTCTGCTTTCAATTTTAAGATTTTTCCTTAAAATATACTAAATAAATCTAAAAATCACAAAAAAATCCTCATATTTCCATTTTTTCAAAAAAAAGTTGTCGCAAGTAGTCGTATACCTTAAGCACTTGCAGGAATAGATTCCTAGGAAAGTCCAAGATGCATTACGTGTCAAGGTGGTTCTACACCATACTAATAAAGGATTCTTGATAAATCTCTGTAGTGTTTCCATTCTTTTGATAACCACTTGTATATCTTTAGCCAGCGTGTGATTGTTTGAGATGGATAAATATGTAGACAAAGAATCAATTTAAACAAAACTGTTTTCACTATTTCTCACATACAACCCAAGAGATTCTGCGAGTAAAAGCATGTTAACATTAAGTAAAATTGGTGGTACTACATATAAAAGAAATTTTAAAATAAGTTTTTATTAAAAGTTGAGGTTTAAAAAGTGTTAAATCATAAAGTTAAAATAGTAAGTAGAATTGGTGTAAAATTATAAAATAAGATTTTTTCAAAGATAGAAATAAGTGGTAGTAATAAAATATATGTGATTATCAATATATAAACAATGTTCCTATGCTTTTTTATTTAAAGGATCGTTTGTATGGACCTCTTGTGGATATGAGACTGAAAAGATGGCCTGAAAGAATAATTCCTTTCGACATCAATGAAACTGTATACAGTAAGTTCTAGTTCTTGAGTAATTATTTGATATTGGGCTTTTAAATCTGGCAACTATTTATCATTTGACTAGAAAATTAACACCCGTTATAAAGAAGAAATTTGAATTTTGAAAATGACAAAAAGTGACGCAAAAATAAACAGTTTCTTATACAAACCTCATCTTACACAGTGGTAAAATTAATAAAAAAACCTCTATATACTAGTAGGTGAATATTTTACATAAGGTTTAAGAATAGTATGGTTATTAGAGTATTGTATGGATAGATAATAAGACTAGTAGTTGATATTTGCAAAAACTTTTCTTTATATTAGACGAATAAAGGATATTTCCTATTTTATAGGCTTAGCTTAAAAGTCGAATAAATAAAACAAGTTTATTCTGCTATAAAATAAAAACAGCGGAAATTGATTTCCATATTTAAATTTCATTGCACACTCGAAAAGGGTGAATTTTTTTAAAAAAAAATTTTATACATATTTTTTAATATTATAAAACATTTAATACAAACAACATTCAATGAATATGTGTTCCAAATGTTTCTTTAACTAAATGGTGTAAAGTAGAATATGTTTACCTATTCTACTAAATTTTCTTAGGTCTGCTCCGCATTACATTTCATCTGAAATGTGGGAAGAATCACTGGAAAAATAAGAGAAATTTAAAAGTAATAGTTAAAATCAGAATTTGAAGAGCTAGAAATAAACTTACCGGACAGATACATTTCCGAATAATTTGGTTCAATTTTCATTAATTTATCAGATTCTTGATTATGCATAAATAAAAGTAATATATCCACCGATGGGTTAAAAAACCATGTAATTTTCTTAAATGAATTGTATTTTAACTCACAGTAAGAACTTTAAAAAATTTCCTGCTATAATATATTTTCAAAAGATAAATGCACTATACTATTGAAAACAAATGTGAATGGTGATACAAATCGACAAAAATGTACGCACTGACACACTTTCTGATTTTTATTATTACGCGGCTGATCGTCTTCCGAATGCAGGAAATGTCCAAACAATTAATTGATGGGCTCTTTCGGAGTAAATCGTAATTTATTCAGGAACTCTTTAATAATTGCAGTAGGTTTTCTTCTAACAGGAATCAACACACACGCACATATTTACACAATAGAGCACATGCAAAATAAGACATATTGCCCACAGCAGTCATTTTAAACCTGCAATCACAATTTTGCACAATAATGATACGCAGGATCACTGCCAGATGTTCAACAATCTTTTTTCCCTCCATCGTCCTAATATAAACTGAAGAAAACCAAGAGCTTTTACAGTTTTTTTTGTCAGATAATTGCCCTAGAGTCTTCTGTACAGATATCAGACTTTTGTCGCCAAATTTGGCTACCGAATTAATCACGAAATCTGTCACCAAAAATCCTTCTTACTTATTTGACATTACTGAAAGGTATTCTCTCGGCTTTCAAAGATCTTTCTTCCCATAATATTAGTAGAATAGTAAAACAAATAAACACTTTCCTCAACAATATAATATATTAATTTATTTGAGTTTTAAGATAAACACATTTAGAACAGAATTATATGAATCCATTCATCAAGTCTTACTGATATAAATAATTAGAGTGAGATGTAGTATCGATAAGTAAAAAATGTCATTAGTTTGAAAATTGATACTACACTGAAGTGCCACTGAATTAGGGATAGCAACGTCTACACAAATTGTGTAACGGTGCGCATCATTTTTTGCACAAGTGAGGGTGCTTTGGTAACTGCATATATAGCGCATTCTGTGTTTGTTCTAAATTAGTTTTTAGAATTGCCAGTATGGATAAACTGCCTGATTTAGACGCTTTCGATCGTGAGCAAATTGTTGGTGCGCGACGCATGGACCATTCAGTTTCCAAAATCGTCACACAGTTAGAATTTTCAAGGCCGACAGTGTCAAGAGTATATCAAGAATACATGTATGGTGGACAAAAAGCTATCGATCATGCAAACTACAAAGAACAATTAGACTTAACAGTGAGGGGTGAGAAACGGCTCAGGCGTATTGTATGTAGCCAGCGAAGCCAAACATTAGCTCTAATTACCACCAAGTTGAATGACGGTGCCAGTCGTACAGTCAGTAAAGAGACTGTGCAACGCTCCCTTCACCGCACGGGTTTCGGAAGCCGTCGACCTACGAGGGTACCATTGCTCAATGCTTGTTATCGGGCTGCACATCCTGCCTGGGCAAGAGAGCACAGAGACTGGAGTGTAGAGGACTGGAAGCGAGTAGCATGGGGCGGTGAGTTTCGATTCCGACTACTTAACGTCGACGGGAGGCTGGAAATATGGCGTCAGGTACATAAAGCCATGGATCCTGCACGTCTGGTTGGAACTGTACAAGGGTATGATGGCTCAATCATGGTCTGAAGTGTTTTTTCGTGGCACTGTTTAGGATCTTTGGTGCGTGTACCAACATCCCTCAATGCATTTCGGTACGTAGAGTGTCTGGATGATCACCTCCATCCGTTTATGTTGTTCTGTTTTCAGCAAGGTAATGTAGTTTTCCGGCAAGACAACTGTACCTCTGACAAGTCCCAGTTGGGTACTGGCTGGTTGGATGAGTTTTCCTCTGACTTTTCTGTCATAAATTGGCCACCTAGAAGCCTAGACCTAAATGCTATTGAGCATCTTTGGGTTGTTTTGGAACAAGGCGTGAAAGGCCGTCACACAGCACCAAAGAACTTTACAGAATTATGGACAGCTCTAGCCAATATTTGGCAAGTCATTCCCATGGAACCTTTCTAGAAACTTGTTGAATATATGCCTCGTCGTATAGAAGTAGTTTTCAGGGCCAGAGGAGGCCCAACTCGTTACTAGGTAGGTATCCCTAATTCAGTGGCACTTTGTGACAAATCTATATGGAACTTTATCACTAACCTTCTGAGTCGACCTTTTTTAGGGAAATTTAATTCCCTACCTATTTCCAATCAACTCCAAAAAGCGGACAGGATTCCTTGTTATATATATGCAGATTAGATAAAGTATTAAAGTCAAACGAAATAGTAAAGTTAGAGCAGTAGGAGATAGAGATTGAAGCAGAAAGATATAGTGAAGTTAAATTGAAGATTTCTTGTTGGAGATAATTTACTCTCAAGAGGAGTTGAGATTCCGTTGGTAATTATTGATTTATAATTAAAGTCTCATTAAAGTTTTAAGAGTGAGATTAAAGATAAATGTTCAATAGGAACATTATTAAATATAATTCTGGGATCTCTTTTCGTGGTAATCTTTGCGTGATCGTTATTTAATTGTTAATTAATTAAGTTAATTTAAAGGATATTATCCTTAAAACCTCATAATACTAGTTAAACATATTTGTTAATAAGTCTTTGATTCTATTTGGATAAGATAACCAAATAAAGAAAGTTGTTTATAGAAATGGCTTCTGGTTCTTACATGACTCCTATTTATTCTCGTTCTCAAAGTGAGGTCCAAGGAGACCTTCACAACTTCAGTGTAATAGTATAATAATTCAAATGATGCATCAGAAAAAAAATGAAATAGTTACGAATTGTTCTTAATTTTAATAAATCTTTTTTGTTCCACCGATTTTGAATTTTTTCTCTCAAAGAATAAATATAAATATGAATAGAGAGAAAATAAATAAATAAATAAATATTTTTATTTAAGAACAAGTCTATAATTCTCATACTTCATGTTGTGCATTTTTTTTTATTTCCAAAATAATACTATAGGTATATGGGATCTACATGTGATCCATGAAAGTCTAAAAGAAATTGAAAAATGGACATGCGTTAAATTTCAGAAAAGAAGAAACGAGAAAGACTACATTTATATTAGTCCTCTCGGGGGGTAAGTACATAACTACAAATCAAAATAGTATGAAATATTTACTTTTATATGGCTTTGGAAAATATTAATTTTTTTTAAAAAAAATAACAATTTTTACTGCTTTATCTATTGAAGAAATACCAAATTATTTCACAAAAGATTGATTTCTGTGCCGCATAGTTAAATAATTTTTAATTGATTTTAAACTAGACAAATATTTACATCTATCGATATATTTAGACGCATTAAGTTTTGAGAAGCATAAAAATTTTCAAAAATCGAAATATTTTCAACCGTAGTTGAAAAACTTCATTATGCTTTTCATTCGGAAAATTCGTTTTAAACCATACATACCGAATCTTATAATTTTATTTTATGAAATAATTCATGAAACAATTCCTAGTGAAATTAGAATTATTACTTTTATTTAATAGTAAATGGATGTATCCAGAAAAAAGCAAGCTGTGGATGCAGATAAGAATTTAAACAGAATTAGCTGAATTTAAAATTAAAAACTGATCTAATGAATTCAATACAATGTATGAACAGTTTAGAATAAATTATTAAGAAAATAGAATTTCGGCAGAATAGGAATTTTAACACTAAGAATTTCACAAGAACAAAGTTTCAACATGCCTCACTTTATTCCATGATTCGAATAAGAACATTTCGCGAATAAATCAAAACAAAACAAATCTATTGCCAGATACTTTGCACTGACAAAAACGCGTGACAAATGAAAAACAATTAAATTCTCAGCTTCAATTCATGATCCACCATAGGTATAAGGGAGGTTTTTATTTAAACATTTCTAATTTTTAACATATATTTTTAAAGCAATTTAATTAATTCTATTAACAGAATTAGAAAAGATTAACACATCTAAAAAATACTGGAAAGAAAAAAAGAATAGAACATAAAAACCTCGCTTAGTTTTTACTCCTTTGGATACATTTTATTTCAATCAAATAAATGAAATATCCATTAAGTTGCTTTTCATTAACACAATAAACAAAATCTTAAGTGAGGATTTACATAACTGTGTTAATCCATAAATTCATTCTTTTTTGTATGTAAGTTCTGACCAAAGGTTTCTTTTCAAAGCGCAGGTGCTGGTCCTACGTGGGACGGAAAGGCTCGGAGCAGGTGCTGTCGTTAGTGGTACCCCAGTGCATAAACAAAGGAACAATTATTCACGAATTTCTGCACGCGCTGGGACTCTGGCACGAGCATTCCAGGTCGGATAGAGATGATTACATTGAGATTTTATGGGGAAATGTTATGGACGAAGGTAAGATTCAACACATATGAAAACATAAAAACTTTATAAAAATAGACCAGTAATTCCCAAAGTGGTCTATATTGACCCTTAGGGGGTCTATGATGATCTGAAAGGGGTCCACGTAAGCTAAAAAATAATTTTGGTATCCATGAGATGTAAAAGTGGGTCTACGACAGAGTTCTTATTAAACCAAATCTTGACTACAAGGCACCCGACTACGTTCGGAACCGTGATTTTAAAAAAGTGCATAAATGGATAATTTTCATGATATTTAGTGTGACATTTTGACAAAAACAATTACTTAAATACAATATTTCGGCAAAAAATTAACTCAGAATAACCATTTTTTCAAAATGTTCTCCTTTTGTGAAAAATGCTTCTATTATAATAATATTTTACCTGTATATAGCTCAGACCTCTGTACAGAGGCTCAACTACGAATTTTGAAAAATTCACATTATTTTCAGAGTTACAACCAATTGAAATAATTATAGGTGTTTTTTTCTTAAAATTTCTTCCTCTGTTGTAAAACATAGATAAACCCACTTCTAAACTATATATTTCAAAAATTCTAGTTGAGCCTCTGTATAGAGGTATGAGCTATATACAGGCAAAATATTATTATAAAAGAAGCATTTTTCACAAAAAGAAGAATATTTTGAAAATGGTTCATTCTATGTTCATTTTTTGTCAAAATATTTTACTTAAATAATTTTTTATTGTAATACTATTCTTAAAACAATTTTATATACATTTTCTAACCTAAGTGACACTAAATATCATGAATATTATCCATTTATACGCGTTTGCAAAAAACGGTTCCGAACGTAGTCGGATACCTTAAAGAAAATAATCAAGTCGAAACAATATTTACCTATTTAATAGATTTATATACTAAATATAATGAGGTTAATTTGCAATTATAAGATGATAGCATACATTTTATGAAAGCAAGGACCATTATTTCAGCGTTTCTTTTCAGATTTAATCTAAAGAAGTATAATATTGGACGTCGTGAATTTTCCTATTTTCTCAATTTGTCACAGATAATCAATCTGCCAGGAAAATAACATTTTAACCTAATTTCAACATTTAAATGTAGTTTATTTAGATTTTAAAACTAGGTTTGAGAATGCTTTGACTATGGTAATAACACCGTACGCAATGAATTTATATGGCCATACTGAAAAAAAGTTAGATTTCAAGAAGAACTTATCGGAATAGGCACTAGCGAAGATCTTAAAGGAAAGTTTAGAAACGGATGTTAACACGGGTTTAAAAAGATATATCTGTTATTTATCCCGAATAATGGAATCTTTTGAAAATGATTTTAACTGCTTTTCCTAGTAAGAAAGAGTTTCAGCGCGGTTGCTAATCTCCAAAACAAAATAAGAAGAAAAAAGACTATATTCTACAAACCAAGAATATTTAGGCTTAATCCTGACAAGATTGATGCTAAATTTTAAAAATTTGTTTTTAAAACACCAAATTCATCTCTACCGTTATAAAAAATTGCTTTTGTTGTTCAGCTATTTTATGCATTAATTAAATTTAAATTTTATTGATTAACATGTGTTTCTTTTAATTTTCTTAAACACTATATATATATATATATATATATATATATATATATATATATATATACATATATATATATATATATATATATACATATATATATACATATATATATACACATATATATATACATGTATATATATATATATATATATATATATATATATATATATATATACTGCTGGACAATTGCTAAGGACGGATAACACTATCACCCATAGCAACCACAAAATGAAAGGAAGCAAAATGTGGAAAATTAGAATAAGTGCGGGATATTAGTAAGAAGAAGTATGAGTATGCAAATTTTTTTCCACGTCTGTTCATCACGTGATAGCGTTCATAAGAGCTTTAAAGGTTTTGACGCGTGTGGACAGTTGTTGTTTCAAGTCAAAGTTTTACAGGAAAGATTTAATAGACGAACTCAAAATTTTTGGCATGTCTTCCCGACATCACATAGATGATTTTATGCGTGGCCGAATTATTGGAAAGGTCGAAGAAGAGCGAAAAATAACAGATGTTTCCAGGGTGTTCGACATCGCTCACAGCGTTGTTTCACGGCTGTGGAAGTCATTTAAAACTACTGGAATGTATAGTAGACGGCACGGGGGAGGTCGTGTTAGAAGTACGACGCCTGCAGAAGACAGATATATCGTCCTATCAGCAAAAAAGGAACAGGCGCACCACAGCTCAGCAGGTGGCAAATCAGTTTCTCGCTGCCTCAGGAAAGCAGATCTCCCGAAAAACTGTTGCCAGACGTTTGAGGGGAGGAGGACTATACGCACGCAGACCTGTTGTGTGTGTCCCATTGACCAGACAGCACCGTACTGCCCGTTTGCAATGGTGTCGTGAGCATTACAATTGGACTGAACAGGACTGGGCATGCGTACTATTCTCAGATGAGAGGAGGTTCTGTCTGTCATCGGATTGTAGACGCCAACTGATCTGGCGCGAGAGTGGTACTGCTTATCGTCCAGAAAATATCCAGGAAAAGGACCGATATCCGACATGCAGTATCATGGTGTGGGCCGGCATCATGATCAATAGCCGCACGCACCTACATGTGGTTGCGAATGGGACTACGACGGGCCAACGATACATTGATGAAGTTCTACTTCCTCATGTTCGTCTTTTCCGTGGTGCTGTCGGTGATAAATTTGTTTTTATCGACGACAACGCAACATGTCATCGAACACTCGCTGTTCAGGATTGTCTAGACAGCGAGGGTATTCAACGTCTCGTATGACCAGCGCGTTCTCCAGATGTAAACCCCATTGAAAATGTGTGGGATGCTTTGGGGAGGCAAGTTGCTGGTCGAAACTATCCTCCGACAAACAAGAACACCCTCATCCGTGCACTCACAGAGGAATGGGATAAATTGCCTCAACAGCTGCTGGATAATGTTGTGCAAAGTATGGTACGACGTGTGGAATGTTGCATCACACTCCACGGTGGACATATCCCGTACTGATACCTTTCTTTAAGGTGCCTGCTGACTTTTAGATGCATTGTTCCATCTCTCCGTACGCAGATCAAATGAACATTTTTTTCTTTCAGATGTTTCACAGCTTTTGTACTTTCCAGAACAATAAATATTCTTTATTCTAATGTCTGAACAGTGTGGCAACTATATTTTATCCTACTAGGCCTCATGTCTCGCTTAATGTTATGCTACATAGCAATTTGTGATCCGTCCTTAGCAATTGTCCAGCAGTGTATATATATACACTTCACAACAACTGGAAATTTAAATCTCTTAAAATAAGTAATTCTATACCAGCGGTCAGAGACATTGCAAAAATTCAATATTTTGTAAGTAGGGGTCTACCGAAAACCGAAAAACATAGCAAGGGATCTATAAGACAAAAAAGTTTGGGAGCCTCTGACAGAAGCAATTATTATGTTTTACGCAGATAATGGAAGTAGAAGTCGTTTTCCTATGTAGTTAGTTATTAATGATTTAATCAGTCACAGTGGCCGCGGTAGCCTAGTGGTCAAGGTAACGGACTCGTGGCTGGTGTGTCATGAGTTCGAGCCTCCACTGAAGACCCGCCGTGTAGGGGGGAATGCATGTTAAGTGTATCGATGTTCAAACGACCTCCCATTAGTGTGGTGTGGAAATTAGGAGACGGGGTGCTAGCTCAAGTGTCGTCCTCTTCCTTTGAACATAACTCCATATTACGAGTTCCGTCACCATAAGCCCTCGAGTAGCTGAATAGTTTCGTCGTTAATATTCATCCATTAATTATTCACGTTTACCTTTTTACACGTTATTTCCAATGTCTGGCAGGTAGTTATATTTTTTAGAAATATTATCAAGATTTCCCTCTTCTTTACAAAAGCTCTAACTGCCACAACTTTTCCGTAGAAGATTAGGAATAAATAATTCAAGAATGTGATTTCAGTCTTAATAAATACGGTTCTGTGTGAAACGCAAAATTATTAATGTTAGGTAAACTATTATAATGGTATATGTAAAAAAACTTAAATAAATGTCGATATTTCTTTGGCATTCGGAAAATCAACTATATTACATATTAGACAGTATATGGTGCATCTCTCACACACATCTATATATCTTAATAACACTTCTCTCTTAAACATTTTTCATTGAACTATTTTTTGCTCAAAAATAACAAAATTCGGATTTTTACTAAGATATATTGTGCATTTGGGAAGTTTTCAGTTTGATCGTACTAATTTCCCTGCTTGCAGATTATTTTCTCAATCCAAATAAAAAAATACGAATTTTTACATTAAAAATTTATCAATAATTAGATTAATTACAATCGACAATAAAGTTAACTGAATACCTTACTTTAATCGAATGCATTGTTTATTAATAAAAACTAAGAGCATTTAAAATTTTTTAAAAATGTTGAAAAGTAGGAATGTTTATATAGTTTCTGAATTTTTTCCAGGTTACTTTTTAGAATTATTGCTTCGTTAACCTGCTTCAAAAGTTTAGGAAAGAACTTAGAAAATAAAAACTTCATTTTATACTTTTAATAAATCACATTTTTTCTCTAAACAAATTAAAGAAAAAGAGTTTTAAAAGTATTACTTTTACATCACTCTGTATTAAAGATGAAAGCGTGCAAAGTTTACTGAACTTTTAAAATTTACCTATAAAAATATGCCACATGCAATTCAATCTATTAAGCTGAATTTAAGTATGAAAACATTATAGCAGTTGCTCGGTTCAATTAAGGTGATTTAAAATGAAAAAAAAACTAAACTCTCAATTAAAATATTTTTCTTATAATTTATACAAAGCTTTTTGAAAATTCTTTAAAGTTACCGATTTAAGAATCAAAATTTCCGATTATTACTACTCGAAATAATTACTCCTTTATAAACAATGAATATCATAAAGTTGTAATTATTACTAAGAATAATTGTGAGATAGAAACTTAATTTTTATTTATTATTCTCAAAACTTCTCTACATATTCCCCATCTATTGTATGCATTGTTTTGCTACTTATGTATTTAGATTTAAACTGGTTTTGCAATTCATGATAACATCTGTTAACCATCTTGATTCAATTTTTGATTAAAATTTTTAGGTCATTACTATTATTTACAATTGTGCTTAAGTATTTAAATTGAATCACTTGTTCAAATTAAGATGCATTAATTTTCAGCGTTTGTAGATTTGAGATTCTGTTTGTTATTGCCATGAATTTTTTCTTCGTAGACCATCAATCCTCTGCTTTTGTCGCTGTCTCGAACGCATTTAAGGTCTTCTACTGCCTTAGTTCTTCACAAGATATCAATATCATCTGCAAATACTAGCAGTAGTATGGAATTAACAGAAATTGTTTTCCGAGTTAGTATACCAGAGTCTCTAATTGCCTTCTTTAGTGTTACGTTAAACAGATGACAGGGAGTCAGTCTTCTTGTTTTAATCTCTCTTCAATATTGAATGCATACTTCTAAATCCAACTTTACTCCATATTTTACTCTGTTGAGTGTCATTCTTATCAAGTTAACCAATTTTTTAGGGATTCCCAACTCCAACTCCACACTTATCAGATGACCCCAAAAGAGCTATAATTGTTTTGCTCGAAAGGATTTAACATTTCATTCCATGTCAGCTTCTGAAAAGTTCAGTAATCGTAGAAGCCAGTATGCTGACACTTTTAACAGTGTATTGTTTTTATTAAGATTGGGCTCATTTTTGATCTTTTGGAATCTTCGATCTAATAGGATACAGTATTTTACCTTTCTTCCCTGTGACAGCATCACCTGTGAGTAGTGGTATTTCACTTCATGAATTATCTTCGAGGGACATATTGCCTATAATTGAAAAGTTCTTTTCTACCTTCCTACATCATTATCATAGCCATTATTTTATCATGGAACATTTGTAACCCTTCAAGCGAAAACACTTCATCATACTGCGAGCCTCTATCTTTTTCATACCGGGGGTTACTTCATTAACTCTTTCATAATTGGTGGTATACATGTCGTACCACTAATTCCTATTCGTTTATTGCGTGGTGGTACATAAAACGTACTACTTACTTGAATATCTCAGAAATTGATGCTAGATGGCATATTCTCTGAACCACCACAGAAGTCAACTCTTAGCAGTTACTCAAGTTTCCAACAGATGTCAGAAGCCCATTGTATGCAATGGGTTTATGCAGTAGTTCATTCTTTGATCAGCTGTGAGTCTGTTGAGTGGTATTGTTTGGAGGTAAAGTGTATTTTTAAGTGTAAATGAAAGTGATTCTTATGATATTGGAAACAAATCAGGTAAGTACATATATTATGTAACTTATAAGTCAATATTACAATAATTAAAACCTCATATGTGTATTTCTAGAATGAAAATATGAGAGTCCAAAAAAAGTACCACCACGTTATTGAAGGCCATCTTCTTTACAAATACAAAATGCATTCCGCTTATTTTTTCGCAATAATGGTCATGCTTATTGTACCAGTTAGATTTATTATATATTTTTTAAATATAATAATAATAGTTATTAAATGATAGTACATATACACAAAATAACACAAATGTCCTGAATGTGTTATAGCTCGTGTTCAGGAAAAAAGAAATACAACCAAAACACTTATTTTTATCTTGACAAAATAAAAACCAGGTAAAATGAAATAGTGTATAGAACAGAATATTTAAAATTTTGAAAGTAGCATTAGGTAAATTAGGACTAAACTAAAATTAAGCTTACAACATTGGATTAGGAAAAATTGAAAATGTTTTAATGTATAGGATGAATAACAGTATAAAATGAAGAAGTGTATTTATTTATTTTCCAGCTATAAAAGAATAGATGTGTTGTGTCTGAAAAGTTCCATTGTGCCTCGGGAAGAAAAAATCATCCTTCCAGAACTATCATGCTGCTTGAAGCGTGATGGTTCAAAATATGTACCACCTATTTTTTAAAACTGGACACCCTTTATTTGAAAGAGAGTCTAATATTATTAATATGTATCAGCTTTTGCTCAATAATTATAGTTTTGGGAGATTTATCTAAAATATTTGTAATTATTCTCCTCTAGTGCATTATTTTTGTCAAAAACTCAGCGCATGAGTTAACGGTTTACTGCAACTAAATATATCAACATTAATATTTGTAATTTACAGCATAATGTATGTAAGAAATAATATGTAGAATAAATTTTATTCGGTAATTTCTCTTAACAATCTTGATTCTTTTTTAGTAAAAGTTAAAATTTTACGATACCTCTTAAAAGTTACTTAGAAAACTAGACTTTTACTTACTTTATTAACTTACCTACTTTATTATAAAAACTAATTACATATATCCTAGTTCTGTGATCTGAAGTTTAATTATTTTATCTGTTTCTTTTTTTTCCTTCCTAGAAAAGCAAGCGAATTTCGCCAAACATTTCCCAGAAGCACTAAATTTCCAAAATTTTCCTTACGATTATCAGTCGGTGATGCATTACGATGCATATGCTTTTTCCAAATCGCCGAAAATACCAACAATGAAGCCAAAGCAGCCAAATGTGAGATTAAGGGATCTAGGTCGAGCCAAAGCCATCGGGACTCTAACGGAGATTGATAAGCGCAAGATTAATTCGTTATATGAATGTAAATAATGCAATTAACTTTGTCATAAATTTAGTTGCTGATTGTAAATAAAATGATTTTTTATGTGCCTTAATAAACTTTACTTGTCCCATACACATTGGATGATATGAAAGGTGGTATAGAAAAGGGGTCGGCAACCTGTGATATGCATGCCACATTAGGTACCCAGTACAATTCTTAGTAGCACTTTACACTTTTAGAAATTAGCCAATTTTTGAGTAAAGTTGATAGTTTTGAACTGCAGCTTATTGAATTAACACACATCTTCAGAATTATAGAAAGGAGAATTTACCGAATTATTAAAAAATTTGAAAGATAACTCTAAATATAAATCGACAGCTATTTTAAATTGTTGAATATCATTTTTGGAGATATGTAATTGTTTGATGAGAAAATTACATCTACAATGCTTTCTGTGTATGATCCTATGCGAATGAATCTTTTCTCAGATGAAATATATTTTGAGTCTTCGAAGAGGTTGCGTAACTGAATGTTCAGTATCATGTCAAATTGAAAGTCACATATTATAAACCTGATATTGCGATGTAAAATAGAGTTGCACAGGGACAAAGGTTAGCATTAAAATATTTAACTACACTCATGTCCATAAATTAAGGATAATGAAGTTCAGACAAAGAAAGAGACAGAATAAAAAAAATTGACTTATTTGTAAAGTCTATTAATTAAACAAAAGGTATAGAGCAAAAAAGATGCTATATGTTTGACATAGTTAATAAAAATTGAGATTTTTACTCCCTGGAGCAAATTTCAAAAAAGAACCTATTTAGAAAAAACAGTATAACACGGTTAGAATAATGGATGGTTAATACGAAGTATGTCTCCCGGACGATGCAATATAGGCCTTACAACGCTTACGCATGCTGAGTATCAAATTATCAATCTGATCTTGAGGAATATTACACCACTCATCAAGCAATGCCCTCCGAAGTTCCGGTATATAGGGGTTGACGGGCTGCAATTCGTCGGCCAAGGATTCAAGTCCGGTGAGTATGCTGGCCAATCCATACGGATGATATCCTCCGATTGAAGGCATTCGCCTACAATGTTTACACGGGGAGGACGGGCGTTGTCATCCATAAACAGAAATTCAGCACCCATGGCGCCCCGAAACAAACGTACATGTTCCAGAAAGACATCCCGTTAGATGTGGCCTGTCATCGTTACACTCTGAACATGCAGGTCAGTTCTGGAACCAAGAATAATTCCTCCCCAAACGAGCCATCCTGCATCACCGTCACGGTGTCGTTCAATGGTGTTCTCTTGGTGGTAACGGGTACCTGGCGCTCTCCATATTAAAGTCCGGCGAGAATCAGACTGCAAACTAAACCTAGACTCGTCTGAAAACATCACACAAGACCACTGTTGTGGTGTCCAGAATGCATGTTCCCTACTCCAGGTTAATCACAGGTGACAGTGAGTTGCCGTAAGTGGAACACATCTGACAGGCCTACGAGCATATAGACCAATAGGCCCTAAGTGTCTGTACACGGTCTGCCTTGAAACTGTCGTACCGGTAGCTAAAGAGGGCTGACGAGACAGGTCTGATGCTGTGCTCCGTCTGTTTCTTTTGGCAATAACTGCCAAATACCGGTCCTCATTCGGCGTTGTAATTCGCGGCGATCTGTGCTGCAACATCTACTCACATTACTATCATTTTGGAATCGTTGTCAAAGCCTGGAGATGACACTCTGGGCGATTCCAAGTTCCTCGGATACTTCCAGCTGGGTACGTCCACATTCCAGTCGTCCAATAATTCTACCAAGTAAAAAATCATCCAAATGCTTCCTTTGTGTCATAACTATGCGGCTGTTGCACTGAAAGGCTTTTAAAGCGCATGTGAACAATTTTACTTCTTTGCGACCATTCCTTATATACCCTTCTCTTACACTCTGGTCATTGTGACGTACTATTCGCGCCCTCTGGTGGTTTCCTTTAATTTGCATATTCTTCTTCAAGATGTGTGTGATAATTCTACAGGTGAAATTTTTATTTTAGAGTTCAATTTCTGGGTGATTCTGAATGATCCTTAATTTATGGACATGAGTGTATAATGAAAGAATACTTATATATTTTGTGTGTGTCCTTCATTTCTTATTTTAATAATCACAGGTTCAAAAGATACATAACACAAAATATATGTACAATTTTAATATTTTATTTATGTAGAAGGAGTACTTATATTTTATGTTTATTTTATGTTAAGAAATATCATTAAATAATGCATAAATATATATATATAATACATAATAACATTCAAAATCTTTGTATTCTTGATCTCCATCCCCTAACTCCGCATACATTGCTGCGGGAACTGTGTGTCCCCCTGATTCATATTGGTAGATTTGTTTGGCCCATCATAGCTATAAGGTCACTGACCCCTACTATATAATGATACAAAGTGAGTGCTATAAAATTTCTAGACGAATAAAATACTTCACTTTATTTTTAAAAAGAAAAAAACTTTCTTGAAAATTAGCTATGGTAATTTCTAACATTGACAGAAGACAAATTAAAACAAAATATTTTGATACAGCAAAAAGCTAAACCTGGCGCACAGATAGCTTCCATCGCCAAAAACACAACTAAATAGGGTTGGTTTTCAGTTCATTAACTATAAATTTATGTTTTATATATAATAATGATAGTAATAATAATTTAGAAGAGGAATGGAGGTGGATATTAAGGAAATTTTTACCATGGTCTAATGAGATATTTTCACTCACCAAGAAGATGATTAGAAAAGGAAAAGCTTTCGCTATTAAAAAATTAAACTATCCCTGGATTAATTTAAGATGAATTTAGATAGTGGAGCATTAATGAAAATAATAACAGTTGAGCAGATATAAGATTTTCAAACCTTTATTCCTTCAAACGATGCAAAATCAATGAAATTGGACTTTCTCCATTTTAACCCTAATATAACTTCACACTAACTCAAAATTCGAGTACAATGCTAAATAAATCGATATATTTTATGGGTACGCAATTATACTATATCTTCCTGTACCGAATTGCGGTAGCTTAGGTCGTCACGCAACGGACTCGTGGTCGGTGTGTCATGTGTTAAAGCCTAGTGACGCCGCGTAGAAAGGGCCGTAGCACGTGAAATCTGTCGAGGATCCTCCCGTTTGTGTGGTGTGGAAGTTTGGAGAGGAAAGGCCAGTCACGTGACCATGATTCTAAATCACGAAGTCCGTCCCTCTTGCAGCTTTATATATATAGAGCGACGTTAATACCGAAAACTCGGTACTCGAATAACCGGCAGTTCGGATAACTCGGTCACACCCTTGCAGATCGATAAAAACCTGAATGTTTTTAAATGTGCAGAAGCCGATGGAAATGACGTCGAATAGTGGATAGTACATCGAATACGGAGCAAGATATGTCCGATACAAAAATTCTTGTTGTTATTAAAGTCAATGAAAAAATGCCGGAAAATGATCAAGACGTTAATGACATCGTACAAACTCCTAAAATATCACATAGTGAGGAAGTAAAATCTATCAAAATAGCCCTTTAGTATTTTGAACCTCAAAGTGCATCGGTAATGGATTTATTGTTCCTCCGTCGTCTTCATGAAGCAACAAAATGCAAAGGGCACTACGGAAGACATCAGAACATAACGCATTTCTTTAATAAAAAGCTGCCAGTTTTTACAAAGTCGGTTACTTATTTTTCATTATATACACCGTTATGTCTTCATAAGTATTTTTCTGAGACGTGTCTTATCAGGTGAATTACTGCATACTTTATATTCATTAATTTTCATTTCCATGTAGTAAATGCTCTATGCCTTCATAAAGTACGTACTTTTTTGTAGAGGGGAGAATTTGGGTAGTTTATTTTCTGTTGTATTCTCAAGCAGGCAATACGTACAAGTGCAGTACAATACTTTCTGAGGAAACACTCGTACTTATTCTTTTTCTTTTTACTTATTTCGGCATTTTCATAAATTCGGCCACCCTTCGGTCCACATTAGGCTGAATTTTCTGGACTCTACTGCATAACTCTCACTTATTCGCAAAATTTTGGGATTTGAAAATGAATAGAATATCTAAGGAAAACTAGTAGCTACTTTGTTTTGCTCTTGTTTCGTTGTAAATAAATTTTAGTTTAAAAAAACTAAAAAAAAAACCACTTTTATAGTGAATCGAACTAAAAAGTAAAAAAAAAATAATTCCTAATATAAGAATAATGATTAACGAGAAAATTAATGTCATTGTGGTCACAGCGTAGGGTGTTTTGTACTACATTTTTACACTACACAACATTTCGGAATAGAACTAGTAAGAAATTGTAACAATTGATATAGAGCACATCGTCTGATCAGACTTGCTCTTCAAATTAGCTTGCGTGAAGTGAATAGAGGCGAAATTTGCGCGAAACGAAGCTTTCCTTGGAGTTCTAAATTCTTTTTAAGTGCATAATTTTTAAGTTAATGCTTTCAAACTTCACACATCATAGCAAACAAAGGTAATTCTTAAACAAAAATTGTAAGGAAAGAATTGTATAAAATGTTTCCTTGAAAAAAATTGATTATATCGAAAAAGCAAAAACTTTTTTAAAATCTGTAATTTTTAAGCAAATTTTTCAATCTATGTACAGATTACGAATATTAAGGTTTGATGCCTAGAAAAAAGTTTCGAGTGATTAATTTTTTAAATAACGAAGTTATTAAATGTTTTATTAGAAACTTGAGTATTTTTGAAAAATTGCAAAAAAAAAAGAAGTTTTTCGTATTTTATTTTTCAAATCACTTATTCTAAAAAAGCAAAATATGAACCTTTTTGGTACAGAATTGTGATTCATTACAATGATAACAAATTCATTCAGAACGATTAAAACATTTTTCTCATAAAAACGCATCAATATTGACTCATTTTAGAAAAAAATCGAAAAAGGCAAAATATTGATATTTTGTAAAAAAAAGTTATATTGTATCGTGGCGAAATAAACGATATTTCCGTTTCAGTATGTATTTATTGTCTAATTTTGATACGGGAAAAAAGATTGTAATTTTAAAGACGACAAAAATAGTTTTAAAAACAACGAAAATAGTTTTAAAAGCAACTAAAAAATATCGAAAATCTTTCCCCATCAGATTTTTCGGTTGGCGGAATAAATTGCTTATAGGGACGAACTATTCAAACGTTTCAAAGTTTTTAAATAATATCATCTTTTTAACTAATTGCTATATGGGAACAAAATTTTTTAATTATTGTATTTTCATCGTTCCTTGATAAGTGTGAAAATTTTTAAATTAATCTAACCTTTTGAGATATGTAAAGATCGAGTTTGAAGATTCCTGCCGAGCAAATTACATTGCAAGTTAAATAAAAGCTTGTGTGTGTAATAAAAAAAAATCACCATTCTTTAGTCACAATGAGAAAAGCACATCTGTAAAATAATTAGCAATAATTTCACTATTTTTCCTTCAAAGCAACAAATACCTTTATTTGTTTTTTATTCCTTATTTATTTTATTATTTATTATTTGATTTGCCATCTAGTAGAAATGTGAACGTTTAAAGTTAAAGTAAGAAATTCTTGCTAAGGAATCAATTAACTTAAATATCTGCAATTTCATCAGGTCTCGTTGTATAAAGTATTGTTCTATGAAACTTAAAATTATTTTAGAGAAATATGATTTTTATAAGAGTAAACATGTAGATAAAAAAAATTAGTTTTTTATTTTCAAATCATATTTTTATTTATATTTTAAAATCTTGATGAACTATGCATTACTGTATTATACACTTCAAATAAATAACAAGTAATATAAAAAAAATTAGTCAATTTCTACTATGGACAACAAAGAAATTTTTATTTTAATTATTTTTATTAAGTAATTACAATTAATATAAATATGTATATACGTATGACAGAATTTCAATATTTTAAGTGTTAAAACACCTTTTAATTTAACATTAAAAACTGTTTAACCACATTAAATTTGTAATTACATTTTTTAGTAAAAGTTGAATATGATAGGTAAGAATTTATCTCAAAACAAGTGTAAAAGGAATATTGACGTCTAACTATCATATGATTTATTTAGGTTAAGTTAAATCTTCATCACAAATAAAATAAAAATTATTTTAACCAATAGTGCTGCCACCTAGGGGAATAATATCGACTGAAATCTCTCTCTCTCTCTTTAACTATAATTAATTAATTAAATTTAGTTAATGGATAAATATTTGAAAAACTGTATCAACATCAAATGTCATCTACTACGATTTTTAAAAAAATGTATCTGAAGTTAAGTAGATGAATAAAGAGTATCTTATTAAGGATTAAATATTGAACAAGGTATATACATATATATATATATATATATATATATATATATATATATATATATATAAATATATATATATATATATATATAAATATATATATATATATATATATATATATATAAATATATATATATATATATATATATATATATAAAATATATATATAATATATATATATATATATATATATATATATATATATATATATATATATATATATATATATATATATATATATATATATATATATATATATATATATATATATATATATATATATATGTCATGATTTTTAAGACAGAATCAGATTAAAGTTAGAAAAGTCAAAAGACGATCTTTATTCATTCATTTGTACATCTGTTCTGATCGAGAGCAGGGAGGAAAAAACACGCCATGGTGGTGGTTTCAAGTAGATAACACTTGAAAAACAAATGGTAAGTATCGCTGCTTTGAAGAAGGTGCTTGCAAGTTAATGCTGACATATGTTGACTATTAAATCTAACGATCTGGAATTAGACATGTTTATTGGCTAGGCCATATGTTCGGAAGAAATAAATGGGTGATTAGTTTGATACTTGAATATGGGGACTGAGAAAGATGAGTCAAGTGCTAGATAGGGAATTTAATTTTTAATCTAATTTAATTATCCTTACATTTGCCCCCGAATTTTAAAAGGGAGTCATGGCGTGGTTTTTTTCTCTCTTTACAAACTTAATCAATTTTCAATAAACACAAAACAATACATAACATTATTTAGAAAGACATATTAACACAGTAGAAATATTTAAGCTATAGGAGTACTAAAATCAAAATGCAATACAATAAACGAAACTATAACAGCAAACACAGTAATGACAATTAATTGATAAAAATGAATTTTCATACATATAATTGAAGATTAGCTTGTTTAAATCTATTCGACATCCAGAAAAAGAGCTCGCGTTTCCTCCTATTCCTTCATAATAATAGATTCGTATTATAGCTGGTAGATATTTTCAAAAAAAAATTATGTTGGAAAATAATATATCAAACAATAAGATAGTGAATATAAAAATACATGAAATCATACAAATGTTAAAATAATAATTTTGTATAAAAATCTACTCTGGCGCCATCGTAATAATACCTTATATTATTACACACATTTTGCATATATGAAATACAATTTTTAAAAAGATAAAAAAAAATATAGACACTAATAAAATGAAATTATTAATAATATGAAAACGGTGTATAACACACAACTTCTATGCACTATCCAACACAATAAACAATGTTTTATTTCATATGCGTTATAAAATATAAAAATTATAAGAATATAAGAGCTCTTTTTTATTATTTTGAGTCGGAAAAGTGGACTCATTTCAATAATAACTTTTAGTATTTCTGAAAATTTTTCACAATATTCATTGTAACTTAATATCGCATGCAATATTTTGAATCTTTCCGTAACCTTCTAAAAATACGTTTCATAGACAAAAATTCTTGAGTTTCTCTTGCATCACACATTCACTAATAAAACTGTATCACCTTACTTAATTTTGAACACATCTCTCTGAGAAATCTGCGTCATCAACTCACAGATGTTCAGGGATACTGATAAGAAACAATGAGAGGTGTACATATCAAACTAAACAAGTTTGTCCTCTTAATGTTTCGAGACATATACAAAATTATAATGATTGTATTATCCCTTATCCACTGTATAATATCCAAAATTAGACTTCAAGTTATTAAGTTAATTTTAATTTTAGATAAGGAAAATTTCGAGAAATAGTGAATCCTGATATATGGCCGGTATATCAAAACACACAATTTCAAAATAAAAAAAATTAAATGACATGCAATAAGACTACTGCTGAATAAAATAATTAACAAAACAATTGAATTCAATGGAGAAAAGAGAATACAACTTGACTTTACTTTTGTTTCTTATAAAAATCAATATCTCTAGTATTAGTTCTCTCATTAGTCATTTTTCTAAAAATTTAATTTATATCTTTCACTTTAAAAGACCAATTTCTATCATAACTCTTAACTCATTCGACATCTTAAGATAAAATTATGAGAAGTATATTAAAATTTCTCAAAATTTTGTATGACGAAACCTATATACTTTGTTTTCTCAATTAAAATACAAAGAAAATATCTCATTTTTAACACAATTATATTATAAAAATTAAATACCATATCATATCATATATTATTCTTTTTCGTAAAGTTCTGTTCAGCAAAACTCAGTTCTTTCAATGTTACTAAGATTGGAAATATACAATTTAACTGACCTCCACTTTGCAGCGTCAGAAACACTTCATGAACGGTCATCCAGATGCTGTTGTCACTTTATTTCACAAGTAAAATTTTATTTATTCATTAATTTTTCCCATGTTGATACTTCACTATTTCACAGTATTAACGTGCAGACTTTCCGGCGAAGATTTTTTTTTCTGGTTGTGTTGGTCCTTCCATCATTGTATCACTGGAGCTAAATCCCAATACCATTCGGAGAAGAACACATTTTTTATTAGTATTATTATTCTGGCGGAAGGGATTGATATCTTTCATCATGGAGTTAGGGAATTCACGCTTCCCCTTTTTTTTCTTTTTCCGCCATTCGAAAGTTGGTTCATTCATGGCAAACTTGCTGGTGTCTTCAGCAACGGTATAAATAACGTTCGGCGGTAAACACTGCATTCTTGTCGGTGTTAAGAGCGATGTTCTTTCGGGGATTACTAGCGCGTTTCTTTTTCCGTACCATAGATTAATTCTGGTAACCCAACGTCCTCAGCTAACAAATGTAGAGTGCCGTCGAAGTTCCATAAAATTCTCCATATCAGTTATTACGTTCGTTGGCGTTAGTTTTTACATTAAATTATTTTATAAAAAAGATTAGTTTTTTACATTAAGATCGCAGACAAAGATCCTACCGGCTTTAATTCTATCATGATTTTTAAGACAGAATCAGATTAAAGTTAGAAAAGTCAAAAGACGATCTTTATTCATTCATTTGTACATCTGTTCTGATCGAGAGCAGGGAGGAAAAAACACGCCATGGTGGTGGTTTCAAGTGGATAACACTTGAAAAACATATGGTAAGTATCGCTGCTTTGAAGAAGGTGCTTGCAAGTTAATGCTGACATATGTTGACTATTAAATCTAACGATCTGGAATTAGACATGTTTATTGGCTAGGCCATATGTTCGGAAGAAATAAATGGGTGATTAGTTTGATACTTGAATATGGGGACTGAGAAAGATGAGTCAAGTGCTAGATAGGGAATTTAATTTTTAATCTAATTTAATTATCCTTACATATATATATATATATATATATATATATATATATATATATATATATATATATATATATATATATATATATATACGTAGGGAGAGCGTGAACTTATAGTAAGAATTGAAGAATTATTCACATATTTTAATCATACTTTTCATTTAAGAGAAAATTAAGTAATAAAAAACACATGAGTGATTATAAAATTTTTAAACTTTGTATAAATTTTCATTTTATTTGTATTTTAACTAATGTTACAGTACTGATGAAATTTTCGACAAATATAATTTTTTACCTGAAATATAATACACCATACCGAAATTAAAATGATCTGAAATTAATAATTTTATGGTAATTATTTTTTATACGTATCATATCATACCACCGCATTATATATATATTCCTCAATTATTTAATTAATTATCAAATATTTTACTAAAAATATTTGACTATCTTTTATTTTCAAATTGTATTCAATATTAATAAATTTCTTTTAACCAGGATTTCTCAACAATTTAGGCCAATTATTTGTATAAAAATACTAGCATTGTTGTATCTAAAATATTTATCTATTTAACCTGAAAAACATGAAGCAAAATAAGCTAGTTTCAAATAATTTAATCACACACGCATATGTTGTCAGATGAATGCGTAAAGAATTTGACAAAGACCTGTTGGGAAATTTGACTAATAAATAAGTTCCCAAACAGAAATTTAACCGTTACACCATAATGTAATATTAAGACAAGTACCAATGACTTTTTAAGCATTTTTCTACAAGATGTTCCAAAAAGAGTTACCCGATGTGAAGTGCTTGTACAGGGTGTCCCATAAATAGCGTCCAAACTCTGCGTGGAAATATTCCTCGTTGGAAGTACATAAAAAATGCCCGAACGATCCATAGATTACGAGAAAAATAAGGTAAATGATGATTGTAATGGGTCTATTCGCGTTCTTCCAGCTAATGCTCTTGGGGAATAATGGGTCTTTAAATATTATTTTATTGAAAACTTCCCTTCGAAGAAGACGCTTTTTATTCTAATCAAGGCTTGTATTAAAAGATTAACTTTCAAGCTCGATAGGAGAGAGAGAGAGATTAAAAGCTATCAGGATCGCGAGTAGTGATTAACTTAAAGCTAGGCGAGGGTGCTTCGTAGATTATTTGATTAATATTAAGACTGACGATTTGGTGAATTAGTTGTTAAACTGGATTCGGTTGGTTTGAATTAGATTACCTTAGAAATTATCTTCAAATATTAGAAGGCATTTTGCCTGGACGAGCTAAGAGTAAGTGATTAAATTTATAATTAAACCTTCTAGTATCTCGTCTACCTCGCTAATGCTCCCATGTTTAACTATTGGTACATTTATTAAATTGGGTTGTTGAATTTTTGTGTCGTTATTGAGAATTGTTAACAAATACAGTTCGTATTGATTATGGCTCCTCTTCCTTCCGACCCTCTCATACTAATGGATGGCTCCGGCCATCCATTACATGATGATGCTTGAATTTTCGGCGCATTTCTGTACTTCTGTATGTGATAGGATGGTTATGGGATTCCCTGGCCACAGGATCGGAGAAGTGCGTGTCCCTTTTTACGGCCGTAAAGATCAATATATCTCACACTGTTTAGTTTTTTCCTATGGGGTCATCTCAAGGAATTGGTGTATCGAGACGGCCACTACACAAACTGACATATTTGCTGTACTACATGCTGCTTGTACTCCGTTTGCACTCATACAATCCTCGGCACATTCTTGCCTGTCTCGATATGCGCGGAGGACACTTTGAACATAAGCCTTTTTAAATATTTGAAAGTACCGTTGTTGATGTGTCCAATACTTTTTCCTTGCACCAGCTGTGAATTCATGCTTTGTTTTTCGTATTTTTCTCACAAACTATGAGTCGTACAGGTACACTTCTTTTTATGTACTCCCAACAAGAAATCTAGCTGAGCAGAGTTTGGGTGCTATTTTCGGGACATTTTGTTTTTTTGAAAAATATTAAATATACACACTGAAGATAAATTTTGTAAAAGCATTTCAAAATTAATGAGGATTACTACTACTAATAATTCGAAATAATCTTATGAAACACGAAATGTAAAAAATAATTTGTGATAATTACTGATTTAATTTCTGAGCAGATATAACAAATAATTCTTGATATAAAAACAAAATGATTAACGAGAAAATGAATGTCATTGGGGTAAACGCGTGGGGTGCTCTATATCTATTGTTATAATTTCTTACTAGTTCTATTCCGAAATACTGAGTTGGTGTAAAAATGTAGTACAAAGCATCTCTCGCTTTTATCCCAATAGTATTATATAATTTTCTTGTTAATCATTTTATTCTTATATTAAAAATGATTTTTTTACTTTTTAGTTCGATTAACCATAAAAGCGTGTTTTTTATTTTTTTAAAGTATAATTTCTTTTTCATTTTTTAGTTCGATCTACAATAAAAGCATGTATTTTTAGTTTTTTAAACTAACATTTATACATTGACGAATTCATCTTAAATGCATCGTTTTTTAGAATCTGGAATACCCATTGCAATCCTATCAGGGCATCATTACGGCCCGGTTTATTTTTATTTTCACATGCACGAGTCTTTTTTCTTATTTCCATTTTCAGACAAACTAGACAATTGTTTTATATTTTGGTAAGAAATTTCTGACGCTCGATTTCGCTTTTAGGGTTGTAATTTAATCCTTTAGTCGCCAAATCTGTAGATGGTATATGGAATTAGTTGCCAAATCTGGAAATGGTATATGAAATAATTCGCCAAATCTGGAAATGTTATATGGAATTGGTCATTAAATCTGGAAATAGTATAATGAATTAGTCACCAAATCTAGAAATCGTTATTTCTGATGATCCTGATCAGAACAATGGAGCAAAATTGTTAAATTATTTTATTGTCATCGTTCCTTGACAAGTGTGCAAAATTTTGAACTAATCTGACCTTTTAAAGTGGGTAAAAATCGAGTTCAAAAATTCCGTTACATACAAGTGAAGCTTATAAAAGCATGTTAAAAAGACGACAACAATTGCATTTCAACTAATTTACTTCATCACTCAGAAACATATATATATACAAGCACAAGAGCAGAGAGAGAAAATAAAACATATGGTACGATCAAGAAATCTGTCAAAATATTTAAGTTTATGGACATTCATAAAATTTGTTTATTTTTTGAATATCCAGCTGAGAGAAAGTTCCTTCCGCTTGTCCGATACCAAGTGCTTTCAGAGGAACTTGTTTATCCGAGGGTCGGAGAGTAGGTAGAGACCTATCTTTAGCAAAAAAAAAAGCTCTGTAATGCATTATGGAACGATAATCATAGTCGAGGCCCAAGTCATCTATCTCTGCTGGATACAGTTTCTCAAAATTAGGTTCCATTCCTAAAGGAAAACAATTGTGTAAGTGTGAATTATTTCTGAGAAATTTACACTAGTTCTCAATTAATAAAAATTAATTATCAGAAACACGTAGAGATATCGTTTTTCTTTTCTGTAATTTGAAGAAGCAAAATTAAATAATCAATTAGTAAAAAAATGTTTAGAAGTCTCATTTTTTTAAAAAAATTAAGTGTGAACAGACTTTGAAATACTCATCCAGAAAACAATCTATTCTATTAATTGTTTTAACATGTCACCACAATATGAATACAAAATTTCATTTCATAATGAATATCAATATCTATACTATTCTAAATGTTAGAAGTAAATATTACATGAATATAAACTGTAAAACTAACAACGAAATGCGACATTGATAATAAATAGAGATTTTTTAAATAAATTATTTACAATGCTTAATAGTGAAAATATAGTTGTTGAGAAGTTAAGTTTATTATTAATATGCTATAACTGAGAGCCACGGCAGTTAATCATCAGACACCATCTACAGATGCAGCTCTTGTAGAATACAATTTTGTTGTTACACAATTAATAATGTTACATAATTAATAAATCACGACTATATTTATATAATATCATCATGATTTACTTACAATGTGATCAGTATATCATAAATTTGCGGGGCGTAGCTGCCGCCGTATCAACTGTATCAATGATACGGGACCCGCAAGCTACAGGGGCTCCAACATGTGTAACTACAGTCCCACTAACAGGGCTCTCATGTCTAAAAATGGGCCCCAAAGGAATTTTGATACAGGACCGCCCCCTCAGAGCTTTCTACGCCAGTGTAAATGTGTACAAAATCTACCAGTTTGGGGAGATACAGATTTCTTGCTGCATTCATATTTCACCTGATACTGTGATGACCGAAATTATTAGTCAATAAATTTGCAAATACCCAACATATAAATATATAGTACTTCTGATAATACAGCAACTATAAAAACATCTTATATGATGGTACATGGCAAGTAATGAAGCTCAAATAAAGCTTTTTTTTTTTTTTGCTTTCAGTTCGAGATCAACAAAGACAGTTCTGAAATCGTAACATGTTCCAGTGCAGCGGTTCTTAAACTTCCAATAGCTGCGCCAACCCCTCTCCCCTTTATTTTTCAACATCACGTAGCAAACACGTAAGAGATTTTGAACATACCTCCCTGACGCCCACCACAAAGTTGAATGGCTTAAAAGTTCCTCAATAATCCTAAGACTGTCTCTGTTACTTATAAAAATTTTAACACTTCTTTTTTTTTGTATTTAAGAAAACAATAACAATCTAATTTAAAACATTACGTTGTAGTAGTGGCTATGTAGTTGCAAACAACAACAAAAGACTGAATTAATATTCTTGATCAAAATACATGTTTTAGAAGAGATTTTTTATCGGGGGAAATCTAGGGATCAAGGTAGGATGGAATATATATCTTAATTTTTCCACAAGGCCTTTCAGAATCTGAAAATGAGAGAAATCTTAACATAAAATTAGAAACTTTTATGGAAAATCTGAAAGTCAATTTATATTAATGGTCTTGACAGCAAGTCTTAGAATCTTTTTTCTCTGACAAATTTGGAACACAGAAGGAGCGCGTGTGTGTTCTGCATTTTCCTCGCCACCACAACACTACAATCGCAGGAAGATTATTCAACCAAATTAAATCTGTTCATGTAGATTTTAAAGTTACCATGACCACAATGAGAAGTTAGGTTATTTTGCAAATAGTAAAAAATGTTGGGATGACAATCTCTTATTAATGGATTTAATATATTTCTTTGTTATAAGCTTTCCTTATTTGTAATGAGTTATTCATGGTTCTAGAACTCTACAACTCTTACTCGTACAATCTTCTTGTAAAATAATTTAATAGTTGTAAACACAATGTTAGTTTTTCGTCTTTGCAAGAAAATCAGTCTGATAATTTCCAAAAATACCCTTATGTTCATGAACAAATGAAAAAATTACAAAGATGTTTTTATCTTCCAAGCTTTTAAGTTGCTTTTGAATCTCGACGAATAAGAATGAGAGACACACTTCAAGCAATCCAAATATGAAAGAGAATTGATAAAAATGAGATAGTTTGAGACAACATTGTTTTGTTCAAAAAAAGGGAATAAAGAATTAAACATGAAATTTTTATTAACACTAGAACGTCCGGGATTTCGATTACTCTTAAACGTCTACCGGTATCGTTTCAACACCGCGGTATAAATAACATAAAGTAATCGCTTTAACTAAATAATTGCAGAACTAATGTTCAGTAGGTTTTAGTTTTAAGACTTTTTCATATTATTTCATATAATTATCACGTATTATGACCCTTTCTTTATATCATAAAAAACTGACGTTTATATTATGTTTCGTGAAGCTTGTTGGACCTTGTTGCAAAGCTTGTTGCTTTGTCGCAAAACATTTCGTGTCGCAAATCTGCCAGGAACATTACTATTATGCGGTATCCATTTTGTGCTATCCCTAGCGACATATATATATAGAGATTTACTGGAATATTATCAATTACATCCGCGTTTCCTTCAGATACTTTGGAGAGAGAGAGTCACTAGTCTTCATCGGAATCTAAATTAAAGTAAGACAACTAACCGAAATCCGATTCATTCTCAGAAAGCTCTCGTAACAAATTAGCAATTTCCTCAGGGTTTAGAACTTTTCAACTAGCCATCACTTCAGCGTGTCTGTTCTGCACTAAGTTCGAAAATCAAATGATTTTTTTTATGAGTAGATAATCATATCGTCGGCCTAATTATCAGACTGCGTAACTCCACCAGTCTAACTGATTTGATACAGGAGTGCAACACGAAAAGCCCTTTTTGACGCAATTCCTTAATCCTTTTGTTTTATCTGCGCCATGCCTCAGTGCGCACTCCGCTTTTAATTTATTCCTCGATCAGTGTAATCACTACTTTTTTTTATTTCACATTTAAACTAGATTTCGAAGGGAGAGGTGATGGCAAGATCACATAAAATAAATACAACAAAATGTATGAAAGTATTACACTTCCAAATCTAAATTATTTACACTATTTTAAGCGTTCATTACACAAAATTGGTAACAATGTGTTACTTTTGCTGAGCAGAGATCCCACGGGAAAAAAAAACAAAAACCTAACACTAATATACGTTATCCCCATGGCAACCTCATTATTGCACGTTAAAAATATCAAAATTGCAATATTATCGCCTGTCTTGGCGAACATAAACAACAACTTGGCGCCTAGCCCTACTGTATCAAATTAGCATCCCAGATGGAGTTATTCAGTTTGATAATTAGACCGACGATGTACTATGTAACGAAACACTTCGACTCAACAATTTTTATTTAATTGGTTCATTTCCACTGTGAACCCAATAACACTCCATTCAAGGTCAAACACAAATGTACAATAGGACATTAGGAAGTTTGTTTTACTAATAGTATCTACTTAGTGAACTATATTTTCTTAAATGAACTTCGAAACAACACAAGCGGACGATTAGGCATATTTAGTTTTAAAACCACTCCCAATTAACCTAGAACCACAAAACTTTTTCTGTATAATATATTGTTATACCATATATTGTTTCTATTCAAGAAAATAATACGAGACGAAATTTTTCACACAATTTTAAAAATTTAAACTTTTTGAAAAAAAATTGGAAATTTTAAAATCTTATTCCTTTTGTAATTATTAATTTTTTGACCTGAAATTTTTTTGTAAAATTCTTAT